>JALBWW010000067.1:0-50000 GCA_023212625.1 Styphnolobium japonicum
TGATGGGATCCTCACGTATGAGTAATCCAGGATGAGAAGCTTCCCACCAATGTTCAGCTTCATCCTCCAACTTATAAGCAGCAAAGATAACTTTCTGCTCATCGCACAATCGCATGGCCTGAAGATCTTCTCAAGGTGTTTCACCCACCTCTCAGCGGCCATTGGGTCATAATTCCCATGAAAAGATGGGGGATCCCCTTTGCAGAACTCCGTCAGTCCCAACTGTTGAGGAACGACAAGTCCCGCATTAGGATTGCCATCATGCTGCGGTCCAGGCATACGGTCTATGGCTTGAGCCAAATGTGCAAGCACAGCCACCAGACCATCACCTTCATTAGTATTTGCAGTGGGTTGGCCTCGGCCTCTGCCTCGGCCTCCACTACGTGTTCGCCCTAGTCCACTCATAACTCTGTATACAGCATAGAATATATCGGGTTGATAAGTCCCTACTCCCCACGTGCAATATATCAGAAGTATATGAAAAGCTATAGGCATACATCCTAAGTGCTCAGTATCACTCTAGACCCATATGTTACAGTCCTCTAGGAAGAACTGCTCTGATACCAAAAATGTAAGACTTATTAGTACTATGTTATTTATCAACCAGAAGTCTTACGTGAAATATATAAATATAGAAAATTCGGCAGCGTTTCATTTGTTTCTTGAACATTCCCACAAAATTATAACATAAGCAGCGGATTTCCAACAACCATTTCAAACCAACCAGAGTACATATATTATATATACACACATACACATACATCAAAAAGAGATCTCAGATCTCAACCAATACATTATCAGAGTATGCAACGTTATACAAGTGTATTCTAAACACTATCCTGACTGAGCACACTAAACATATACAGAACCGAGTACATCAAAAGTAGTATTCAGTTCCCTGTAACCTCTACATCAGAATAATACACATCCTGTTATAGTTACATCACGGAGCTTAACTCCACCAAAATACAAATCTCAAAAATGAATCAACAGAATCCTCCGTACTTAACCCGTAGAGGGTCCGGGGTGTTCCTGCGAATCTGAGAAAGAGGTGGTGAGAACAACTTCCCAGTGAATATGAATCACTTGCAGATAAAGTATAAATGTAAGTAAAGAGCAAGTATAACACAATTCACAATATGTCAAGTAACACCAACCAACCAATGCAATGAATGAATGCACATGATGTTCACACCTTTTATTCACACTTTTTCTTTCTCCACTCCTCTTGTTGTGCACTAACCCCTTTCGGTTAGGCCCTCGCAATATGCATATGAATGTATTATGCCAATTCCGTTTCCTTCTAGCTAATAAGCTAGGCACCCCTCTGTTTTGTACACTAACCCTTTCCGGTTAGGCCACCTCGCAATGCAATGCAATTAGGTATGCTATTTCATTTCCATCTAGCTCATCAGCTAGGCACCCCTCTGTTTTGTACACTAACCCCTTCCGGTTAGGCCATCTCGCTATGCAATGCAATGTTCTCATACTCATATCATGCTCATTCATAATATCATCATAATAACATTACATGTAATCAATTCAAGCATATACAACACATAACCATCATACTCAACTCTATCAAGCATTCTTACTTAGTTACATTAGTGCTAAGTCACTTCTATCAAGCATTCTTACTTAGCTACACATCTCATTCTAAGGCTAAGTCATTCTTCATCCTAAACCTAGCATATGGTATCAAGACCCTAGGCATAAGCATCACAATATCACAAACAGAGTCAACCACGGCCAGCCCGTGATGGTAACCACGGCCACGGTTCAGAAAACAAAACTCAACAAATTGAAAACAGAGACAACCACGGCCTGCCCCTGGTTGGCACCACGCCCGTGGTCTGGACCACGGCCAGCCCCTGGTGGCCACCACACCCGTGGTCAGATTTCAGCACACACATTTTTCTTTCCAGAGCCAACCACGGCCAGCCCGTGGTGGGGACCACGGCCGTGGTTGGGCACGAGACACCAATATTTCCTATCCAGAGAGGACCACGGCCGGGCCGTGGTGGGGACCACGCCCGTGGTTGGTCTTCTGGGCAGGAATAGTGCCACGCCCAACTTCAAATCAAAACCCTAAATTCTCTATGGGATCATGTCCTCAAATCCATCAAGTATACCAATCATTCCACTCATTTTTTTCTAAACCCTAATCCTTGAAAACATGTAATAAGAACACATCCAACCTCAAGCATAGGAGAAAACCCTAGATTCAAGCTTAATCCTACATCATACACTTTCACTCTAAGAACATCATACAATAACACAAGTAAATCCACACTCACCTTGAAGTGCTCCTATCTTGATTCCAAGATGGGATTGTTAGTCAAGACAAGCTTCCCTTCAACTTCCTTCAAAACATTCAACCAAAACAACCAACTTTTAGACATGGGTGTTCTTGATTCTTGGGGATGAAAATGAGTTCCTCAAGAAACTAATACCATAGGATTGAAGAAGAGATCATAGTGATCAATAACCATCAAAGGACTTAAGCCAAAAGGTGCATAAAAACACTTACTTTGGACCCTTGAACTTGGAGCAAGCTTTGGCTATGGAAACTTAGCAATTTGGAGAAGATGACCAAATGGTCTCTCCCCCCTAGGACCGATTCACTTAAGCAAGAGGGAGGGGGTGTGAATTGTCCATTTTGCCCCTCACTCAAATGATAAAATACCAAATTGCCACTGAGGTGTGAAAAGACTAAAATACCCTCGTGATTCCTAAGAATTCCCAATAGGTCCTGAAGAAAATTAAATTTACCAGTAGGTCCTAACTTAGCCAGAGTGAATCTAAGAGTTTAGACTTCGCTTATTTCTTCCTTAGGTTCTACCGAGTTCATCGATATAGCCAGAATCTCAAATCAATCATTCTAACTCAATCTATTACCATTTCTGTATCAAAACATCTAATTCATCCAAAGAAGTTAACTAAGTTATAACATATGAAATTTAGGGATGTTACACACGGTGTTTGAAGAGTTTAAGATAAGCCCATTTGTTCCTTCTCGGTTTATCATGGATTATAAGAACTTCTAAGCCAAGTAGTTTATGTTTTCATGAAACACGAGTGAGATGGTGTTTGCGAGAGTCAATAGCTGTTTGTCAAGCTCCAACGGTGTTTGAGGAATGATGTTTTCACGGTTTGAGAGTTAGAAGCCCATTTGTTCCTTCTCGGTTTATCATGGAATATAAGAACTTCAAGGCCAAATAGTTGATGTTTTCATGAAGCACATGAGTTAGATGGTATTTGGGGGAGTCAATAGATGTTTGTCAAGCACCCACGGTGTTTGAAGACTCAAGTTTTCATGGTTTAAGAGTTATAAGCCCATTTGTTCCGTCTCGGTTTATCATCGATTATAAGAACTTCTAGGCCAAGTAGTTGATGTTTTCATCAAACACATGAGTTAGATGGTGTTTGGGAGAGTCAATAGAGGTTTGTCATGCTTCCACGGTGTTTGAAGACTCAAGTTTTCATGGTTTAAGAGTTATAAGCCCATTTGTTCCGTCTTGGTTTATCATCGATTATAAGAACTTCTAGGCCAAGTGGTTGATGTTTTCATGAAACACATTAGTTAGATGGTGTTTGTGAGAGTCAATAGCTGTTTGTCAAGCTCCAACGGTGTTTGAGGAATGAAGTTTTCACGGTTTGAGAGTTATAAATCCATTTGTTCCTTCTCAGTTTATCATGGAATATAAGAACTTCAAGGCCAAGTAGTTGATGTTTTCATCAAACACATGAGTTAGATGGTATTTGGGGGAGTCAATAGATGTTTGTCTAGCACCCACGGTGTTTGAAGACTCCAGTTTTCATGGTTTAAGAGTTGTAAAACCATTTGTTCCTTCTCGGTTTATCGTGCAATATAAGAACTTCTAGGCCAAATTGTTAATGTTTCATGAAGCACATGAGTTAGATGGTGTTTGGGAGAGTTAATAGAAGTTTGTCAAGTTTCCACGGTGTTTGAAGACTCAAGTTTTCATGGTTTAAGAGTTATAAGCCCATTTGTTCCATCTCGGTTTATCATGGATTATAAGAACTTCTAGGCCAAGTAGTTGATGTTTTCATGAAACACATGAGTTAGATGGTATTTGGGGGAGTCAATAGATGTTTGTCAAGCTCTAACGGTGTTTGAGGAATGAAGTTTTCACGGTTTGAGAGTTATAAGCCCATTTGTTCCTTCTCAGTTTATCATGGAATATAAGAACTTCTAGGCCAAGTAGTTGATGCTTTCATGAAACACATGAGTTAAATGGTATTTGGGGGAGTCAATAGATGTTTGTCAAGCACCCACGGTGTTTGAAGACTCCAGTTTTCATGGTTTAAGAGTTGTAAAACCATTTGTTCCTTCTCGGTTTATCGTGCAATATAAGAACTTCTAGACCAAGTGATTGATGTTTTCATGAAACACATGAGTTAGATGGTGTTTGGGAGAGTCAATAGAAGTTTGTCATGCTTCCACGGTGTTTGAAGACTCAAGTTTTCATGGTTTAAGAGTAATAAGCCCATTTGTTCCTTCTCGGTTTATCATGGATTATAAGAACTTCTAGGCCAAGTAGTTTATGTTTTCATGAAACACGAGTGAGATGGTGTTTGCGAGAGTCAATAGCTGTTTGTCAAGCTCCAACGGTGTTTGAGGAATGAAGTTTTCACGGTTTGAGAGTTAGAAGCCAATTTGTTCCTTCTCGGTTTATCATGGAATATAAGAACTTCAAGGCCAAATAGTTGATGTTTCCATGAAATACATGAGTTAGATGGTATTTGGGGGAGTCAATAGATGTTTGTCAAGCACCCACGGTGTTTGAAGACTCAAGTTTTCATGGTTTAAGAGTTGTAAAACCATTTGTTCCTTCTCGGTTTATCATGCAATATAAGAACTTCTAGGCCAAGTAGTTGATGTTTTCATGAAACACATGAGTTAGATGGTGTTTGGGAGAGTCAATAGAAGTTTGTCATGCTTCCACGGTGTTTGAAGACTCAAGTTTTCATGGTTTAAGAGTTATAAGCCCATTTGTTCCTTCTTGGTTTATCATGGATTATAAGAACTTCTAGGCCAAGTAGTTGATGTTTTCATGAAACACATGAGTTAGATGGTGTTTGAGAGAGTCAATAGATGTTTGTCAAGCTCCAACGGTGTTTGACGAATGAAGTTTTCATGGTTTCAGAGTTATAAGCCCATTTGTTCCTTCTCGGTTTATCATGGAATATAAGAACTTCTAGGCCAAGTAGTTGATGTTTTCATCAAACACATGAGTTAGATGGTATTTGGGGGAGTCAATAGATGTTTGTCAAGCACCCACGGTGTTTGAAGACTCCAGTTTTCATGGTTTAAGAGTTGTAAAACCATTTGTTCCTTCTCGGTTTATCATGCAATATAAGAACTTCTAGGCCAAGTAGTTGATGTTTTCATGAAACACATGAGTTAGATGGTGTTTGGGAGAGTCAATAGATGTTTGTCAAGCTTCCACGGTGTTTGAAGGCTCAAGTTTTCATGGTTTAAGAGTTATAAGCCCATTTGTTCCTTCTTGGTTTATCATCAATTATAAGAACTTCTAGGCCAAGTAGTTGATGTTTTCATGAAACACATGAGTTAGATGGTGTTTGCGAGAGTCAATAGCTGTTTGTCAAGCTCTAACGGTGTTTGAGGAATGAAGTTTTCACGGTTTGAGAGTTATAAGCCCATTTGTTCCTTCTCGGTTTATCATGGAATATAAGAACTTCAAGGCCAAGTAGTTGATGTTTTCATCAAACACATGAGTTAGATGGTATTTGGGGGAGTCAATAGATGTTTGTCTAGCACCCACGGTGTTTGAAGACTCCAGTTTTCATGGTTTAAGAGTTGTAAAACCATTTGTTCCTTCTCGGTTTATCGTGCAATATAAGAACTTCTAGGCCAAATTGTTAATGTTTCATGAAGCACATGAGTTAGATGGTGTTTGGGAGAGTTAATAGATGTTTGTCAAGTACCCACGGTGTTTGAAGACTCAAGTTTTCATGGTTTAAGAGTTGTAAGTCCATTTGATCCTTCACAGTTTATCATGGAATATAAGACTTCTAGGCCAAGTAGTTCATGTTTTCATGAAGCACATGAGTTAGATGGTGTTTGGGAGAGTCAATAGATGTTTGTCAAGCACCCACGGTGTTTGAAGACTGAAGTTTTCATGGTTTAAGAGTTATAAGCCCATTTGTTCCTTCTCGGTTTATCATGGATTATAAGAACTTCTAGGCCAAGTAGTTGATGTTTTCATGAAACACATGAGTTAGATGGTGTTTGGGAGAGTCAATAGAAGTTTGTCAAGCTTCCACGGTGTTTGAAGGCTCAAGTTTTCATGGTTTAAGAGTTATAAGCCCATTTGTTCCTTCTCGGTTTATCATGGATTATAAGAACTTCTAGGACAAGTAGTTGATGTTTTCATGAAACACATGAGTTAGATGGTGTTTGGGAGAGTCAATAGATGTTTGTCAAGCACCCACGGTGTTTGAAGACTGAAGTTTTCATGGTTTAAGAGTTATAAGCCCATTTGTTCCTTCTCGGTTTATCATGGAATATAAGAACTTCTAGGCCAAGTAGTTGATGTTTTCATGAAACACATGAGTTAGATGGTATTTGGGGGAGTCAATAGATGTTTGTCAAGCACCCACGGTGTTTGAAGACTCCAGTTTTCATGGTTTAAGAGTTGTAAAACCATTTGTTCCTTCTCGGTTTATCATGCAATATAAGAACTTCTAGGCCAAGTAGTTGATGTTTTCATGAAACACATGAGTTAGATGGTGTTTGGGAGAGTCAATAGAAGTTTGTCAAGCTTCCACGGTGTTTGAAGACTCAAGTTTTCATGGTTTAAGAGTTATAAGCCCATTTGTTCCTTCTTGGTTTATCATGGATTATAAGAACTTCTAGGCCAAGTAGTTGATGTTTTCATGAAACACATGAGTTAGATGGTGTTTGGGAGAGTCAATAGATGTTTGTCAAGCTCCAACGGTGTTTGAAGACTCAAGTTTTCATGGTTTAAGAGTTATAAGCCCATTTGTTCCTTCTCGGTTTATCATGGAATATAAGAACTTCTAGGCCAAGTAGTTGATGTTTTCATCAAACACATGAGTTAGATGGTATTTGGGGGAGTCAATAGATGTTTGTCAAGCACCCACGGTGTTTGAAGACTCCAGTTTTCATGGTTTAAGAGTTGTAAAACCATTTGTTCCTTCTCGGTTTATCGTGCAATATAAGAACTTCTAGGCCAAGTGGTTGATGTTTTCATGAAACACATGAGTTAGATGGTGTTTGGGAGAGTCAATAGATGTTTGTCATGCTTCCACGGTGTTTGAAGACTCAAGTTTTCATGGTTTAAGAGTTATAAGCCCATTTGTTCCTTCTCGGTTTATCATGGATTATAAGAACTTCTAGGCCAAGTAGTTGATGTTTTCATGAAACACATGAGTTAGATGGTGTTTGGGAGAGTCAATAGATGTTTGTCAAGCACCAACGGTGTTTGAAGACTGAAGTTTTCATGGTTTAAGAGTTGTAAGCCCATTTGTTCCTTCTCGGTTTATCATGCAATATAAGAACTTCTAGGCCAAATTGTTAATGTTTCATGAAGCACATGAGTTAGATGGTGTTTGGGAGAGTTAATAGATGTTTGTCAAGCACCCACGGTGTTTGAAGACTCAAGTTTTCATGGTTTAAGAGTTATAAGCCCATTTGTTCCGTCTCGGTTTATCATGGATTATAAGAACTTCTAGGCCAAGTAGTTGATGTTTTCATGAAACACATGAGTTAGATGGTGTTTGGGAGAGTCAATAGATGTTTGTCATGCTTCCACGGTGTTTGAAGACTCAAGTTTTCATGGTTTAAGAGTTATAAGCCCATTTGTTCCTTCTCGGTTTATCATGGATTATAAGAACTTCTAGGCCAAGTAGTTGATGTTTTCATGAAACACATGAGTTAGATGGTGTTTGGGAGAGTCAATAGATGTTTGTCAAGCACCCACGGTGTTTGAAGACTGAAGTTTTCATGGTTTAATAGTTATAAGCCCATTTGTTCCTTCACGGTTTATCATGGAATATAAGACTTCTAGGCCAAGTAGTTCATGTTTTCATGAAGCACATGAGTTAGATGGTGTTTGGGAGAGTCAATAGATGTTTGTCAAGCACCCACGGTGTTTGAAGACTGAAGTTTTCATGGTTTAAGAGTTATAAGCCCATTTGTTCCTTCTCGGTTTATCATGGATTATAAGAACTTCTAGGCCAAGTAGTTGATGTTTTCATGAAACACATGAGTTAGATGGTGTTTGGGAGAGTCAATAGAAGTTTGTCAAGCTTCCACGGTGTTTGAAGGCTCAAGTTTTCATGGTTTAAGAGTTATAAGCCCATTTGTTCCTTCTTGGTTTATCATGGATTATAAGAACTTCTAGGCCAAGTAGTTGATGTTTTCATGAAACACATGAGTTAGATGGTGTTTGGGAGAGTCAATAGATGTTTGTCAAGCACCGACAGTGTTTGAAGAATTAAGTTTTCATGGTTTAAGAGTTGTAAGTCCATTTGATCCTTCACGGTTTATCATGGAATATAAGACTTCTAGGCCAAGTAGTTCATGTTTTCATGAAGCACATGAGTTAGATGGTGTTTGGGAGAGTCAATAGATGTTTGTCAAGCACCCACGGTGTTTGAAGACTGAAGTTTTCATGGTTTAAGAGTTATAAGCCCATTTGTTCCTTCTCGGTTTATCATGGATTATAAGAACTTCTAGGCCAAGTAGTTGATGTTTTCATGAAACACATGAGTTAGATGGTGTTTGGGAGAGTCAATAGAAGTTTGTCATGCTTCCACGGTGTTTGAAGGCTCAAGTTTTCATGGTTTAAGAGTTATAAGCCCATTTGTTCCTTCTCGGTTTATCATGGATTATAAGAACTTCTAGGACAAGTAGTTGATGTTTTCATGAAACACATGAGTTAGATGGTGTTTGGGAGAGTCAATAGATGTTTGTCAAGCTCCAACGGTGTTTGAAGACTCAAGTTTTCATGGTTTAAGAGTTATAAGCCCATTTGTTCCTTCTCGGTTTATCATGGAATATAAGAACTTCTAGGCCAAGTAGTTGATGTTTTCGTGAAACACATGAGTTAGATGGTATTTGGGGAGTCAATAGATGTTTGTCAAGCACCCACGGTGTTTGAAGACTTAATATTTCATGGTTTAAGAGTTGTAAGCCCATTTGTTCCTTCTCGGTTTATCGTGCAATATAAGAACTTCTAGGCCAAGTAGTTGATGTTTTCATGAAACACATGAGTTAGATGGTGTTTGGGAGAGTCAATAGAAGTTTGTCAAGCTTCCACGGTGTTTGAAGGCTCAAGTTTTCATTGTTTAAGAGTTATAAGCCCATTTGTTCCTTCTTGGTTTATCATGGATTATAAGAACTTCTAGGCCAAGTAGTTGATGTTTTCATGAAACACATGAGTTAGATGGTGTTTGGGAGAGTCAATAGATGTTTGTCAAGCACCCACGGTGTTTGAAGACTGAAGTTTTCATGGTTTAATAGTTATAAGCCCATTTGTTCCTTCTCGGTTTATCATGGAATATAAGAACTTCAAGGCCAAGTAGTTGATGTTTTCATGAAACACATGAGTTAGATGGTATTTGGGAGAGTCAATAGATGTTTGTCAAGCACCCACGGTGTTTGAAGACTCAAGTTTTCATGGTTTAAGAGTTGTAAGCCCATTTGTTCCTTCTCGGTTTATCATGCAATATAAGAACTTCTAGGCCAAGTAGTTGATGTTTTCATGAAACACATGAGTTAGATGGTGTTTGGGAGAGTCAATAGATGTTTGTCAAGCACCTACGGTGTTTGAAGACTCAAGTTTTCATGGTTTAAGAGTTATAAACCTATTTGTTCCTTCTCGATTTATCATGTAATATAAGAACTTCTAGGCCAAGTAGTTGATGTTTTCATGAAACACATGAGTTAGATGGTGTTTGGGAGAGTCAATAGATGTTTGTCAAGCACCCACGGTGTTTGAAGACTCAAGTTTTCATGGTTTAAGAGTTATAAGCCCATTTGTTCCTTCTCGGTTTATCATGGATTATAAGAACTTCTAGGCCAAGTAGTTGATGTTTTCATGAAACACATGAGTTAGATGGTGTTTGGGAGAGTCAATAGAAGTTTGTCAAGCTTCCACGGTGTTTGAAGGCTCAAGTTTTCATGGTTTAAGAGTTATAAGCCCATTTGTTCCTTCTCGGTTTATCATGGATTATAAGAACTTCTAGGCCAAGTAGTTGATGTTTTCATGAAACACATGAGTTAGATGGTGTTTGTGAGAGTCAATAGATGTTTGTCAAGCACCCACGGTGTTTGAAGCCTGAAGTTTTCATGGTTTAAGAGTTATAAGCCCATTTGTTCCTTCTCGGTTTATCATGGAATATAAGAACTTCTAGGCCAAGTAGTTGATGTTTTCATGAAACACATGAGTTAGATGGTATTTGGGGGAGTCAATAGATGTTTGTCTAGCACCCACGGTGTTTGAAGACTCCAGTTTTCATGGTTTAAGAGTTGTAAGCCCATTTGTTCCTTCTCGGTTTATCATGCAATATAAGAACTTCTAGGCCAAGTAGTTGATGTTTTCATCAAACACATGAGTTAGATGGTATTTGGGAGAGTCAATAGATGTTTGTCAAGCACACACGGTGTTTGAAGACTCAAGTTTTCATGGTTTAAGAGTTATAAGCCCATTTGTTCCGTCTCGGTTTATCATGGATTATAAGAACTTCTAGGCCAAGTAGTTGATGTTTTCATGAAACACATGAGTTAGATGGTATTTGGGGGAGTCAATAGATGTTTGTCAAGCACCCACGGTGTTTGAAGACTCCAGTTTTCATGGTTTAAGAGTTGTAAAACCATTTGTTCCTTCTCGGTTTATCATGCAATATAAGAACTTCTAGGCCAAGTAGTTGATGTTTTCATGAAACACATGAGTTAGATGGTGTTTGGGAGAGTCAATAGATGTTTGTCAAGCACCCACGATGTTTGAAGACTCAAGTTTTCATGGTTTAAGAGTTATAAGCCCATTTGTTCTGTCTCGGTTTATCATCGATTATAAGAACTTCTAGGCCAAGTAGTTGATGTTTTCATGAAACACATGAGTTAGATGGTGTTTGGGAGAGTCAATAGAAGTTTGTCAAGCTTCCACGGTGTTTGAAGACTCAAGTTTTCATGGTTTAAGAGTTATAAGCCCATTTGTTCCTTCTCGGTTTATCATGCAATATAAGAACTTCAAGGCCAAGTAGTTCATGTTTTCATGAAGCACATGAGTTAGATGGTGTTTGGGAGAGTCAATAGATGTTTGTCAAGCACCCACGGTGTTTGAAAACTGAATTTTTCATGGTTTAAGAGTTATAAGCCCATTTGTTACTTCTCGGTTTATCATGGATTATAAGAACTTCTAGGACAAGTAGTTGATGTTTTCATGAAACACATGAGTTAGATGGTGTTTGGGAGAGTCAATAGAAGTTTGTCAAGCTTCCACGGTGTTTGAAGGCTCAAGTTTTCATGGTTTAAGAGTTATAAGCCCATTTGTTCCTTCTCGGTTTATCATGGACTATAAGAACTTCTAGGACAAGTAGTTGATGTTTTCATGAAACACATGAGTTAGATGGTGTTTGGGAGAGTCGATAGATGTTTGTCAAGCTCCCTCGGTGGTTGAAGAATGAAGTTTTCATGGTTTAAGAGTTGTAAGTCCATTTGATCCTTCACAGTTTATCATGGAATATAAGACTTCTAGGCCAAGTAGTTCATGTTTTCATGAAGCACATGAGTTAGATGGTGTTTGGGAGAGTCAATAGATGTTTGTCAAGCACCCACGGTGTTTGAAAACTGAATTTTTCATGGTTTAAGAGTTATAAGCCCATTTGTTACTTCTCGGTTTATCATGGATTATAAGAACTTCTAGGACAAGTAGTTGATGTTTTCATGAAACACATGAGTTAGATGGTGTTTGGGAGAGTCAATAGATGTTTGTCAAGCACCCACGGTGTTTGAAGACTCAAGTTTTCATGGTTTAAGAGTTATAAGCCCATTTGTTCCTTCTTGGTTTATCATGGAATATAAGAACTTCTAGGCCAAGTAGTTGATGTTTTCATGAAACACATGAGTTAGATGGTGTTTGGGAGAGTCAATAGATGTTTGTCAAGCTTCCACGGTGTTTGAAGGCTCAAGTTTTCATGGTTTAAGAGTTATAAGCCCATTTGTTCCTTCTCGGTTTATCATGGAATATAAGAACTTCTAAGCCAAGTAGTTCATGTTTTCATGAAGCACATGATTTAGATGGTGTTAGGGAGAGTCAATAGATGTTTGTCAAGCACCCACGGTGTTTGAAGACTGAAGGTTTCATGGTTTAAGAGTTATAAGCCCATTTGTTCCTTCTCGGTTTATCATGGATTATAAGAACTTCTAGGCCAAGTAGTTGATGTTTTCATGAAACACATGAGTTAGATGGTGTTTGGGAGAGTCAATAGAAGTTTGTCAAGCTTCCACGGTGTTTGAAGGCTCAAGTTTAAATGGTTTAAGAGTTATAAGCCCATTTGTTCCTTCTTGGTTTATCATGGATTATAAGAACTTCTAGGCCAAGTAGTTGATGTTTTCATGAAACACATGAGTTAGATGGTGTTTGGGAGAGTCAATAGAAGTTTGTCAAGCTTCCACGGTGTTTGAAGGCTCAAGTTTTCATGGTTTAAGAGTTATAAGCCCATTTGTTCCTTCTCGGTTTATCATGGATTATAAGAACTTCTAGGCCAAGTAGTTGATGTTTTCATGAAACACATGAGTTAGATGGTGTTTGGGAGAGTCAATAGATGTTTGTCAAGCACCCACGTTGTTTGTAGAATGATGTTTTCATGGTTTAAGAGTTATAAGCCCATTTGTTCCTTCTCGGTTTATCATGGATTATAAGAACTTCAAGGCCAAGTAGTTGATGTTTTCATGAAGCACATGAGTTAGATGGTGTTTGGGAGAGTCAATAGATGTTTGTCAAGCACCCACGGTGTTTGAAGACTCAAGTTTCATGGTTTAAGAGTTATAAGCCCATTTGTTCCGTCTCGGTTTATCATCGATTATAAGAACTTCTAGGCCAAGTGGTTGATGTTTTCATGAAACACATGAGTTAGATGGTGTTTGGGAGAGTCAATAGATGTTTGTCATGCTTCCACGGTGTTTGAAGACTCAAGTTTTCATGGTTTAAGAGTTATAAGCCCATTTGTTCCTTCTCGGTTTATCATGGATTATAAGAACTTCTAGGCCAAGTAGTTGATGTTTTCATGAAACACATGAGTTAGATGGTGTTTGGGAGAGTCAATAGATGTTTGTCAAGCTCCAACGGTGTTTGAGGACTCAAGTTTTCATGGTTTAAGAGTTATAAGCCCATTTGTTCCTTCTCGGTTTATCATGGAATATAAGAACTTCAAGGCCAAGTAGTTGATGTTTTCATGAAACACATGAGTTAGATGGTATTTGGGGGAGTCAATAGATGTTTGTCAAGCACCCACGGTGTTTGAAGACTCAAGTTTTCATGGTTTAAGAGTTGTAAAACCATTTGTTCCTTCTCGGTTTATCGTGAAATATGACAACTTCTAGGCCAAGTAGTTGATGTTTTCACGAAACACATGAGTTAGATGGTGTTTGGGAGAGTCAATAGATGTTTGTCAAGCTTCCACGGTGTTTGAAGACTCAAGTTTTCATGGTTTAAGAGTTATAAGCCCATTTGTTCCGTCTCGGTTTATCATGGATTATAAGAACTTCTAGGCCAAGTAGTTGATGTTTTCATGAAACACATGAGTTAGATGGTGTTTGGGAGAGTCAATAGATGTTTGTCAAGCACCAACGGTGTTTGAAGACTCAAGTTTTCATGGTTTAAGAGTTATAAGCCCATTTGTTCCTTCTCGGTTTATCATGCAATATAAGAACTTCTAGGCCAAGTAGTTGATGTTTTCATGAAACACATGAGTTAGATGGTATTTGGGGGAGTCAATAGATGTTTGTCAAGCACCCACGGTGTTTGAAGACTCAAGTTTTCATGGTTTAAGAGTTGTAAAACCATTTGTTCCTTCTCGGTTTATCATGCAATATAAGAACTTCTAGGCCAAGTAGTTGATGTTTTCATGAAACACATGAGTTAGATGGTGTTTGGGAGAGTCAATAGATGTTTGTCATGCTTCCACGGTGTTTGAAGACTTAAGTTTTCATGGCTTAAGAGTTATAAGCCCATTTGTTCCTTCTCGGTTTATCATGGATTATAAGAACTTCTAGGCCAAGTAGTTGATGTTTTCATGAAACAGATGAGTTAGATGGTGTTTGGGAGAGTCAATAGATGTTTGTCAAGAACCCACGGTGTTTGAAGAATGAAGTTTTCATGGTTTAAGAGTTATAAGCCAATTTGTTCCTTCTCGGTTTATCATGGAATATAAGAACTTCAAGGCCAAGTAGTTGATGTTTTCATGAAACACATGAGTTAGATGGTATTTGGGAGTCAATAGATGTTTGTCAAGCACCCACGGTGTTTGAAGACTCAAGTTTTCATGGTTTAAGAGTTGTAAAACCATTTGTTCCTTCTCGGTTTATCATGCAATATAAGAACTTCTAGGCCAAGTAGTTGATGTTTTCATGAAACACATGAGTTAGATGGTGTTTGGGAGAGTCAATAGAAGTTTGTCAAGCTTCCACGGTGTTTGAAGACTCAAGTTTTCATGGTTTAAGAGTTATAAGCCCATTTGTTCCTTCTCGGTTTATCATGGATTATAAGAACTTCTAGGCCAAGTAGTTGATGTTTTCATGAAACACATGAGTTAGATGGTCTTTGGGAGAGTCAATAGATGTTTGTCAAGCTCCAACGGTGTTTGAGGAATGAAGTTTTCATGGTTTAAGAGTTCTAAACCCATTTGTTCCTTCTCGGTTTATCATGGAATATAAGAACTTCTAGGCCAAGTAGTTGATGTTTTCATGAAACACATGAGTTAGATGGTGTTTGGGAGAGTCAATAGATGTTTGTCAAGCACCCACGGTGTTTGAAGACTCAAGTTTTCATGGTTTAAGAGTTATAAGCCCATTTGTTCCTTCTCGGTTTATCATGGATTATAAGAACTTCTAGGCCAAGTAGTTGATGTTTTCATGAAACACATGAGTTAGATGGTGTTTGGGAGAGTCAATAGAAGTTTGTCATGCTTCCACGGTGTTTGAAGGCTCAAGTTTTCATGGTTTAAGAGTTATAAGCCCATTTGTTCCTTCTCGGTTTATCATGGATTATAAGAACTTCTAGGCCAAGTAGTTGATGTTTTCATGAAACACATGAGTTAGATGGTGTTTGGGAGAGTCAATAGATGTTTGTCAAGCTCCAACGGTGGTTGAGGAATGAAGTTTTCAGGGTTTGAGAGTTATAAGCCCATTTGTTCCTTCTCGGTTTATCATGGAATATAAGAACTTCTAGGCCAAGTAGTTGATGTTTCCATGAAATACATGAGTTAGATGGTATTTGGGGGAGTCAATAGATGTTTGTCAAGCACCCACGGTGTTTGAAGACTCAAGTTTTCATGGTTTAAGAGTTGTAAAACCATTTGTTCCTTCTCGGTTTATCGTGCAATATGACAACTTCTAGGCCAAGTAGTTGATGTTTTCACGAAACACATGAGTTAGATGGTGTTTGGGAGAGTCAATAGATGTTTGTCAAGCTTCCACGGTGTTTGAAGACTCAAGTTTTCATGGTTTAAGAGTTATAAGCCCATTTGTTTCGACTTGGTTTATCATCAATTATAAGAACTTCTAGGCCAAGTAGTTGATGTTTTCATGAATCACATGAGTTAGATGTAGTTTGGGATTGTTAATAGATGTTTGTCATGCAACTTAGGTGTTTGATGAATGAAGTTTTCATGGTTTAAGAGTTGTAAGCCCATTTTTTCCTTCTCGGTTTATCATGGAATATAAGAACTTCTAGTCCAAGTAGTTGATGTTTTCATGAAACACATGAGTTAGATGGTGTTTGGATGAGTCAATAGATGTTTGTCTAGCACCCACGGTGTTTGAAGACTCCAGTTTTCATGGTTTAAGAGTTGTAAAACCATTTGTTCCTTCTCGGTTTATCGTGCAATATAAGAACTTCTAGGCCAAATTGTTAATGTTTCATGAAGCACATGAGTTAGATGGTGTTTGGGAGAGTTAATAGATGTTTGTCAAGCTCCAACGGTGTTTGATGACTGAAGTTTTCATGGTTTAAGAGTTGTAAGCCCATTTGTTCCTTCACGGTTTATCATGGAATATAAGACTTCTAGGCCAAGTAGTTCATGTTTTCATGAAGCACATGAGTTAGATGGTGTTTGGGAGAGTCAATAGATGTTTGTCAAGCACCCACGGTGTTTGAAGACTGAAGTTTTCATGGTTTAAGAGTTATAAGCCCATTTGTTACTTCTCGGTTTATCATGGATTATAAGAACTTCTAGGACAAGTAGTTGATGTTTTCATGAAACACATGAGTTAGATGGTGTTTGGGAGAGTCAATAGAAGTTTGTCAAGCTTCCACGGTGTTTGAAGACTCAAGTTTTCATGGTTTAAGAGTTATAAGCCCATTTGTTCCGTCTCGGTTTATCATCGATTATAAGAACTTCTAGGCCAAGTAGTTGATGTTTTCATGAAGCACATGAGTTAGATGGTGTTTGGGAGAGTCAATAGATGTTTGTCAAGCTCCAACGGTGGTTGAGGAATGAAGTTTTCAGGGTTTGAGAGTTCTAAGCCCATTTGTTCCTTCTCGGTTTATCATGGATTATAAGAACTTCTAGGCCAAGTAGTTGATGTTTTCATGAAACACATGAGTTAGATGGTATTTGGGAGAGTCAATAGATGTTTGTCAAGCACCCACGGTGTTTGAAGACTCAAGTTTTCATGGTTTAAGAGTTGTAAAACCATTTGTTCCTTCTCGGTTTATCATGCAATATAAGAACTTCTAGGCCAAGTAGTTGATGTTTTCATGAAACACATGAGTTAGATGGTGTTTGGGAGAGTCAATAGAAGTTTGTCATGCTTCCACGGTGTTTGAAGACTCAAGTTTTCATGGTTTAAGAGTTATAAGCCCATTTGTTCCGACTCGGTTTATCATCGATTATAAGAACTTCTAGAACAAGTGGTTGATGTTTTCATGAAACACATGAGTTAGATGGTGTTTGGGAGAGTCAATAGATGTTTGTCAAGCTCCAACGGTGTTTGACGACTGAAGTTTTCACGGTTTGAGAGTTATAAGCCCATTTGTTCCGTCTCGGTTTATCATCGATTATAAGAACTTCTAGGCCAAGTAGTTGATGTTTTCATGAAACACATGAGTTAGATGGTATTTGGGGGAGTCAATAGATGTTTGTCAAGCACCCACGGTGTTTGAAGACTCAAGTTTTCATGGTTTAAGAGTTGTAAAACCATTTGTTCCTTCTCGGTTTATCGTGCAATATGAGAACTTCTAGGCCAAGTAGTTGATGTTTTCATGAAACACGAGTTAGATGGTGTTTGGGAGAGTCAATAGAAGTTTGTCATGCTTCCACGGTGTTTGAAGACTCAAGTTTTCATGGTTTAAGAGTTATAAGCCCATTTGTTCCTTCTCGGTTTATCATGGATTATAAGAACTTCTAGGCCAAGTAATTGATGTTTTCATGAAACACATGAGTTAGATGGTGTTTGGGAGAGTCAATAGATGTTTGTCAAGCTCCAACGGTGTTTGAGGAATGAAGTTTTCATGGTTTCAGAGTTTTAAGCCCATTTGTTCCTTCTCGGTTTATCATGGAATATAAGACTTCTAGGCCAAGTAGTTCATGTTTTCATGAAGCACATGAGTTAGATGGTGTTTGGGAGAGTCAATAGATGTTTGTCAAGCACCCACGGTGTTTGAAGACTGAAGTTTTCATGGTTTAAGAGTTATAAGCCCATTTGTTACTTCTCGGTTTATCATGGATTATAAGAACTTCTAGGCCAAGTTGTTGATGTTTTCACGAAACACATGAGTTAGATGGTGTTTGGGAGAGTCAATAGAAGTTTGTCAAGCTTCCACGGTGTTTGAAGACTCAAGTTTTCATGGTTTAAGAGTTATAAGCCCATTTGTTCCTTCTCGGTTTATCATGGATTATAAGAACTTCTAGGCCAAGTAGTTGATGTTTTCATGAAACACATGAGTTAGATGGTGTTTGGGAGAGTCAATAGATGTTTGTCAAGCACCAACGGTGGTTGAGGAATGAAGTTTTCAGGGTTTGAGAGTTATAAGCCCATTTGTTCCTTCTCGGTTTATCATGGAATATAAGAACTTCAAGGCCAAATAGTTGATGTTTTCATGAAGCACATGAGTTAGATGGTGTTTGGGAGAGTCAATAGATGTTTGTCAAGCACCCACGGTGTTTGAAGACTCAAGTTTTCATGGTTTAAGAGTTATAAGCCCATTTGTTCCTTCTCGGTTTATCATGGATTATAAGAACTTCTAGGCCAAGTAGTTGATGTTTTCATGAAACAAATGAGTTAGATGGTGTTTGGGAGAGTCAATAGAAGTTTGTCAAGCTTCCACGGTGTTTGAAGACTCAAGTTTTCATGGTTTAAGAGTTATAAGCCCATTTGTTCCTTCTCGGTTTATCATCGATTATAAGAACTTCTACGACAAGTAGTTGATGTTTTCATGAAACACATGAGTTAGATGGTGTTTGGGAGAGTTAATAGATGTTTGTCATGCACCTACGGTGTTTGAAGACTCAAGTTTTCATGGTTTAAGAGTTATAAACGCATTTGATCCTTCACAGTTTATCATGGAATATAAGACTTCTAGGCCAAGTAGTTCATGTTTTCATGAAGCACATGAGTTAGATGGTGTTTGGGAGAGTCAATAGATGTTTGTCAAGCACCCACGGTGTTTGAAGACTGAAGTTTTCATGGTTTAAGAGTTATAAGCCCATTTGTTCCTTCTCGGTTTATCATGGATTATAAGAACTTCTAGGCCAAGTAGTTGATGTTTTCATGAAACACATGAGTTAGATGGTGTTTGGGAGAGTCAATAGAAGTTTGTCATGCTTCCACGGTGTTTGAAGGCTCAAGTTTTCATGGTTTAAGAATTATAAGCCCATTTGTTCCTTCTTGGTTTATCATCGATTATAAGAACTTCTAGGCCAAGTAGTTGATGTTTTCATGAAACACATGAGTTAGATGGTGTTTGTGAGAGTCAATAGATGTTTGTCAAGCTCCAACGGTGTTTGATGAATGAAGTTTTCATGGTTTAAGAGTTATAAGCCCATTTGTTCCGTCTCGGTTTATCATGGATTATAAGAACTTCTAGGCCAAGTAGTTGATGTTTCCATGAAACACATGAGTTAGATGGTATTTGGGGGAGTCAATAGATGTTTGTCAAGCACCCACGGTGTTTGAAGACTCAAGTTTTCATGGTTTAAGAGTTGTAAAACCATTTGTTCCTTCTCGGTTTATCGTGCAATATGACAACTTCTAGGCCAAGTAGTTGATGTTTTCACGAAACACATGAGTTAGATGGTGTTTGGGAGAGTCAATAGATGTTTGTCAAGCTTCCACGGTGTTTGAAGACTCAAGTTTTCATGGTTTAAGAGTTATAAGCCCATTTGTTCCTTCTTGGTTTATCATGGACTATAAGAACTTCTAGAACAAGTAGTTGATGTTTTCATGAAACACATGAGTTAGATGGTGTTTGGGAGAGTCAATAGATGTTTGTCAAGCACCCACGGTGTTTGACGAATGAAGTTTTCACGGTTTGAGAGTTATAAGCCCATTTGTTCCTTCTCGGTTTATCATGCAATATAAGAACTTCTAGGCCAAGTAGTTGATGTTTTCATGAAACACATGAGTTAGATGGTATTTGGGGGAGTCAATAGATGTTTGTCAAGCACCCACGGTGTTTGAAGACTCCAGTTTTCATGGTTTAAGAGTTGTAAAACCATTTGTTCCTTCTCGGTTTATCATGCAATATAAGAACTTCTAGGCCAAGTAGTTGATGTTTTCATGAAACACATGAGTTAGATGGTGTTTGGGAGAGTCAATAGAAGTTTGTCAAGCTTCCACGGTGTTTGAAGGCTCAAGTTTTCATGGTTTAAGAGTTATAAGCCCATTTGTTCCTTCTTGGTTTATCATGGATTATAAGAACTTCTAGGCCAAGTAGTTGATGTTTTCATGAAACACATGAGTTAGATGGTGTTTGGGAGAGTCAATAGATGTTTGTCAATCACCAACGGTGTTTGAAGAATGAAGATTTCATTGTTTAAGAGTTGTAAGACCATTTGTTCCTTCTCGGTTTATCATGGAATATAAGAACTTCTAGGCCAAGTAGTTGATGTTTTCATGAAGCACATGAGTTAGATGGTGTTTGGGAGAGTCAATAGATGTTTGTCAAGCACCCACGGTGTTTGAAGACTGAAGTTTTCATGGTTTAAGAGTTATAAGCCCATTTGTTCCTTCTCGGTTTATCATGGATTATAAGAACTTCTAGGCCAAGTAGTTGATGTTTTCATGAAACACATGAGTTAGATGGTGTTTGGGAGAGTCAATAGAAGTTTGTCATGCTTCCACGGTGTTTGAAGACTCAAGTTTGAATGGTTTAATAGTTATAAGCCCATTTGTTCCGTCTTGGTTTATCATCGATTATAAGAACTTCTAGGCCAAGTGGTTGATGTTTTCATGAAACACATGAGTTAGATGGTGTTTGTGAGAGTCAATAGCTGTTTGTCAAGCTCCAACGGTGTTTGAGGAATGAAGTTTTCACGGTTTGAGAGTTATAAGCCCATTTGTTCCTTCTCAGTTTATCATGGAATATAAGAACTTCAAGGCCAAGTAGTTGATGTTTTCATGAAACACATGAGTTAAATGGTATTTGGGGGAGTCAATAGATGTTTGTCAAGCACCCACGGTGTTTGAAGACTCCAGTTTTCATGGTTTAAGAGTTGTAAAACCATTTGTTCGTTCTCGGTTTATCGTGCAATATAAGAACTTCTAGGCCAAGTGGTTGATGTTTTCATGAAACACATGAGTTAGATGGTCTTTGGGAGAGTCAATTGAAGTTTGTCATGCTTCCACGGTGTTTGAAGACTCAAGTTTTCATGGTTTAAGAGTTATAAGCCCATTTGTTCCGACTTGGTTTATCATCGATTATAAGAACTTCTAGGCCAAGTGGTTGATGTATTCATGAAACACATGAGTAAGATGGTGATTGCGAGAGTCAATAGATGATTGTCAATCTCCAACGGTGTTTGAGGAATGAAGTTTTCACGGTTTGAGAGTTATAAACCCATTTGTTCCTTCTCAGTTTATCATGGAATATAAGAACTTCTAGGCCAAGTAGTTGATGTTTTCATGAAGCACATGAGTTAGATGGTGTTTGGGAGAGTCAATAGATGTTTGTCAAGCACCCACGGTGTTTGAAGACTCAAGTTTCATGGTTTAAGAGTTATAAGCCCATTTGTTCCGTCTCGGTTTATCATCGATTATAAGAACTTCTAGGCCAAGTGGTTGATGTTTTCGTGAAACACATGAGTTAGATGGTGTTTGGGAGAGTCAATAGAAGTTTGTCATGCTTCCACGGTGTTTGAAGACTCAAGTTTGAATGGTTTAATAGTTATAAGCCCATTTGTTCCGTCTTGGTTTATCATCGATTATAAGAACTTCTAGGCCAAGTGGTTGATGTTTTCATGAAACACATGAGTTAGATGGTGTTTGTGAGAGTCAATAGCTGTTTGTCAAGCTCCAACGGTGTTTGAGGAATGAAGTTTTCACGGTTTGAGAGTTATAAGCCCATTTGTTCCTTCTCAGTTTATCATGGAATATAAGAACTTCAAGGCCAAGTAGTTGATGTTTTCATGAAACACATGAGTTAAATGGTATTTGGGGGAGTCAATAGATGTTTGTCAAGCACCCACGGTGTTTGAAGACTCCAGTTTTCATGGTTTAAGAGTTGTAAAACCATTTGTTCCTTCTCGGTTTATCGTGCAATATAAGAACTTCTAGGCCAAGTGGTTGATGTTTTCATGAAACACATGAGTTAGATGGTGTTTGGGAGAGTCAATAGAAGTTTGTCATGCTTCCACGGTGTTTGAAGACTCAAGTTTTCATGGTTTAAGAGTTATAAGCCCATTTGTTCCGACTTGGTTTATCATCAATTATAAGAACTTCTAGGCCAAGTGGTTGATGTTTTCATGAAACACATGAGTTAGATGGTGTTTGCGAGAGTCAATAGCTGTTTGTCAAGCTCTAACGGTGTTTGAGGAATGAAGTTTTCACGGTTTGAGAGTTATAAGCCCATTTGTTCCTTCTCAGTTTATCATGGAATATAAGAACTTCAAGGCCAAGTAGTTGATGTTTTCATGAAACACATGAGTTAAATGGTATTTGGGGGAGTCAATAGATGTTTGTCAAGCACCCACGGTGTTTGAAGACTCCAGTTTTCATGGTTTAAGAGTTGTAAAACCATTTGTTCCTTCTCGGTTTATCGTGCAATATAAGAACTTCTAGGCCAAGTGGTTGATGTTTTCATGAAACACATGAGTTAGATGGTGTTTGCGAGAGTCAATAGCTGTTTGTCAAGCTCCAACGGTGTTTGAGGAATGAAGTTTTCACGGTTTGAGAGTTATAAACCCATTTGTTCCTTCTCAGTTTATCATGGAATATAAGAACTTCTAGGCCAAGTAGTTGATGTTTTCATGAAGCACATGAGTTAGATGGTGTTTGGGAGAGTCAATAGATGTTTGTCAAGCACCCACGGTGTTTGAAGACTCAAGTTTCATGGTTTAAGAGTTATAAGCCCATTTGTTCCGTCTCGGTTTATCATCGATTATAAGAACTTCTAGGCCAAGTGGTTGATGTTTTCGTGAAACACATGAGTTAGATGGTGTTTGGGAGAGTCAATAGAAGTTTGTCATGCTTCCACGGTGTTTGAAGACTCAAGTTTGAATGGTTTAAGAGTTATAAGCCCATTTGTTCCGTCTTGGTTTATCATCGATTATAAGAACTTCTAGGCCAAGTGGTTGATGTTTTCATGAAACACATGAGTTAGATGGTGTTTGGGAGAGTCAATAGCTGTTGTTCAAGCTCCAACGGTGTTTGAAGAATGAAGTTTTCATGGTTTAAGAGTTAGAAGCCCATTTGTTCCTTCTCGGTTTATCATGGAATATAAGAACTTCTAGGCCAAGTAGTTGATGTTTTCATGAAACACATGAGTTAGATGGTATTTGGTGAGTCAATAGATGTTTGTCAAGCACCCACGGTGTTTGAAGACTCCAGTTTTCATGGTTTAAGAGTTGTAAAACCATTTGTTCCTTCTCGGTTTATCGTGCAATATAAGAACTTCTAGGCCAAGTGGTTGATGTTTTCATGAAACACATGAGTTAGATGGTGTTTGGGAGAGTCAATAGAAGTTTGTCATGCTTCCACGGTGTTTGAAGATTCAAGTTTTCATGGTTTAAGAGTTATAAGCCCATTTGTTCCGACTTGGTTTATCATCGATTATAAGAACTTCTAGAACAAGTGGTTGATGTTTTCATGAAACACAGGAGTTAGATGGTGTTTGCGAGAGTCAATAGCTGTTTGTCAAGCTCCAACGGTGTTTGAGGAATGAAGTTTTCACAGTTTGAGAGTTATAAGCCCATTTGTTCCTTCTCAGTTTATCATGGAATATAAGAACTTCTAGGCCAAGTAGTTGATGTTTTCATGAAACACATGAGTTATATGGTATTTGTGGGAGTCAATAGATGTTTGTCAAGCACCCACGGTGTTTGAAGACTCCAGTTTTCATGGTTTAAGAGTGGTAAAACCATTTGTTCCTTCTCGGTTTATCGTGCAATATAAGAACTTCTAGGCCAAGTGGTTGATGTTTTCATGAAACACATGAGTTAGATGGTGTTTGGGAGAGTCAATTGAAGTTTGTCATGCTTCCACGGTGTTTGAAGACTCAAGTTTTCATGGTTTAAGAGTTATAAGCCCATTTGTTCCGTCTTGGTTTATCATCGATTATAAGAACTTCTAGGCCAAGTGATTGATGTTTTCATGAAACACATGAGTTAGATGGTGTTTGGGAGAGTCAATAGCTGTTTGTCAAGCTCCAACGGTGTTTGAAGAATGAAGTTTTCATGGTTTGAGAGTTATAAACCCATTTGTTCCTTCTCTGTTTATCATGGAAGATAAGACTTCTAGGCCAAGTAGTTCATGTTTTCATGAAGCACATGAGTTAGATGGTGTTTGGGAGAGTCAATAGATGTTTGTCAAGCACCCACGGTGTTTGAAGACTGAAGTTTTCATGGTTTAAGAGTTATAAGCCCATTTGTTACTTCTCGGTTTATCATCGATTATAAGAACTTCTAGGCCAAGTGGTTGATGTTTTCGTGAAACACATGAGTTAGATGGTGTTTGGGAGAGTCAATAGAAGTTTGTCATGCTTCCACGGTGTTTGAAGACTCAAGTTTTCATGGTTTAAGAGTTATAAGCCCATTTGTTCCGACTTGGTTTATCATCGATTATAAGAACTTCTAGGCCAAGTGATTGATGTTTTCATGAAACACATGAGTTAGATGGTGTTTGCGAGAGTCAATAGCTGTTTGTCAAGCTCCAACGGTGTTTGAGGAATGAAGTTTTCACGGTTTGAGAGTTATAAACCCATTTGTTCCTACTCAGTTTATCATGGAATATAAGAACTTCAAGGCCAAATAGTTGATGTTTTCATGAAGCACATGAGTTAGATGGTGTTTGGGAGAGTCAATAGATGTTTGTCAAGCACCCACGGTGTTTGAAGACTCAAGTTTCATGGTTTAAGAGTTATAAGCCCATTTGTTCCGTCTCGGTTTATCATCGATTATAAGAACTTCTAGGCCAAGTAGTTGATGTTTTCATGAAACACATGAGTTAGATGGTGTTTGGGAGAGTCAATAGAAGTTTGTCATGCTTCCACGGTGTTTGAAGACTCAAGTTTTCATGGTTTAAGAGTTATAAGCCCATTTGTTCCGTCTTGGTTTATCATCGATTATAAGAACTTCTAGGCCAAGTGGTTGATGTTTTCATGAAACACATGAGTTAGATGGTGTTTGCGAGAGTCAATAGCTGTTTGTCAAGCTCCAACGGTGTTTGAGGAATGAAGTTTTCACGGTTTGAGAGTTATAAACCCATTTGTTCCTTCACAGTTTATCATGGAATATAAGACTTCTAGGCCAAGTAGTTCATGTTTTCATGAAGCACATGAGTTAGATGGTGTTTGGGAGAGTCAATAGATGTTTGTCAAGCACCCACGGTGTTTGAAGACTGAAGTTTTCATGGTTTAAGAGTTATAAGCCCATTTGTTCCGTCTCGGTTTATCATCGATTATAAGAACTTCTAGGCCAAGTGGTTGATGTTTTCATGAAACACATGAGTTAGATGGTGTTTGGGAGAGTCAATAGAAGTTTGTCATGCTTCCACGGTGTTTGAAGACTCAAGTTTGAATGGTTTAAGAGTTATAAGCCCATTTGTTCCGTCTTGGTTTATCATCGATTATAAGAACTTCTAGGCCAAGTGGTTGATGTTTTCATGAAACACATGAGTTAGATGGTGTTTGTGAGAGTCAATAGCTGTTTGTCAAGCTCCAACGGTGTTTGAGGAATGAAGTTTTCACGGTTTGAGAGTTATAAGCCCATTTGTTCCTTCTCAGTTTATCATGGAATATAAGAACTTCTAGGCCAAGTAGTTGATGTTTTCATCAAACACATGAGTTAGATGGTATTTGGGGGAGTCAATAGATGTTTGTCTAGCACCCACGGTGTTTGAAGACTCCAGTTTTCATGGTTTAAGAGTTGTAAAACCATTTGTTCCTTCTCGGTTTATCGTGCAATATAAGAACTTCTAGGCCAAGTGGTTGATGTTTTCATGAAACACATGAGTTAGATGGTGTTTGGGAGAGTCAATAGAAGTTTGTCATGCTTCCACGGTGTTTGAAGACTCAAGTTTTCATGGTTTAAGAGTTATAAGCCCATTTGTTCCGACTTGGTTTATCATCGATTATAAGAACTTCTAGAACAAGTGGTTGATGTTTTCATGAAACACATGAGTTAGATGGTGTTTGGGGGAGTCAATAGCTGTTTGTCAAGCTCCAACGGTGTTTGAGGAATGAAGTTTTCACAGTTTGAGAGTTATAAGCCCATTTGTTCCTTCTCAGTTTATCATGGAATATAAGAACTTCTAGGCCAAGTAGTTGATGTTTTCATGAAACACATGAGTTAAATGGTATTTGGGGGAGTCAATAGATGTTTGTCAAGCACCCACGGTGTTTGAAGACTCCAGTTTTCATGGTTTAAGAGTGGTAAAACCATTTGTTCCTTCTCGGTTTATCGTGCAATATAAGAACTTCTAGGCCAAGTGGTTGATGTTTTCATGAAACACATGAGTTAGATGGTGTTTGGGAGAGTCAATTGAAGTTTGTCATGCTTCCACGGTGTTTGAAGACTCAAGTTTTCATGGTTTAAGAGTTATAAGCCCATTTGTTCCGACTTGGTTTATCATCGATTATAAGAACTTCTAGGCCAAGTGATTGATGTTTTCATGAAACACATGAGTTAGATGGTGTTTGCGAGAATCAATAGCTGTTTGTCAAGCTCTAACGGTGTTTGAGGAATGAAGTTTTCACGGTTTGAGAGTTATAAGCCCATTTGTTCCTTCTCAGTTTATCATGGAATATAAGAACTTCAAGGCCAAGTAGTTGATGTTTTCATGAAACACATGAGTTAAATGGTATTTGGGGGAGTCAATAGATGTTTGTCAAGCACCCACGGTGTTTGAAGACTCAAGTTTTCATGGTTTAAGAGTTGTAAAACCATTTGTTCCTTCTCGGTTTATCGTGCAATATGAGAACTTCTAGGCCAAGTAGTTGATGTTTTCATGAAACACATGAGTTAGATGGTGTTTGCGAGAGTCAATAGCTGTTTGTCAAGCTCCAACGGTGTTTGAGGAATGAAGTTTTCACGGTTTGAGAGTTATAAACCCATTTGTTCCTTCTCAGTTTATCATGGAAGATAAGAACTTCTAGGCCAAGTAGTTGATGTTTTCATGAAGCACATGAGTTAGATGGTGTTTGGGTAAGTCAATAGATTTTGTCAAGCACCCACGGTGTTTGAAGACTCAAGTTTCATGGTTTAAGAGTTATAAGCCCATTTGTTCCGTCTCGGTTTATCATCGATTATAAGAACTTCTAGGCCAAGTGGTTGATGTTTTCATGAAACACATGAGTTAGATGGTGTTTGGGAGAGTCAATAGAAGTTTGTCATGCTTCCACGGTGTTTGAAGACTCAAGTTTGAATGGTTTAAGAGTTATAAGCCCATTTGTTCCGTCTTGGTTTATCATCGATTATAAGAACTTCTAGGCCAAGTGGTTGATGTTTTCATGAAACACATGAGTTAGATGGTGTTTGTGAGAGTCAATAGCTGTTTGTCAAGCTCCAACGGTGTTTGAGGAATGAAGTTTTCATGGTTTGAGAGTTAGAAGCCCATTTGTTCCTTCTCGGTTTATCATGGAATATAAGAACTTCTAGGCCAAGTAGTTGATGTTTTCATGAAACACATGAGTTAGATGGTATTTGGGGGAGTCAATAGATGTTTGTCAAGCACCCACGGTGTTTGAAGACTCAAGTTTTCATGGTTTAAGAGTTGTAAAACCATTTGTTCCTTCTCGGTTTATCATGCAATATAAGAACTTCTAGGCCAAGTGGTTGATGTTTTCATGAAACACATGAGTTAGATGGTGTTTGGGAGAGTCAATAGAAGTTTGTCATGCTTCCACGGTGTTTGAAGACTCAAGTTTTCATGGTTTAAGAGTTATAAGCCCATTTGTTCCGACTTGGTTTATCATCGATTATAAGAACTTCTAGAACAAGTGGTTGATGTTTTCATGAAACACATGAGTTAGATGGTGTTTGGGAGAGTCAATAGCTGTTTGTCAAGCTCCAACGGTGTTTGAGGAATGAAGTTTTCACAGTTTGAGAGTTATAAACCCATTTGTTCCTTCTCAGTTTATCATGGAATATAAGAACTTCTAGGCCAAGTAGTTGATGTTTTCATGAAACACATGAGTTCAATCGTCATTTGGGGAGTCAATAGATGTTTGTCAAGCACCCACGGTGTTTGAAGACTCCAGTTTTCATGGTTTAAGAGTTGTAAAACCATTTGTTCCTTCTCGGTTTATCGTGCAATATAAGAACTTCTAGGCCAAGTGGTTGATGTTTTCATGAAACACATGAGTTAGATGGTGTTTGGGAGAGTCAATAGAAGTTTGTCATGCTTCCACGGTGTTTGAAGACTCAAGTTTTCATGGTTTAAGAGTTATAAGCCCATTTGTTCCGACTTGGTTTATCATCGATTATAAGAACTTCTAGGCCAAGTGATTGATGTTTTCATGAAACACATGAGTTAGATGGTGTTTGGGAGAGTCAATAGCTGTTTGTCAAGCTCCAACGGTGTTTGAGGAATGAAGTTTTCACGGTTTGAGAGTTATAAACCCATTTGTTCCTTCTCAGTTTATCATGGAAGATAAGAACTTCTAGGCCAAGTAGTTGATGTTTTCATGAAGCACATGAGTTAGATGGTGTTTGGGAGAGTCAATAGATGTTTGTCAAGCACCCACGGTGTTTGAAGACTCAAGTTTCATGGTTTAAGAGTTATAAGCCCATTTGTTCCGTCTCGGTTTATCATCGATTATAAGAACTTCTAGGCCAAGTGGTTGATGTTTTCATGAAACACATGAGTTAGATGGTGTTTGGGAGAGTCAATAGAAGTTTGTCATGCTTCCACGGTGTTTGAAGACTCAAGTTTTCATGGTTTAAGAGTTATAAGCCCATTTGTTCCGACTTGGTTTATCATCGATTATAAGAACTTCTAGAACAAGTGGTTGATGTTTTCATGAAACACATGAGTTAGATGGTGTTTGCGAGAGTCAATAGCTGTTTGTCAAGCTCCAACGGTGTTTGAGGAATGAAGTTTTCACAGTTTGAGAGTTATAAGCCCATTTGTTCCTTCTCAGTTTATCATGGAATATAAGAACTTCTAGGCCAAGTAGTTGATGTTTTCATGAAACACATGAGTTAAATGGTATTTGGGGGAGTCAATAGATGTTTGTCAAGCACCCACGGTGTTTGAAGACTCCAGTTTTCATGGTTTAAGAGTTGTAAAACCATTTGTTCCTTCTCGGTTTATCGTGCAATATAAGAACTTCTAGGCCAAGTGGTTGATGTTTTCATGAAACACATGAGTTAGATGGTGTTTGGGAGAGTCAATAGAAGTTTGTCATGCTTCCACGGTGTTTGAAGACTCAAGTTTTCATGGTTTAAGAGTTATAAGCCCATTTGTTCCGACTTGGTTTATCATCGATTATAAGAACTTCTAGGCCAAGTGATTGATGTTTTCATGAAACACATGAGTTAGATGGTGTTTGCGAGAGTCAATAGCTGTTTGTCAAGCTCCAACGGTGTTTGAGGAATGAAGTTTTCACGGTTTGAGAGTTATAAACCCATTTGTTCCTTCTCAGTTTATCATGGAAGATAAGAACTTCTAGGCCAAGTAGTTGATGTTTTCATGAAGCACATGAGTTAGATGGTGTTTGGGAGAGTCAATAGATGTTTGTCAAGCACCCACGGTGTTTGAAGACTCAAGTTTCATGGTTTAAGAGTTATAAGCCCATTTGTTCCGTCTCGGTTTATCATCGATTATAAGAACTTCTAGGCCAAGTGGTTGATGTTTTCGTGAAACACATGAGTTAGATGGTGTTTGGGAGAGTCAATAGAAGTTTGTCATGCTTCCACGGTGTTTGAAGACTCAAGTTTTCATGGTTTAAGAGTTATAAGCCCATTTGTTCCGACTTGGTTTATCATCGATTATAAGAACTTCTAGAACAAGTGGTTGATGTTTTCATGAAACACATGAGTTAGATGGTGTTTGCGAGAGTCAATAGCTGTTTGTCAAGCTCCAACGGTGTTTGAGGAATGAAGTTTTCACAGTTTGAGAGTTATAAGCCCATTTGTTCCTTCTCAGTTTATCATGGAATATAAGAACTTCTAGGCCAAGTAGTTGATGTTTTCATGAAACACATGAGTTAGATGGTATTTGGGGGAGTCAATAGATGTTTGTCAAGCACCCACTGTGTTTGAAGACTCCAGTTTTCATGGTTTAAGAGTGGTAAAACCATTTGTTCCTGCTCGGTTTATCGTGCAATATAAGAACTTCTAGGCCAAGTGGTTGATGTTTTCATGAAACACATGAGTTAGATGGTGTTTGGGAGAGTCAATTGAAGTTTGTCATGCTTCCACGGTGTTTGAAGACTCAAGTTTTCATGGTTTAAGAGTTATAAGCCCATTTGTTCCGACTTGGTTTATCATCGATTATAAGAACTTCTAGGCCAAGTGATTGATGTTTTCATGAAACACATGAGTTAGATGGTGTTTGCGAGTCAATAGCTGTTTGTCAAGCTCCAACGGTGTTTGAGGAATGAAGTTTTCACGGTTTGAGAGTTATAAACCCATTTGTTCCTTCTCAGTTTATCATGGAAGATAAGAACTTCTAGGCCAAGTAGTTGATGTTTTCATGAAGCACATGAGTTAGATGGTGTTTGGGAGAGTCAATAGATGTTTGTCAAGCACCCACGGTGTTTGAAGACTCAAGTTTCATGGTTTAAGAGTTATAAGCCCATTTGTTCCGTCTCGGTTTATCATCGATTATAAGAACTTCTAGGCCAAGTGGTTGATGTTTTCATGAAACACATGAGTTAGATGGTGTTTGGGAGAGTCAATAGAAGTTTGTCATGCTTCCACGGTGTTTGAAGACTCAAGTTTTCATGGTTTAAGAGTTATAAGCCCATTTGTTCCGACTTGGTTTATCATCGATTATAAGAACTTCTAGAACAAGTGGTTGATGTTTTCATGAAACACATGAGTTAGATGGTGTTTGCGAGAGTCAATAGATGTTTGTCAAGCTCCAACGGTGTTTGAGGAATGAAGTTTTCACGGTTTGAGAGTTATAAGCCCATTTGTTCCTTCTCAGTTTATCATGGAATATAAGAACTTCTAGGCCAAGTAGTTGATGTTTTCATGAAACACATGAGTTAAATGGTATTTGGGGGAGTCAATAGATGTTTGTCAAGCACCCACGGTGTTTGAAGACTCCAGTTTTCATGGTTTAAGAGTTGTAAAACCATTTGTTCCTTCTCGGTTTATCGTGCAATATAAGAACTTCTAGGCCAAGTGGTTGATGTTTTCATGAAACACATGAGTTAGATGGTGTTTGGGAGAGTCAATAGAAGTTTGTCATGCTTCCACGGTGTTTGAAGACTCAAGTTTTCATGGTTTAAGAGTTATAAGCCCATTTGTTCCGACTTGGTTTATCATCGATTATAAGAACTTCTAGAACAAGTGGTTGATGTTTTCATGAAACACATGAGTTAGATGGTGTTTGCGAGAGTCAATAGCTGTTTGTCAAGCTCCAACGGTGTTTGAGGAATGAAGTTTTCACAGTTTGAGAGTTATAAGCCCATTTGTTCCTTCTCAGTTTATCATGGAATATAAGAACTTCTAGGCCAAGTAGTTGATGTTTTCATGAAACACATGAGTTAAATGGTATTTGGGGGAGTCAATAGATGTTTGTCAAGCACCCACGGTGTTTGAAGACTCCAGTTTTCATGGTTTAAGAGTGGTAAAACCATTTGTTCCTTCTCGGTTTATCGTGCAATATAAGAACTTCTAGGCCAAGTGGTTGATGTTTTCATGAAACACATGAGTTAGATGGTGTTTGGGAGAGTCAATTGAAGTTTGTCATGCTTCCACGGTGTTTGAAGACTCAAGTTTGAATGGTTTAAGAGTTATAAGCCCATTTGTTCCGTCTTGGTTTATCATCGATTATAAGAACTTCTAGGCCAAGTGATTGATGTTTTCATGAAACACATGAGTTAGATGGTGTTTGCGAGAGTCAATAGCTGTTTGTCAAGCTCCAACGGTGTTTGAGGAATGAAGTTTTCACGGTTTGAGAGTTATAAGCCCATTTGTTCCTTCTCAGTTTATCATGGAATATAAGAACTTCTAGGCCAAGTAGTTGATGTTTTCATGAAACACATGAGTTAAATGGTATTTGGGGGAGTCAATAGATGTTTGTCAAGCACCCACGGTGTTTGAAGACTCCAGTTTTCATGGTTTAAGAGTTGTAAGCCCATTTGTTCCTTCTCGGTTTATCATGCAATATAAGAACTTCTAGGCCAAGTGGTTGATGTTTTCATGAAACACATGAGTTAGATGGTGTTTGGGAGAGTCAATAGAAGTTTGTCATGCTTCCACGGTGTTTGAAGACTCAAGTTTTCATGGTTTAAGAGTTATAAGCCCATTTGTTCCGTCTTGGTTTATCATCGATTATAAGAACTTCTAGGCCAAGTGATTGATGTTTTCATGAAACACATGAGTTAGATGGTGTTTGGGAGAGTCAATAGCTGTTTGTCAAGCTCCAACGGTGTTTGAGGAATGAAGTTTTCATGGTTTAAGAGTTATAAGCCCATTTGTTCCTTCTCGGTTTATCATGGAATATAAGAACTTCTAGGCCAAGTAGTTGATGTTTTCATGAAACACATGAGTTAGATGGTATTTGGGGGAGTCAATAGATGTTTGTCAAGCACCCACGGTGTTTGAAGACTCCAGTTTTCATGGTTTAAGAGTTGTAAAACCATTTGTTCCTTCTCGGTTTATCGTGCAATATAAGAACTTCTAGGCCAAGTGGTTGATGTTTTCATGAAACACATGAGTTAGATGGTGTTTGGGAGAGTCAATTGAAGTTTGTCATGCTTCCACGGTGTTTGAAGACTCAAGTTTGAATGGTTTAAGAGTTATAAGCCCATTTGTTCCGACTTGGTTTATCATCGATTATAAGAACTTCTAGGCCAAGTGGTTGATGTTTTCATGAAACACATGAGTTAGATGGTGTTTGCGAGAGTCAATAGCTGTTTGTCAAGCTCCAACGGTGTTTGAGGAATGAAGTTTTCACGGTTTGAGAGTTATAAACCCATTTGTTCCTTCTCAGTTTATCATGGAATATAAGACTTCTAGGCCAAGTAGTTCATGTTTTCATGAAGCACATGAGTTAGATGGTGTTTGGGAGAGTCAATAGATGTTTGTCAAGCACCCACGGTGTTTGAAGACTGAAGTTTTCATGGTTTAAGAGTTATAAGCCCATTTGTTCCGTCTCGGTTTATCATCGATTATAAGAACTTCTAGGCCAAGTGGTTGATGTTTTCATGAAACACATGAGTTAGATGGTGTTTGGGAGAGTCAATAGAAGTTTGTCATGCTTCCACGGTGTTTGAAGACTCAAGTTTGAATGGTTTAAGAGTTATAAGCCCATTTGTTCCGTCTTGGTTTATCATCGATTATAAGAACTTCTAGGCCAAGTGGTTGATGTTTTCATGAAACACATGAGTTAGATGGTGTTTGGGAGAGTCAATAGAAGTTTGTCATGCTTCCACGGTGTTTGAAGACTCAAGTTTGAATGGTTTAAGAGTTATAAGCCCATTTGTTCCGTCTTGGTTTATCATCGATTATAAGAACTTCTAGGCCAAGTGGTTGATGTTTTCATGAAACACATGAGTTAGATGGTGTTTGTGAGAGTCAATAGCTGTTTGTCAAGCTCCAACGGTGTTTGAGGAATGAAGTTTTCACGGTTTGAGAGTTATAAGCCCATTTGTTCCTTCTCAGTTTATCATGGAATATAAGAACTTCTAGGCCAAGTAGTTGATGTTTTCATGAAACACATGAGTTAAATGGTATTTGGGGGAGTCAATAGATGTTTGTCAAGCACCCACGGTGTTTGAAGACTCCAGTTTTCATGGTTTAAGAGTTGTAAAACCATTTGTTCCTTCTCGGTTTATCGTGCAATATAAGAACTTCTAGGCCAAGTGGTTGATGTTTTCATGAAACACATGAGTTAGATGGTGTTTGGGAGAGTCAATAGAAGTTTGTCATGCTTCCACGGTGTTTGAAGACTCAAGTTTTCATGGTTTAAGTGTTATAAGCCCATTTGTTCCGACTTGGTTTATCATCGATTATAAGAACTTCTAGAACAAGTGGTTGATGTTTTCATGAAACACATGAGTTAGATGGTGTTTGCGAGAGTCAATAGCTGTTTGTCAAGCTCCAACGGTGTTTGAGGAATGAAGTTTTCACAGTTTGAGAGTTATAAGCCCATTTGTTCCTTCTCAGTTTATCATGGAATATAAGAACTTCTAGGCCAAGTAGTTGATGTTTTCATGAAACACATGAGTTAAATGGTATTTGGGGGAGTCAATAGATGTTTGTCAAGCACCCACGGTGTTTGAAGACTCCAGTTTTCATGGTTTAAGAGTTGTAAAACCATTTGTTCCTTCTCGGTTTATCGTGCAATATAAGAACTTCTAGGCCAAGTGGTTGATGTTTTCATGAAACACATGAGTTAGATGGTGTTTGGGAGAGTCAATTGAAGTTTGTCATGCTTCCACGGTGTTTGAAGACTCAAGTTTTCATGGTTTAAGAGTTATAAGCCCATTTGTTCCGTCTTGGTTTATCATCGATTATAAGAACTTCTAGGCCAAGTGATTGATGTTTTCATGAAACACATGAGTTAGATGGTGTTTGCGAGAGTCAATAGCTGTTTGTCAAGCTCCAACGGTGTTTGAGGAATGAAGTTTTCACGGTTTGAGAGTTATAAACCCATTTGTTCCTTCTCAGTTTATCATGGAAGATAAGAACTTCTAGGCCAAGTAGTTGATGTTTTCATGAAGCACATGAGTTAGATGGTGTTTGGGAGAGTCAATAGATGTTTGTCAAGCACCCACGGTGTTTGAAGACTCAAGTTTTCATGGTTTAAGAGTTATAAGCCCATTTGTTCCGTCTCGGTTTATCATCGATTATAAGAACTTCTAGGCCAAGTGGTTGATGTTTTCGTGAAACACATGACTTAGATGGTGTTTGGGAGAGTCAATAGAAGTTTGTTATGCTTCCACGGTGTTTGAAGACTCAAGTTTTCATGGTTTAAGAGTTATAAGCCCATTTGTTCCGACTTGGTTTATCATCGATTATAAGAACTTCTAGGCCAAGTGATTGATGTTTTCATGAAACACATGAGTTAGATGGTGTTTGCGAGAGTCAATAGCTGTTTGTCAAGCTCCAACGGTGTTTGAGGAATGAAGTTTTCACGGTTTGAGAGTTATAAACCCATTTGTTCCTTCTCAGTTTATCATGGAATATAAGAACTTCAAGGCCAAATAGTTGATGTTTTCATGAAGCACATGAGTTAGATGGTGTTTGGGAGAGTCAATAGATGTTTGTCAAGCACCCACGGTGTTTGAAGACTCATGTTTTCATGGTTTAAGAGTTATAAGCCCATTTCTTCCGTCTCGGTTTATCATCGATTATAAAAACTTCTAGGCCAAGTGGTTGATGTTTTCATGAAACAAATGAGTTAGATGGTGTTTGGGAGAGTCAATAGAAGTTTGTCATGCTTCCACGGTGTTTGAAGACTCAAGTTTTCATGGTTTAAGAGTTATAAGCCCATTTGTTCCGTCTTGGTTTATCATCGATTATAAGAACTTCTAGGCCAAGTGGTTGATGTTTTCATGAAACACATGAGTTAGATGGTGTTTGCGAGAGTCAATAGCTGTTTGTCAAGCTCCAACGGTGTTTGAGGAATGAAGTTTTCACGGTTTGAGAGTTATAAACCCATTTGTTCCTTCACAGTTTATCATGGAATATAAGACTTCTAGGCCAAGTAGTTCATGTTTTCATGAAGCACATGAGTTAGATGGTGTTTGGGAGAGTCAATAGATGTTTGTCAAGCACCCACGGTGTTTGAAGACTGAAGTTTTCATGGTTTAAGAGTTATAAGCCCATTTGTTCCGTCTCGGTTTATCATGGATTATAAGAACTTCTAGGCCAAGTGGTTGATGTTTTCATGAAACACATGAGTTAGATGGTGTTTGGGAGAGTCAATAGAAGTTTGTCATGCTTCCACGGTGTTTGAAGACTCAAGTTTTCATGGTTTAAGAGTTATAAGCCCATTTGTTACTTCTATGTTTATCATCGATTATAAGAACTTCTAGGCCAAGTGGTTGATGTTTTCATGAAACACATGAGTTAGATGGTGTTTGAGAGAGTGAAGTGCAGTTTGTCAAGCTCCAACGGTGTTTGAGGAATGAAGTTTTCACGGTTTGAGAGTTATAAGCCCATTTGTTCCTTCTCAGTTTATCATGGAATATAAGAACTTCTAGGCCAAGTAGTTGATGTTTTCATGAAACACATGAGTTAAATGGTATTTGGGGGAGTCAATAGATGTTTGTCAAGCACCCACGGTGTTTGAAGACTCGATTTTCATGGTTTAAGAGTTGTAAAACCATTTGTTCCTTCTCGGTTTATCGTGCAATATAAGAACTTCTAGGCCAAGTGGTTGATGTTTTCATGAAACACATGAGTTAGATGGTGTTTGGGAGAGTCAATAGAAGTTTGTCATGCTTCCACGGTGTTTGAAGACTCAAGTTTTCATGGTTTAAGTGTTATAAGCCCATTTGTTCCGACTTGGTTTATCATCGATTATAAGAACTTCTAGAACAAGTGGTTGATGTTTTCATGAAACACATGAGTTAGATGGTGTTTGCGAGAGTCAATAGCTGTTTGTCAAGCACCAACGGTGTTTGAGGAATGAAGTTTTCACAGTTTGAGAGTTATAAGCCCATTTGTTCCTTCTCAGTTTATCATGGAATATAAGAACTTCTAGGCCAAGTAGTTGATGTTTTCATGAAACACATGAGTTAAATGGTATTTGGGGGAGTCAATAGATGTTTGTCAAGCACCCACGGTGTTTGAAGACTCCAGTTTTCATGGTTTAAGAGTGGTAAAACCATTTGTTCCTTCTCGGTTTATCGTGCAATATAAGAACTTCTAGGCCAAGTGGTTGATGTTTTCATGAAACACATGAGTTAGATGGTGTTTGGGAGAGTCAATTGAAGTTTGTCATGCTTCCACGGTGTTTGAAGACTCAAGTTTTCATGGTTTATGAGTTATAAGCCCATTTGTTCCGGCTTGGTTTATCATCGATTATAAGAACTTCTAGGCCAAGTGATTGATGTTTTCATGAAACACATGAGTTAGATGGTGTTTGCGAGAGTCAATAGATTTGTCAAGCTCCAACGGTGTTTGAGGAATGAAGTTTTCACGGTTTGAGAGTTATAAACCCATTTGTTCCTTCTCAGTTTATCATGGAATATAAGAACTTCTAGGCCAAGTAGTTGATGTTTTCATGAAGCACATGAGTTAGATGGTGTTTGGGAGAGTCAATAGATGTTTGTCAAGCACCCACGGTGTTTGAAGACTCAAGTTTCATGGTTTAAGAGTTATAAGCCCATTTGTTCCGTCTCGGTTTATCATCGATTATAAGAACTTCTAGGCCAAGTGGTCGATGTTTTCGTGAAACACATGAGTTAGATGGTGTTTGGGAGAGTCAATTGAAGTTTGTCATGCTTCCACGGTGTTTGAAGACTCAAGTTTTCATGGTTTAAGAGTTATAAGCCCATTTGTTCCGACTTGGTTTATCATCGATTATAAGAACTTCTAGGCCAAGTGATTGATGTTTTCATGAAACACATGAGTTAGATGGTGTTTGTGAGAGTCAATAGCTGTTTATCAAGCTCCAACGGTGTTTGAGGAATGAAGTTTTCACGGTTTGAGAGTTATAAGCCCATTTGTTCCTTCTCAGTTTATCATGGAATATAAGAACTTCTAGGCCAAGTAGTTGATGTTTTCATGAAACACATGAGTTAGATGGTATTTGGGGGAGTCAATAGATGTTTGTCAAGCACCCACGGTGTTTGAAGACTCCAGTTTTCATGGTTTAAGAGTTGTAAAACCATTTGTTCCTTCTCGGTTTATCGTGCAATATAAGAACTTCTAGGCCAAGTGGTTGATGTTTTCATGAAACACATGAGTTAGATGGTGTTTGGGAGAGTCAATAGAAGTTTGTCATGCTTCCACGGTGTTTGAAGACTCAAGTTTTCATGGTTTAAGAGTTATAAGCCCATTTGTTCCGACTTGGTTTATCATCGATTATAAGAACTTCTAGGCCAAGTGGTTGATGTTTTCATGAAACACATGAGTTAGATGGTGTTTGCGAGAGTCAATAGCTGTTTGTCAAGCTCCAACGGTGTTTGAGGAATGAAGTTTTCACGGTTTGAGAGTTATAAGCCCATTTGTTCCTTCTCAGTTTATCATGGAATATAAGAACTTCTAGGCCAAGTAGTTGATGTTTTCATGAAACACATGAGTTAGATGGTATTTGGGGGATTCAATAGATGTTTGTCAAGCACCCACGGTGTTTGAAGACTCCAGTTTTCATGGTTTAAGAGTTGTAAAACCATTTGTTCCTTCTCGGTTTATCGTGCAATATAAGAACTTCTAGGCCAAGTGGTTGATGTTTTCATGAAACACATGAGTTAGATGGTGTTTGGGAGAGTCAATAGAAGTTTGTCATGCTTCCACGGTGTTTGAAGACTCAAGTTTTCATGGTTTAAGAGTTATAAGCCCATTTGTTCCGACTTGGTTTATCATCGATTATAAGAACTTCTAGGCCAAGTGATTGATGTTTTCATGAAACACATGAGTTAGATGGTGTTTGGGAGAGTCAATAGATGTTTGTCAAGCTCCAACGGTGTTTGAGGAATGAAGTTTTCACGGTTTGAGAGTTATAAACCCATTTGTTCCTTCTCAGTTTATCATGGAAGATAAGAACTTCTAGGCCAAGTAGTTGATGTTTTCATGAAGCACATGAGTTAGATGGTGTTTGGGAGAGTCAATAGATGTTTGTCAAGCACCCACGGTGTTTGAAGACTCAAGTTTCATGGTTTAAGAGTTATAAGCCCATTTGTTCCGTCTCGGTTTATCATCGATTATAAGAACTTCTAGGCCAAGTGGTTGATGTTTTCGTGAAACACATGAGTTAGATGGTGTTTGGGAGAGTCAATAGAAGTTTGTTATGCTTCCACGGTGTTTGAAGACTCAAGTTTTCATGGTTTAAGAGTTATAAGCCCATTTGTTCCGTCTTGGTTTATCATCGATTATAAGAACTTCTAGGCCAAGTGATTGATGTTTTCATGAAACACATGAGTTAGATGGTGTTTGCGAGAGTCAATAGCTGTTTGTCAAGCTCCAACGGTGTTTGAGGAATGAAGTTTTCACGGTTTGAGAGTTATAAACCCATTTGTTCCTTCTCAGTTTATCATGGAATATAAGAACTTCAAGGCCAAATAGTTGATGTTTTCATGAAGCACATGAGTTAGATGGTGTTTGGGAGAGTCAATAGATGTTTGTCAAGCACCCACGGTGTTTGAAGACTCAAGTTTCATGGTTTAAGAGTTATAAGCCCATTTGTTCCGTCTCGGTTTATCATCGATTATAAGAACTTCTAGGCCAAGTGGTTGATGTTTTCATGAAACACATGAGTTAGATGGTGTTTGGGAGAGTCAATAGAAGTTTGTCATGCTTCCACGGTGTTTGAAGACTCAAGTTTTCATGGTTTAAGAGTTATAAGCCCATTTGTTCCGTCTTGGTTTATCATCGATTATAAGAACTTCTAGGCCAAGTGGTTGATGTTTTCATGAAACACATGAGTTAGATGGTGTTTGCGAGAGTCAATAGCTGTTTGTCAAGCTCCAACGGTGTTTGAGGAATGAAGTTTTCACGGTTTGAGAGTTATAAGCCCATTTGTTCCTTCTCAGTTTATCATGGAATATAAGAACTTCTAGGCCAAGTAGTTGATGTTTTCATGAAGCACATGAGTTAGATGGTGTTTGGGAGAGTCAATAGATGTTTGTCAAGCACCCACGGTGTTTGAAGACTCAAGTTTCATGGTTTAAGAGTTATAAGCCCATTTGTTCCGTCTCGGTTTATCATCGATTATAAGAACTTCTAGGCCAAGTGGTTGATGTTTTCGTGAAACACATGAGTTAGATGGTGTTTGGGAGAGTCAATAGAAGTTTGTCATGCTTCCACGGTGTTTGAAGACTCAAGTTTGAATGGTTTAAGAGTTATAAGCCCATTTGTTCCGTCTTGGTTTATCATCGATTATAAGAACTTCTAGGCCAAGTGGTTGATGTTTTCATGAAACACATGAGTTAGATGGTGTTTGTGAGAGTCAATAGCTGTTTGTCAAGCTCCAACGGTGTTTGAGGAATGAAGTTTTCACGGTTTGAGAGTTATAAGCCCATTTGTTCCTTCTCAGTTTATCATGGAATATAAGAACTTCTAGGCCAAGTAGTTGATGTTTTCATGAAACACATGAGTTAAATGGTATTTGGGGGAGTCAATAGATGTTTGTCAAGCACCCACGGTGTTTGAAGACTCCAGTTTTCATGGTTTAAGAGTTGTAAAACCATTTGTTCCTTCTCGGTTTATCGTGCAATATAAGAACTTCTAGGCCAAGTGGTTGATGTTTTCATGAAACACATGAGTTAGATGGTGTTTGGGAGAGTCAATAGAAGTTTGTCATGCTTCCACGGTGTTTGAAGACTCAAGTTTTCATGGTTTAAGAGTTATAAGCCCATTTGTTCCGACTTGGTTTATCATCGATTATAAGAACTTCTAGAACAAGTGGTTGATGTTTTCATGAAACACATGAGTTAGATGGTGTTTGGGAGAGTCAATTGATGTTTGTCAAGCTCCAACGGTGTTTGAGGAATGAAGTTTTCACAGTTTGAGAGTTATAAGCCCATTTGTTCCTTCTCAGTTTATCATGGAATATAAGAACTTCTAGGCCAAGTAGTTGATGTTTTCATGAAACACATGAGTTAAATGGTATTTGGGGGAGTCAATAGATGTTTGTCAAGCACCCACGGTGTTTGAAGACTCCAGTTTTCATGGTTTAAGAGTGGTAAAACCATTTGTTCCTTCTCGGTTTATCGTGCAATATAAGAACTTCTAGGCCAAGTGGTTGATGTTTTCATGAAACACATGAGTTAGATGGTGTTTGGGAGAGTCAATTGAAGTTTGTCATGCTTCCACGGTGTTTGAAGACTCAAGTTTTCATGGTTTAAGAGTTATAAGCCCATTTGTTCCGACTTGGTTTATCATCGATTATAAGAACTTCTAGGCCAAGTGATTGATGTTTTCATGAAACACATGAGTTAGATGGTGTTTGCGAGAGTCAATAGCTGTTTGTCAAGCTCCAACGGTGTTTGAGGAATGAAGTTTTCACGGTTTGAGAGTTATAAACCCATTTGTTCCTTCTCAGTTTATCATGGAAGATAAGAACTTCTAGGCCAAGTAGTTGATGTTTTCATGAAGCACATGAGTTAGATGGTGTTTGGGAGAGTCAATAGATGTTTGTCAAGCACCCACGGTGTTTGAAGACTCAAGTTTCATGGTTTAAGAGTTATAAGCCCATTTGTTCCGTCTCGGTTTATCATCGATTATAAGAACTTCTAGGCCAAGTGGTTGATGTTTTCGTGAAACACATGAGTTAGATGGTGTTTGGGAGAGTCAATAGAAGTTTGTCATGCTTCCACGGTGTTTGAAGACTCAAGTTTTCATGGTTTAAGAGTTATAAGCCCATTTGTTCCGACTTGGTTTATCATCGATTATAAGAACTTCTAGGCCAAGTGATTGATGTTTTCATGAAACACATGAGTTAGATGGTGTTTGCGAGAGTCAATAGCTGTTTGTCAAGCTCCAACGGTGTTTGAGGAATGAAGTTTTCACGGTTTGAGAGTTAGAAGCACATTTGTTCCTTCTCGGTTTATCATGGAATATAAGAACTTCAAGGCCAAATAGTTGATGTTTTCATGAAGCACATGAGTTAGATGGTGTTTGGGAGAGTCAATAGATGTTTGTCAAGCACCCACGGTGTTTGAAGACTCAAGTTTCATGGTTTAAGAGTTATAAGCCCATTTCTTCCGTCTCGGTTTATCATCGATTATAAAAACTTCTAGGCCAAGTGGTTGATGTTTTCATGAAACACATGAGTTAGATGGTGTTTGGGAGAGTCAATAGAAGTTTGTCATGCTTCCACGGTGTTTGAAGACTCAAGTTTTCATGGTTTAAGAGTTATAAGCCCATTTGTTCCGTCTTGGTTTATCATCGATTATAAGAACTTCTAGGCCAAGTGGTTGATGTTTTCATGAAACACATGAGTTAGATGGTGTTTGCGAGAGTCAATAGCTGTTTGTCAAGCTCCAACGGTGTTTGAGGAATGAAGTTTTCACGGTTTGAGAGTTATAAACCCATTTGTTCCTTCTCAGTTTATCATGGAATATAAGAACTTCTAGGCCAAGTAGTTGATGTTTTCATGAAGCACATGAGTTAGATGGTGTTTGGGAGAGTCAATAGATGTTTGTCAAGCACCCACGGTGTTTGAAGACTCAAGTTTCATGGTTTAAGAGTTATAAGCCCATTTGTTCCGTCTCGGTTTATCATCGATTATAAGAACTTCTAGGCCAAGTGGTTGATGTTTTCATGAAACACATGAGTTAGATGGTGTTTGGGAGAGTCAATAGAAGTTTGTCATGCTTCCACGGTGTTTGAAGACTCAAGTTTTCATGGTTTAAGAGTTATAAGCCCATTTGTTCCGTCTTGGTTTATCATCGATTATAAGAACTTCTAGGCCAAGTGGTTGATGTTTTCATGAAACACATGAGTTAGATGGTGTTTGTGAGAGTCAATAGCTGTTTGTCAAGCTCCAACGGTGTTTGAGGAATGAAGTTTTCACGGTTTGAGAGTTATAAGCCCATTTGTTCCTTCTCAGTTTATCATGGAATATAAGAACTTCTAGGCCAAGTAGTTGATGTTTTCATGAAACACATGAGTTAAATGGTATTTGGGGGAGTCAATAGATGTTTGTCAAGCACCCACGGTGTTTGAAGACTCCAGTTTTCATGGTTTAAGAGTTGTAAAACCATTTGTTCCTTCTCGGTTTATCGTGCAATATAAGAACTTCTAGGCCAAGTGGATGATGTTTTCATGAAACACATGTGTTAGATGGTGTTTGGGAGAGTCAATAGAAGTTTGTCATGCTTCCACGGTGTTTGAAGACTCAAGTTTTCATGGTTTAAGAGTTATAAGCCCATTTGTTCCGACTTGGTTTATCATCGATTATAAGAACTTCTAGGCCAAGTGGTTGATGTTTTCATGAAACACATGAGTTAGATGGTGTTTGCGAGAGTCAATAGCTGTTTGTCAAGCACCAACGGTGTTTGAGGAATGAAGTTTTCACAGTTTGAGAGTTATAAGCCCATTTGTTCCTTCTCAGTTTATCATGGAATATAAGAACGTCTAGGCCAAGTAGTTGATGTTTTCATGAAACACATGAGTTAGATGGTATTTGGGGGAGTCAATAGATGTTTGTCAAGCACCCACGGTGTTTGAAGACTCCAGTTTTCATGGTTTAAGAGTTGTAAAACCATTTGTTCCTTCTCGGTTTATCATGGAATATAAGAACTTCTAGGCCAAGTAGTTGATGTTTTCATGAAACACATGAGTTAGATGGTGTTTGGGAGAGTCAATAGAAGTTTGTCAAGCTTCCACGGTGTTTGAAGACTCAAGTTTTCATGGTTTATGAGTTATAAGCCCTTTTGTTCCGTGTGGGTTTATCATCGAGTATAAGATCTTCTAGGCCAAGTGGTTGATGTTTTCATGAATCACATGAGTTTGATGGTGTTTGGTAGTCAATAGATGTTTGTCAAGCTCCAACGGTGTTTGAGGAATGAAGTTTTCATGGTTTAAGAGTTATAAGCCCATTTGTTCCTTCTCGGTTTATCATGGAATATAAGAACTTCTAGGCCAAGTAGTTGATGTTTTCATGAAACACATGAGTTAGATGGTGTTTGGGAGAGTCAATAGATGTTTGTCAAGCACCCACGGTGTTTGAAGACTCAAGTTTCATGGTTTAAGAGTTATAAGCCCATTTGTTCCGTCTCGGTTTATCATCGATTATAAGAACTTCTAGGCCAAGTGGTTGATGTTTTCATGAAACACATGAGTTAGATGGTGTTTGGGAGAGTCAATAGAAGTTTGTCATGCTTCCACGGTGTTTGAAGACTCAAGTTTTCATGGTTTAAGAGTTATAAGCCCATTTGTTCCGTCTTGGTTTATCATCGATTATAAGAACTTCTAGGCCAAGTAGTTTATGTTTTCATGAAACACATGAGTTAGATGGTGTTTGCGAGAGTCAATAGCTGTTTGTCAAGCTCCAACGGTGTTTGAGGAATGAAGTTTTCACGGTTTGAGAGTTATAAGCCCATTTGTTCCTTCTCGGTTTATCATGGAATATAAGAACTTCAAGGCCAAATAGTTGATGTTTTCATGAAGCACATGAGTTAGATGGTGTTTGGGAGAGTCAATAGATGTTTGTCAAGCACCCACGGTGTTTGAAGACTCAAGTTTCATGGTTTAAGAGTTATAAGCCCATTTCTTCCGTCTCGGTTTATCATCGATTATAAGAACTTCTAGGCCAAGTGGTTGATGTTTTCATGAAACACATGAGTTAGATGGTGTTTGGGAGAGTCAATAGAAGTTTGTCATGCTTCCACGGTGTTTGAAGACTCAAGTTTGAATGGTTTAAGAGTTATAAGCCCATTTGTTCCGTCTTGGTTTATCATCGATTATAAGAACTTCTAGGCCAAGTGGTTGATGTTTTCATGAAACACATGAGTTAGATGGTGTTTGGGAGAGTCAATAGAAGTTTGTCAAGCTCCAACGGTGTTTGAGGAATGAAGTTTTCACGGTTTGAGAGTTATAAGCCCATTTGTTCCTTCTCAGTTTATCATGGAATATAAGAACTTCTAGGCCAAGTAGTTGATGTTTTCATGAAACACATGAGTTAGATGGTATTTGGGGGAGTCAATAGATGTTTGTCAAGCACCCACGGTGTTTGAAGACTCCAGTTTTCATGGTTTAAGAGTTGTAAAACCATTTGTTCCATCTCGGTTTATCGTGCAATATAAGAACTTCTAGGCCAAGTGGTGATGTTTACATGAAACACATGAGTTAAATGGTATTTGGGGGAGTCAATAGATGTTTGTCAAGCACCCACGGTGTTTGAAGACTCCAGTTTTCATGGTTTAAGAGTTGTAAAACCATTTGTTCCTTCTCGGTTTATCGTGCAATATAAGAACTTCTAGGCCAAGTGGTTGATGTTTTCATGAAACACATGAGTTAGATGGTGTTTGGGAGAGTCAATAGAAGTTTGTCATGCTTCCACGGTGTTTGAAGACTCAAGTTTTCATGGTTTAAGAGTTATAAGCCCATTTGTTCCGACTTGGTTTATCATCGATTATAAGAACTTCTAGGCCAAGTGGTTGATGTTTTCATGAAACACATGAGTTAGATGGTGTTTGCGAGAGTCAATAGCTGTTTGTCAAGCACCAACGGTGTTTGAGGAATGAAGTTTTCACAGTTTGAGAGTTATAAGCCCATTTGTTCCTTCTCAGTTTATCATGGAATATAAGAACTTCTAGGCCAAGTAGTTGATGTTTTCATGAAACACATGAGTTAAATGGTATTTGGGGGAGTCAATAGATGTTTGTCAAGCACCCACGGTGTTTGAAGACTCCAGTTTTCATGGTTTAAGAGTTGTAAAACCATTTGTTCCTTCTCGGTTTATCGTGCAATATAAGAACTTCTAGGCCAAGTGGTTGATGTTTTCATGAAACACATGAGTTAGATGGTGTTTGGGAGAGTCAATTGAAGTTTGTCATGCTTCCACGGTGTTTGAAGACTCAAGTTTTCATGGTTTAAGAGTTATAAGCCCATTTGTTCCGTCTCGGTTTATCATCGATTATAAGAACTTCTAGGCCAAGTGGTTGATGTTTTCATGAAACACATGAGTTAGATGGTGTTTGCGAGAGTCAATAGCTGTTTGTCAAGCTCCAACGGTGTTTGAGGAATGAAGTTTTCACGGTTTGAGAGTTATAAGCCCATTTGTTCCTTCTCAGTTTATCATGGAATATAAGAACTTCTAGGCCATGTAGTTGATGTTTTCATGAAGCACATGAGTTATATGGTGTTTGAGTGAGTCAATAGATGTTTGTCAAGCACCCACGGTGTTTGAAGACTCAAGTTTCATGGTTTAAGAGTTATAAGCCCATTTGTTCCGTCTCGGTTTATCATCGATTATAAGAACTTCTAGGCCAAGTGGTTGATGTTTTCGTGAAACACATGAGTTAGATGGTGTTTGGGAGAGTCAATAGAAGTTTGTCATGCTTCCACGGTGTTTGAAGACTCAAGTTTTCATGGTTTAAGAGTTATAAGCCCATTTGTTCCGACTTGGTTTATCATCGATTATAAGAACTTCTAGGCCAAGTGATTGATGTTTTCATGAAACACATGAGTTAGATGGTGTTTGCGAGAGTCAATAGCTGTTTGTCATGCTTCCACGGTGTTTGAAGACTCAAGTTTTCATGGTTTAAGTGTTATAAGCCCATTTGTTCCGACTTGGTTTATCATCGATTATAAGAACTTCTAGAACAAGTGGTTGATGTTTTCATGAAACACATGAGTTAGATGGTGTTTGGGAGAGTCAATAGATGTTTGTCAAGCACCCACGGTGTTTGAAGACTCAAGTTTCATGGTTTAAGAGTTATAAGCCCATTTGTTCCGTCTCGGTTTATCATCGATTATAAGAACTTCTAGGCCAAGTGGTCGATGTTTTCGTGAAACACATGAGTTAGATGGTGTTTGGGAGAGTCAATAGAAGTTTGTCATGCTTCCACGGTGTTTGAAGACTCAAGTTTTCATGGTTTAAGAGTTATAAGCCCATTTGTTCCGACTTGGTTTATCATCGATTATAAGAACTTCTAGGCCAAGTGATTGATGTTTTCATGAAACACATGAGTTAGATGGTGTTTGCGAGAGTCAATAGCTGTTTGTCAAGCTCCAACGGTGTTTGAGGAATGAAGTTTTCACGGTTTGAGAGTTATAAACCCATTTGTTCCTTCTCAGTTTATCATGGAATATAAGAACTTCAAGGCCAAATAGTTGATGTTTTCATGAAGCACATGAGTTAGATGGTGTTTGGGAGAGTCAATAGATGTTTGTCAAGCACCCACGGTGTTTGAAGACTCAAGTTTCATGGTTTAAGAGTTATAAGCCCATTTCTTCCGTCTCGGTTTATCATCGATTATAAAAACTTCTAGGCCAAGTGGTTGATGTTTTCATGAAACACATGAGTTAGATGGTGTTTGGGAGAGTCAATAGAAGTTTGTCATGCTTCCACGGTGTTTGAAGACTCAAGTTTTCATGGTTTAAGAGTTATAAGCCCATTTGTTCCGTCTTGGTTTATCATCGATTATAAGAACTTCTAGGCCAAGTGGTTGATGTTTTCATGAAACACATGAGTTAGATGGTGTTTGTGAGAGTCAATAGCTGTTTGTCAAGCTCCAACGGTGTTTGAGGAATGAAGTTTTCACGGTTTGAGAGTTATAAGCCCATTTGTTCCTTCTCAGTTTATCATGGAATATAAGAACTTCTAGGCCAAGTAGTTGATGTTTTCATGAAACACATGAGTTAAATGGTATTTGGGGGAGTCAATAGATGTTTGTCAAGCACCCACGGTGTTTGAAGACTCCAGTTTTCATGGTTTAAGAGTTGTAAAACCATTTGTTCCTTCTCGGTTTATCGTGCAATATAAGAACTTCTAGGCCAAGTGGTTGATGTTTTCATGAAACACATGAGTTAGATGGTGTTTGGGAGAGTCAATAGAAGTTTGTCATGCTTCCACGGTGTTTGAAGACTCAAGTTTTCATGGTTTAAGAGTTATAAGCCCATTTGTTCCGACTTGGTTTATCATCGATTATAAGAACTTCTAGGCCAAGTGGTTGATGTTTTCATGAAACACATGAGTTAGATGGTGTTTGCGAGAGTCAATAGCTGTTTGTCAAGCACCAACGGTGTTTGAGGAATGAAGTTTTCACAGTTTGAGAGTTATAAGCCCATTTGTTCCTTCTCAGTTTATCATGGAATATAAGAACTTCTAGGCCAAGTAGTTGATGTTTTCATGAAACACATGAGTTAAATGGTATTTGGGGGAGTCAATAGATGTTTGTCAAGCACCCACGGTGTTTGAAGACTCAGATTTTCATGGTTTGAGAGTTATAAGCCCATTTGTTCCTTCTCAGTTTATCATGGAATATAAGAACTTCTAGGCCAAGTGGTTGATGTTTTCATGAAACACATGAGTTAGATGGTGTTTGGGAGAGTCAATTGAAGTTTGTCATGCTTCCACGGTGTTTGAAGACTCAAGTTTTCATGGTTTAAGTGTTATAAGCCCATTTGTTCCTTCTCGGTTTATCATCGATTATAAGAACTTCTAGGCCAAGTGGTTGATGTTTTCATGAAACACATGAGTTAGATGGTGTTTGCGAGAGTCAATAGTCGTTTGTCAAGCTCCAACTGTGTTTGAGGAATGAAGTTTTCACGGTTTGAGAGTTGTAAGCCCATTTGTTCCTTCTCGGTTTATCATGGAATATAAGAACTTCTAGGCCAAGTAGTTGATGTTTTCATGAAACACATGAGTTAGATGGTGTTTGGGAGAGTCAATAGATGTTTGTCAAGCACCCACGGTGTTTGAAGACTCAAGTTTGAATGGTTTAAGAGTTATAAGCCCATTTGTTCCGTCTTGGTTTATCATCGATTATAAGAACTTCTAGGCCAAGTGGTTGATGTTTTCATGAAACACATGAGTTAGATGGTGTTTGGGAGAGTCAATAGAAGTTTGTCATGCTTCCACGGTGTTTGAAGACTCAAGTTTTCATGGTTTAAGAGTTATAAGCCCATTTGTTCCGACTTGGTTTATCATCGATTATAAGAACTTCTAGGCCAAGTGGTTGATGTTTTCATGAAACACATGAGTTAGATGGTGTTTGCGAGAGTCAATAGCTGTTTGTCAAGCTCCAACGGTGTTTGAGGAATGAAGTTTTCACGGTTTGAGAGTTATAAGCCCATTTGTTCCTTCACAGTTTATCATGGAATATAAGACTTCTAGGCCAAGTAGTTCATGTTTTCATGAAGCACATGAGTTAGATGGTGTTTGGGAGAGTCAATAGATGTTTGTCAAGCACCCACGGTGTTTGAAGACTGAAGTTTTCATGGTTTAAGAGTTATAAGCCCATTTGTTACTTCTCGGTTTATCATGGATTATAAGAACTTCTAGGACAAGTGGTTGATGTTTTCATGAAACACATGAGTTAGATGGTGTTTGGGAGAGTCAATAGAAGTTTGTCAAGCTTCCACGGTGTTTGAAGACTCAAGTTTTCATGGTTTAAGAGTTGTAAGCCCATTTGTTCCTTCTCGGTTTATCATGGAATATAAGAACTTCTAGGCCAAGTAGTTGATGTTTTCATGAAACACATGAGTTAGATGGTGTTTGGGAGAGTCAATAGATGTTTGTCAAGCACCCACGGTGTTTGAAGACTGAAGTTTTCATGGTTTAAGAGTTGTAAGCCCATTTGTTCCTTCTCGGTTTATCATCGATTATAAGAACTTCTAGGCCAAGTGGTTGATGTTTTCATGAAACACATGAGTTAGATGGTGTTTGGGAGAGTCAATAGAAGTTTGTCAAGCTTCCACGGTGTTTGAAGACTCAAGTTTTCATGGTTTAAGAGTTATAAGCCCATTTGTTCCTTCTCGGTTTATCATGGATTATAAGAACTTCTAGGCCAAGTAGTTGATGTTTTCATGAAACACATGAGTTAGATGGTGTTTGCGAGAGTCAATAGCTGTTTGTCAAGCTCCAACGGTGTTTGAGGAATGAAGTTTTCACGGTTTGAGAGTTATAAGCCCATTTGTTCCTTCTCAGTTTATCATGGAATATAAGAACTTCTAGGCCAAGTAGTTGATGTTTTCATGAAACACATGAGTTAGATGGTATTTGGGGGAGTCAATAGATGTTTGTCAAGCACCCACGGTGTTTGAAGACTCCAGTTTTCATGGTTTAAGAGTTGTAAAACCATTTGTTCCTT
>JALBWW010000068.1:0-295041 GCA_023212625.1 Styphnolobium japonicum
CTCGGTTTATCGTGCAATATAAGAACTTCTAGGCCAAGTAGTTGATGTTTTCATGAAGCACATGAGTTAGATGGTATTTGGGAGAGTCAATAGATGTTTGTCAAGCACCCACGGTGTTTGAAGACTCAAGTTTTCATGGTTTAAGAGTTATAAGCCCATTTGTTCCGACTTGGTTTATCATCGATTATAAGAACTTCTAGGCCAAGTGGTTGATGTTTTCATGAAACACATGAGTTAGATGGTGTTTGCGAGAGTCAATAGCTGTTTGTCAAGCTCCAACGGTGTTTGAGGAATGAAGTTTTCACGGTTTGAGAGTTATAAGCCCATTTGTTCCTTCTCAGTTTATCATGGAATATAAGAACTTCTAGGCCAAGTAGTTGATGTTTTCATGAAACACATGAGTTAAATGGTATTTGGGGGAGTCAATAGATGTTTGTCAAGCACCCACGGTGTTTGAAGACTCCAGTTTTCATGGTTTAAGAGTTGTAAAACCATTTGTTCCTTCTCGGTTTATCGTGCAATATAAGAACTTCTAGGCCAAGTGGTTGATGTTTTCATGAAACACATGAGTTAGATGGTGTTTGGGAGAGTCAATAGAAGTTTGTCATGCTTCCACGGTGTTTGAAGACTCAAGTTTTCATGGTTTAAGAGTTATAAGCCCATTTGTTCCGACTTGGTTTATCATCGATTATAAGAACTTCTAGGCCAAGTGGTTGATGTTTTCATGAAACACATGAGTTAGATGGTGTTTGCGAGAGTCAATAGCTGTTTGTCAAGCTCCAACGGTGTTTGAGGAATGAAGTTTTCACGGTTTGAGAGTTATAAGCCCATTTGTTCCTTCTCAGTTTATCATGGAATATAAGAACTTCTAGGCCAAGTAGTTGATGTTTTCATGAAACACATGAGTTAAATGGTATTTGGGGGAGTCAATAGATGTTTGTCAAGCACCCACGGTGTTTGAAGACTCAAGTTTCATGGTTTAAGAGTTGTAAAACCATTTGTTCCTTCTGGGTTTATCGTGCAATATAAGAACTTCTAGGCCAAGTGGTTGATGTTTTCATGAAACACATGAGTTAGATGGTGTTTGGGAGAGTCAATTGAAGTTTGTCATGCTTCCACGGTGTTTGAAGACTCAAGTTTTCATGGTTTAAGAGTTATAAGCCCATTTGTTCCGACTTGGTTTATCATCGATTATAAGAACTTCTAGGCCAAGTGGTTGATGTTTTCATGAAACACATGAGTTAAATGGTATTTGGGGGAGTCAATAGCTGTTTGTCAAGCTCCAACGGTGTTTGATGAATGAAGTTTTCATGGTTTAAGAGTTATAAGCCCATTTGTTCCGTCTCGGTTTATCATGGATTATAAGAACTTCTAGGCCAAGTAGTTGATGTTTTCATGAAACACATGAGTTAGATGGTGTTTGGGAGAGTCAATAGATGTTTGTCAAGCAACCACGGTGTTTGAAGACTCAAGTTTTCATGGTTTAAGAGTTATAAGCCCATTTGTTCCGTCTCGGTTTATCATCGATTATAAGAACTTCTAGGCCAAGTGGTTGATGTTTTCATGAAACACATGAGTTAGATGGTGTTTGGGAGAGTCAATAGAAGTTTGTCATGCTTCCACGGTGTTTGAAGACTCAAGTTTTCATGGTTTAAGAGTTATAAGCCCATTTGTTCCGTCTTGGTTTATCATCGATTATAAGAACTTCTAGGCCAAGTGGTTGATGTTTTCATGAAACACATGAGTTAGATGGTGTTTGGGAGAGTCAATAGATGTTTGTCAAGCTCCAACGGTGTTTGAGGAATGAAGTTTTCACGGTTTGAGAGTTATAAGCCCATTTGTTCCTTCTCGGTTTATCATGGAATATAAGAACTTCTAGGCCAAGTAGTTGATGTTTTCATGAAACACATGAGTTAGATGGTGTTTGGGAGAGTCAATAGATGTTTGTCAAGCACCCACGGTGTTTGAAGACTCAAGTTTTCATGGTTTAAGAGTTATAAGCCCATTTGTTCCTTCTCGGTTTATCATCGATTATAAGAACTTCTAGGCCAAGTGGTTGATGTTTTCATGAAACACATGAGTTAGATGGTGTTTGGGAGAGTCAATAGAAGTTTGTCATGCTTCCACGGTGTTTGAAGACTCAAGTTTTCATGGTTTAAGAGTTATAAGCCCATTTGTTCCTTCTCGGTTTATCATCGATTATAAGAACTTCTAGGCTAAGTGGTTGATGTTTTCATGAAACACATGAGTTAGATGGTGTTTGGGAGAGTCAATAGAAGTTTGTCAAGCTTCCACGGTGTTTGAAGACTCAAGTTTTCATGGTTTAAGAGTTATAAGCCCATTTGTTCCTTCTCGGTTTATCATGGATTATAAGAACTTCTAGGCCAAGTAGTTGATGTTTTCATGAAACACATGAGTTAGATGGTGTTTGCGAGAGTCAATAGATGTTTGTCAAGCTCCAACGGTGGTTGAGGAATGAAGTTTTCAGGGTTTGAGAGTTATAAGCCCATTTGTTCCTTCTCGGTTTATCATGGAATATAAGAACTTCTAGGCCAAGTAGTTGATGTTTTCATGAAACACATGAGTTAGATGGTGTTTGGGAGAGTCAATAGATGTTTGTCAAGCACCCACGGTGTTTGAAGACTGATGTTTTCATGGTTTAAGAGTTATAAGCCCATTTGTTCCTTCTCGGTTTATCATCGATTATAAGAACTTCTAGGCCAAGTGGTTGATGTTTTCATGAAACACATGAGTTAGATGGTGTTTGGGAGAGTCAATAGAAGTTTGTCATGCTTCCACGGTGTTTGAAGACTCAAGTTTTCATGGTTTAAGAGTTATAAGCCCATTTGTACATACTCGGATAATCATGGAATATAAGAACTTCTAGGCCAAGTTGTTGATGTTTTCATGAAACACATGAGTTAGATGGTGTTTGGGAGAGTCAATAGATGTTTGTCAAGCTCCCACGGTGTTTGAAGACTCAAGTTTTCATGGTTTAAGAGTTATAAGCCCATTTGTTCCTTCTCGGTTTATCATGGAATATAAGAACTTCTAGGCCAAGTAGTTGATGTTTTCATGAAACACATGAGTTAGATGGTGTTTGGGAGAGTCAATAGATGTTTGTCAAGCTTCCACGGTGTTTGAAGACTCAAGTTTTCATGGTTTAAGAGTTATAAGCCCATTTGTTCCTTCTCGGTTTATCATCGATTATAAGAACTTCTAGGCCAAGTGGTTGATGTTTTCATGAAACACATGAGTTAGATGGTGTTTGGGAGAGTCAATAGAAGTTTGTCATGCTCAAACGGTGTTTGAAGACTCAAGTTTTCATGGTTTAAGAGTTATAAGCCCATTTGTTCCTTCTCGGTTTATCATGGATTATAAGAACTTCTAGGCCAAGTAGTTGATGTTTTCATGAAACACATGAGTTAGATGGTGTTTGGGAGAGTCAATAGATGTTTGTCAAGCTCAAACGGTTTTTGAAGACTCAGTTTTCATGGTTTAAGAGTTAGAAGCCCATTTGTTCCTTCTCGGTTTATCATGGATTATAAGAACTTCAAGGCCAAGTTGTTGATGTTTTCATGAAACACATGAGTTAGATGGTGTTTGGGAGAGTCAATAGATGTTTGTCATGCTTCCACGGTGTTTGAAGACTCAAGTTTTCATGGTTTAAGAGTTATAAGCCCATTTGTTCCGGCTCAGTTTATCATCGATTATAAGAACTTCTAGGCTAAGTGGTTGATGTTTTCATGAAACACATGAGTTAGATGGTGTTTGGGAGAGTCAATAGAAGTTTGTCAAGCTTCCACGGTGTTTGAAGACTCAAGTTTTCATGGTTTAAGAGTTATAAGCCCATTTGTTCCGTCTCGGTTTATCATGGATTATAAGAACTTCTAGGCCAAGTAGTTGATGTTTTCATGAAACACATGAGTTAAATGGTATTTGGGGGAGTCAATAGATGTTTGTCAAGCACCCACGGTGTTTGAAGACTCCAGTTTTCATGGTTTAAGAGTTGTAAAACCATTTGTTCCTTCTCGGTTTATCGTGCAATATAAGAACTTCTAGGCCAAGTGGTTGATGTTTTCATGAAACACATGAGTTAGATGGTGTTTGGGAGAGTCAATAGAAGTTTGTCATGCTTCCACGGTGTTTGAAGACTCAAGTTTTCATGGTTTAAGAGTTATAAGCCCATTTGTTCCGACTTGGTTTATCATCGATTATAAGAACTTCTAGGCCAAGTGGTTGATGTTTTCATGAAACACATGAGTTAGATGGTGTTTGCGAGAGTCAATAGCTGTTTGTCAAGCTCCAACGGTGTTTGAGGAATGAAGTTTTCACGGTTTGAGAGTTATAAGCCCATTTGTTCCTTCTCAGTTTATCATGGAATATAAGAACTTCTAGGCCAAGTAGTTGATGTTTTCATGAAACACATGAGTTAGATGGTGTTTGGGAGAGTCAATAGATGTTTGTCAAGCACCCACGGTGTTTGAAGACTCAAGTTTCATGGTTTAAGAGTTATAAGCCCATTTGTTCCTTCTCGGTTTATCATCGATTATAAGAACTTCTAGGCCAAGTGGTTGATGTTTTCATGAAACACATGAGTTAGATGGTGTTTGGGAGAGTCAATAGAAGTTTGTCATGCTTCCACGGTGTTTGAAGACTCAAGTTTTCATGGTTTAAGAGTTATAAGCCCATTTGTTCCGTCTTGGTTTATCATCGATTATAAGAACTTCTAGGCCAAGTGGTTGATGTTTTCATGAAACACATGAGTTAGATGGTGTTTGCGAGAGTCAATAGAAGTTTGTCAAGCTCCAACGGTGTTTGATGAATGAAGTTTTCATGGTTTAAGAGTTGTAAGCCCATTTGTTCCTTCTCGGTTTATCATGGAATATAAGAACTTCTAGGCCAAGTAGTTGATGTTTTCATGAAACACATGAGTTAGATGGTGTTTGGGAGAGTCAATAGATGTTTGTCAAGCACCCACGGTGTTTGAAGACTGAAGTTTTCATGGTTTAAGAGTTATAAGCCCATTTGTTCCTTCTCGGTTTATCATGGATTATAAGAACTTCTAGGCCAAGTGGTTGATGTTTTCATGAAACACATGAGTTAGATGGTGTTTGGGAGAGTCAATAGAAGTTTGTCATGCTTCCACGGTGTTTGAAGACTCAAGTTTTCATGGTTTAAGAGTTATAAGCCCATTTGTTCCGACTTGGTTTATCATCGATTATAAGAACTTCTAGGCCAAGTGGTTGATGTTTTCATGAAACACATGAGTTAAATGGTATTTGGGGGAGTCAATAGATGTTTGTCAAGCACCCACGGTGTTTGAAGACTCCAGTTTTCATGGTTTAAGAGTTATAAGCCCATTTGTTACTTCTCGGTTTATCATCGATTATAAGAACTTCTAGGCCAAGTGGTTGATGTTTTCATGAAACACATGAGTTAGATGGTGTTTGGGAGAGTCAATAGAAGTTTGTCATGCACCCACGGTGTTTGAAGACTCAAGTTTTAATGGTTTAAGAGTTATAAGCCCATTTGTTCCGTCTTGGTTTATCATCGATTATAAGAACTTCTAGGCCAAGTGGTTGATGTTTTCATGAAACACATGAGTTAGATGGTGTTTGGGAGAGTCAATAGAAGTTTGTCAAGCTTCCACGGTGTTTGAAGACTCAAGTTTTCATGGTTTAAGAGTTATAAGCCCATTTGTTCCTTCTCGGTTTATCATGGATTATAAGAACTTCTAGGCCAAGTAGTTGATGTTTTCATGAAACACATGAGTTAGATGGTGTTTGCGAGAGTCAATAGCTGTTTGTCAAGCTCCAACGGTGTTTGAGGAATGAAGTTTTCACGGTTTGAGAGTTATAAGCCCATTTGTTCCTTCTCGGTTTATCATGGAATATAAGAACTTCTAGGCCAAGTAGTTGATGTTTTCATGAAACACATGAGTTAAATGGTGTTTGGGAGAGTCAATAGATGTTTGTCAAGCACCCACGGTGTTTGAAGACTCAAGTTTTCATGGATTAAGAGATAAAAGCCCATTTGTTCCTTCTCGGTTTATCATGGAATATAAGAACTTCTAGGCTAAGTGGTTGATGTTTTCATGAAACACATGAGTTAGATGGTGTTTGGGAGAGTCAATAGAAGTTTGTCAAGCTTCCACGGTGTTTGAAGACTCAAGTTTTCATGGTTTAAGAGTTATAAGCCCATTTGTTCCGTCTTGGTTTATCATCGATTATAAGAACTTCTAGGCCAAGTGGTTGATGTTTTCATGAAACACATGAGTTAGATGGTGTTTGCGAGAGTCAATAGCTGTTTGTCAAGCTCCAACGGTGTTTGAGGAATGAAGTTTTCACGGTTTGAGAGTTATAAGCCCATTTGTTCCTTCTCGGTTTATCGTGCAATATAAGAACTTCTAGGCCAAGTAGTTGATGTTTTCATGAAACACATGAGTTAAATGGTATTTGGGGGAGTCAATAGATGTTTGTCAAGCACCCACGGTGTTTGAAGACTCAAGTTTGAATGGTTTAAGAGTTATAAGCCCATTTGTTCCGTCTTGGTTTATCATCGATTATAAGAACTTCTAGGCCAAGTGGTTGATGTTTTCATGAAACACATGAGTTAGATGGTGTTTGGGAGAGTCAATAGATGTTTGTCAAGCTTCCACGGTGTTTGAAGACTCAAGTTTTCATGGTTTAAGAGTTATAAGCCCATTTGTTCCTTCTTGGTTTATCATCGATTATAAGAACTTCTAGGCCAAGTGGTTGATGTTTTCATGAAACACATGAGTTAGATGGTGTTTGGGAGAGTCAATAGAAGTTTGTCAAGCTTCAACGGTGTTTGAAGACTCAAGTTTTCATGGTTTAAGAGTTATAAGCCCATTTGTTCCTTCTCGGTTTATCATGGAATATAAGAACTTCAAGGCCAAATAGTTGATGTTTTCATGAAGCACATGAGTTAGATGGTGTTTGGGAGAGTCAATAGATGTTTGTCAAGCACCCACGGTGTTTGAAGACTCAAGTTTTCATGGTTTAAGAGTTTATAAGCCCATTTGTTCCGTCTCGGTTTATCATCGATTATAAGAACTTCTAGGCCAAGTGGTTGATGTTTTCATGAAACACATGAGTTAGATGGTGTTTGGGAGAGTCAATAGAAGTTTGTCATGCTTCCACGGTGTTTGAAGACTCAAGTTTTCATGGTTTAAGAGTTATAAGCCCATTTGTTCCGTCTTGGTTTATCATCGATTATAAGAACTTCTAGGCCAAGTGGTTGATGTTTTCATGAAACACATGAGTTAGATGGTGTTTGGGAGAGTCAATAGAAGTTTGTCAAGCTTCCACGGTGTTTGAAGACTCAAGTTTTCATGGTTTAAGAGTTATAAGCCCATTTGTTCCTTCTTGGTTTATCATGGATTATAAGAACTTCTAGGCCAAGTAGTTGATGTTTTCATGAAACACATGAGTTAGATGGTGTTTGGGAGAGTCAATAGATGTTTGTCAAGCTCCCACGGTGTTTGAAGACTCAAGTTTTCATGGTTTAAGAGTTATAAGCCCATTTGTTCCTTCTCGGTTTATCATGGATTATAAGAACTTCTAGGCCAAGTAGTTGATGTTTTCATGAAACACATGAGTTAGATGGTGTTTGGGAGAGTCAATAGATGTTTGTCAAGCACCCACGGTGTTTGAAGACTGAAGTTTTCATGGTTTAATAGTTATAAGCCCATTTGTTCCTTCTCGGTTTATCATCGAATATAAGAACTTCTAGGCCAAGTAGTTGATGTTTTCATGAAACACATGAGTTAGATGGTGTTTGGGAGAGTCAATAGATGTTTGTCAAGCTTCCACGGTGTTTGAAGACTCAAGTTTTCATGGTTTAAGAGTTATAAGCCCATTTGTTCCTTCTTGGTTTATCATGGATTATAAGAACTTCTAGGCCAAGTGGTTGATGTTTTCATGAAACACATGAGTTAGATGGTGTTTGGGAGAGTCAATAGAAGTTTGTCAAGCTTCCACGGTGTTTGAAGACTCAAGTTTTCATGGTTTAAGAGTTGTAAGCCCATTTGTTCCTTCTCGGTTTATCATGCAATATAAGAACTTCTAGGCCAAGTAGTTGATGTTTTCATGAAACACATGAGTTAGATGGTGTTTGGGAGAGTCAATAGATGTTTGTCAAGCACCCACGGTGTTTGAAGACTCAAGTTTTCAAGGTTTAAGAGTTATAAGCCCATTTGATCCTTGTTGGTTTATCATGCAATATAAGAACTTCTAGGCCAAGTAGTTGATGTTTTCATGAAACACATGAGTTAGATGGTGTTTGCGAGAGTCAATAGAAGTTTGTCAAGCTTGCACGGTGTTTGAAGACTCAAGTTTTCATGGTTTAAGAGTTATAAGCCCATTTGTTCCTTCTCGGTTTATCATGGAATATAAGAACTTCTAGGCCAAGTAGTTGATGTTTTCATGAAGCACATGAGTTAGATGGTGTTTGGGAGAGTCAATAGAAGTTTGTCAAGCTTCCACGGTGTTTGAAGGCTCAAGTTTTCATGGTTTAAGTGTTATAAGCCCATTTGTTCCTTCTCGGTTTATCATCGATTATAAGAACTTCTAGGCCAAGTGGTTGATGTTTTCATGAAACACATGAGTTAGATGGTGTTTGGGAGAGTCAATAGAAGTTTGTCAAGCTTCCACGGTGTTTGAAGACTCATGATTTCATGGTTTAAGAGTTATAAGCCCATTTGTTCCGTCTCGGTTTATCATCGATTATAAGAACTTCTAGGCCAAGTGGTTGATGTTTTCATGAAACACATGAGTTAGATGGTGTTTGGGAGAGTCAATAGAAGTTTGTCAAGCTTCCACGGTGTTTGAAGACTCAAGTTTTCATGGTTTAAGAGTAATAAGCCCATTTGTTCCTTCTCGGTTTATCATGGATTATAAGAACTTCTAGGCCAAGTAGTTTATGTTTTCATGAAACACATGAGTGAGATGGTGTTTGCGAGAGTCAATAGCTGTTTGTCAAGCTCCAACGGTGTTTGAGGAATGAAGTTTTCACGGTTTGAGAGTTAGAAGCCCATTTGTTCCTTCTCGGTTTATCATGCAATATAAGAACTTCAAGGCCAAGTAGTTGATGTTTTCATGAAGCACATGAGTTAGATGGTGTTTGGGAGAGTCAATAGATGTTTGTCAAGCACCCACGGTGTTTGAAGACTCAAGTTTTCATGGTTTAAGAGTTATAAGCCCATTTGTTCCGTCTCGGTTTATCATCGATTATAAGAACTTCTAGGCCAAGTGGTTGATGTTTTCATGAAACACATGAGTTAGATGGTGTTTGGGAGAGTCAATAGAAGTTTGTCATGCTTCCACGGTGTTTGAAGACTCAAGTTTTCATGGTTTAAGAGTTATAAGCCCATTTGTTCCGTCTTGGTTTATCATCGATTATAAGAACTTCTAGGCCAAGTGGTTGATGTTTTCATGAAACACATGAGTTAGATGGTGTTTGGGAGAGTCAATAGAAGTTTGTCAAGCTTCCACGGTGTTTGAAGACTCAAGTTTTCATGGTTTAAGAGTTATAAGCCCATTTGTTCCTTCTCGGTTTATCATGGAATATAAGAACTTCTAGGCCAAGTAGTTGATGTTTTCATGAAACACATGAGTTAGATGGTGTTTGGGAGAGTCAATAGATGTTTGTCAAGCACCCACGGTGTTTGAAGGCTCAAGTTTTCATTGTTTAAGAGTTTTAAGCCCATTTGTTCCTTCTCGGTTTATCATGGATTATAAGAACTTCTAGGCCAAGTGGTTGATGTTTTCATGAAACACATGAGTTAGATGGTGTTTGGGAGAGTCAATAGAAGTTTGTCATGCTTCCACGGTGTTTGAAGACTCAAGTTTTCATGGTTTAAGAGTTATAAGCCCATTTGTTCCTTCTCGGTTTATCATGGATTATAAGAACTTCTAGGCCAAGTAGTTGATGTTTTCATGAAACACATGAGTTAGATGGTGTTTGGGAGAGTCAATAGATGTTTGTCAAGCACCCACGGTGTTTGAACACTGAAGTTTTCATGGTTTAAGAGTTATAAGCCTATTTGTTCCTTCTCGATTTATCATTGGATATAAGAACTTCTAGGCCAAGTAGTTGATGTTTTCATGAAACACGAGTTAGATGGTGTTTGGGAGAGTCAATAAATGTTTGTCAAGCACCCACGGTGTTTGAAGACTCAAGTTTTCATGGTTTAAGAGTTATAAGCCCATTTGTTCCGTCTCGGTTTATCATCGATTATAAGAACTTCTAGGCCAAGTAGTTGATGTTTTCATGAAACACATGAGTTAGATGGTGTTTGGGAGAGTCAATAGATGTTTGTCATGCTTCCACGGTGTTTGAAGACTCAAGTTTTCATGGTTTAAGAGTTATAAGCCCATTTGTTCCGTCTTGGTTTATCATCGATTATAAGAACTTCTAGGCCAAGCAGTTGATGTTTTCATGAAACACATGAGTTAGATGGTGTTTGAGAGAGTCAATAGATGTTTGTCAAGCTCCAACGGTGTTTGAGGAATGAAGTTTTCATGGTTTAATAGTTATAAGCCCATTTGTTCCTTCTCGGTTTATCATGGAATATAAGAACTTCTAGGCCAAGTAGTTGATGTTTTCATGAAACACATGAGTTAGATGGTGTTTGGGAGAGTCAATAGATGTTTGTCAATCACCCACGGTGTTTGAAGACTCAAGTTTTCATGGTTTAAGAGTTGTAAGCCCATTTGTTCCTTCTTGGTTTATCATGGAATATAAGAACTTCTAGGCCAAGTAGTTGATGTTTTCATGAAACACATGAGTTAGATGGTGTTTGGGAGAGTCAATAGATGTTTGTCAAGCTTCCACGGTGTTTGAAGACTCAAGTTTTCATGGTTTAAGAGTTATAAGCCCATTTGTTCCGTCTCGGTTTATCATGGATTATAAGAACTTCTAGGCCAAGTAGTTGATGTTTTCATGAAACACATGAGTTAGATGGTGTTTGGGAGAGTCAATAGATGTTTGTCAAGCTTCCACGGTGTTTGAAGACTCAAGTTTTCATGGTTTAAGAGTTATAAGCCCATTTGTTCCTTCTCGGTTTATCATGGATTATAAGAACTTCTAGGCCAAGTAGTTGATGTTTTCATGAAACACGAGTTAGATGGTGTTTGGGAGAGTCAATAAATGTTTGTCAAGCACCCACGGTGTTTGAAGACTCAAGTTTTCATGGTTTAAGAGTTATAAGCCCATTTGTTCCGTCTCGGTTTATCATCGATTATAAGAACTTCTAGGCCAAGTGGTTGATGTTTTCATGAAACACATGAGTTAGATGGTGTTTGGGAGAGTCAATAGAAGTTTGTCATGCTTCCACGGTGTTTGAAGACTCAAGTTTTCATGGTTTAAGAGTTATAAGCCCATTTGTTCCGTCTTGGTTTATCATCGATTATAAGAACTTCTAGGCCAAGTGGTTGATGTTTTCATGAAACACATGAGTTAGATGGTGTTTGGGAGAGTCAATAGAAGTTTGTCAAGCTTCCACGGTGTTTGAAGACTCATGATTTCATGGTTTAAGAGTTATAAGCCCATTTGTTCCGTCTCGGTTTATCATCGATTATAAGAACTTCTAGGCCAAGTGGTTGATGTTTTCATGAAACACATGAGTTAGATGGTGTTTGGGAGAGTCAATAGATGTTTGTCAAGCACCCACGGTGTTTGAAGACTCAAGTTTTCATGGTTTAAGAGTTATAAGCCCATTTGTTCCGTCTCGGTTTATCATCGATTATAAGAACTTCTAGGCCAAGTGGTTGATGTTTTCATGAAACACATGAGTTAGATGGTGTTTGGGAGAGTCAATAGAAGTTTGTCATGCTTCCACGGTGTTTGAAGACTCAAGTTTTCATGGTTTAAGAGTTATAAGCCCATTTGTTCCGTCTCGGTTTATCATCGATTATAAGAACTTCTAGGCCAAGTGGTTGATGTTTTCATGAAACACATGAGTTAGATGGTGTTTGGGAGAGTCAATAGAAGTTTGTCAAGCTTCCACGGTGTTTGAAGACTCAAGTTTTCATGGTTTAAGAGTTATAAGCCCATTTGTTCCTTCTCGGTTTATCATGGAATATAAGAACTTCTAGGCCAAGTAGTTGATGTTTTCATGAAACACATGAGTTAGATGGTGTTTGGGAGAGTCAATAGATGTTTGTCAAGCACCCACGGTGTTTGAAGACTCAAGTTTTCATGGTTTAAGAGTTGTAAGCCCATTTGTTCCTTCTCGGTTTATCATGTAATATAAGAACTTCTAGGCCAAGTGGTTGATGTTTTCATGAAACACATGAGTTAGATGGTGTTTGGGAGAGTCAATAGATGTTTGTCAAGCACCCACGGTGTTTGAAGACTGAAGTTTTCATGGTTTAAGAGTTATAAGCCCATTTGTTCCTTGTTGGTTTATCATCGATTATAAGAACTTCTAGGCCAAGTGGTTGATGTTTTCATGAAACACATGAGTTAGATGGTGTTTGCGAGAGTCAATAGAAGTTTGTCAAGCTTGCACGGTGTTTGAAGACTCAAGTTTTCATGGTTTAAGAGTTATAAGCCCATTTGTTCCTTCTCGGTTTATCATGGAATATAAGAACTTCTAGGCCAAGTAGTTGATGTTTTCATGAAACACATGAGTTAGATGGTATTTGGGGGAGTCAATAGATGTTTGTCAAGCACCCACGGTGTTTGAAGACTCAAGTTTTCATGGTTTAAGAGTTGTAAAACCATTTGTTCCTTCTCGGTTTATCGTGCAATATAAGAACTTCTAGGCCAAGTAGTTGATGTTTTCATGAAACACATGAGTTAGATGGTATTTGGGGGAGTCAATAGATGTTTGTCAAGCACCCACGGTGTTTGAAGACTCAAGTTTTCATGGTTTAAGAGTTATAAGCCCATTTGTTCCGTCTCGGTTTATCATCGATTATAAGAACTTCTAGGCTAAGTGGTTGATGTTTTCATGAAACACATGAGTTAGATGGTGTTTGGGAGAGTCAATAGAAGTTTGTCAAGCTTCCACGGTGTTTGAAGACTCAAGTTTTCATGGTTTAAGAGTTATAAGCCCATTTGTTCCGTCTTGGTTTATCATCGATTATAAGAACTTCTAGGCCAAGTGGTTGATGTTTTCATGAAACACATGAGTTAGATGGTGTTTGGGAGAGTCAATAGATGTTTGTCAAGCACCCACGGTGTTTGAAGACTCAAGTTTTCATGGTTTAAGAGTTGTAAAACCATTTGTTCCGTCTCGGTTTATCATCGATTATAAGAACTTCTAGGCCAAGTGGTTGATGTTTTCATGAAACACATGAGTTAGATGGTGTTTGGGAGAGTCAATAGAAGTTTGTCATGCTTCCACGGTGTTTGAAGACTCAAGTTTTCATGGTTTAAGAGTTATAAGCCCATTTGTTCCTTCTTGGTTTATCATCGATTATAAGAACTTCTAGGCCAAGTTGTTGATGTTTTCATGAAACACATGAGTTAGATGGTGTTTGGGAGAGTCAATAGATGTTTGTCAAGCACCCACGGTGTTTGAAGACTCAAGTTTTCATGGTTTAAGAGTTTTAAGCCCATTTGTTCCTTCTCGGTTTATCATCGATTATAAGAACTTCTAGGCCAAGTGGTTGATGTTTTCATGAAACACATGAGTTAGATGGTGTTTGGGAGAGTCAATAGATGTTTGTCAAGCACCCACGGTGTTTGAAGACTGAAGTTTTCATGGTTTAAGAGTTATAAGCCCATTTGTTACTTCTCGGTTTATCATCGATTATAAGAACTTCTAGGCCAAGTGGTTGATGTTTTCATGAAACACATGAGTTAGATGGTGTTTGGGAGAGTCAATAGAAGTTTGTCATGCTTCCACGGTGTTTGAAGACTCAAGTTTTCATGGTTTAAGAGTTATAAGCCCATTTGTTCCGTCTTGGTTTATCATCGATTATAAGAACTTCTAGGCCAAGTGGTTGATGTTTTCATGAAACACATGAGTTAGATGGTGTTTGGGAGAGTCAATAGATGTTTGTCAAGCTTCCACGGTGTTTGAAGACTCAAGTTTTCATGGTTTAAGAGTTATAAGTGCATTTGTTCCTTCTCGGTTTATCGTGCAATATAAGAACTTCAAGGCCAAGTGGTTGATGTTTTCATGAAACACATGAGTTAGATGGTGTTTGGGAGAGTCAATAGATGTTTGTCAAGCACCCACGGTGATTGAAGACTACAGTTTTCATGGTTTAAGAGTTATAAGCCCATTTGTTCCTTCTCGGTTTATCATGGATTACAAGAACTTCTAGGCCAAGTAGTTGATGTTTTCATGACACACATGAGTTAAATGGTGTTTGGGATAGTCAATAGAAGTTTGTCAAGCTTGCACGGTGTTTGAAGGCTCAAGTTTTCATGGTTTAAGAGTTGTAAGCCCATTTGTTCCTTCTCGGTTTATCATGGAATATAAGAACTTCTAGGCCAAGTAGTTGATGTTTTCATGAAACACATGAGTTAGATGGTGTTTGGGAGAGTCAATAGAAGTTTGTCAAGCTTCCACGGTGTTTGAAGGCTCAAGTTTTCATGGTTTAAGAGTAATAAGCCCATTTGTTCCTTCTCGGTTTATCATGGATTATAAGAACTTCTAGGCCAAGTGGTTGATGTTTTCATGAAACACATGAGTTAGATGGTGTTTGGGAGAGTCAATAGAAGTTTGTCAAACTTCCACGGTGTTTGAAGACTCAAGTTTTCATGGTTTAAGAGTTATAAGCCCATTTGTTCCTTCTCGGTTTATCATGGATTATAAGAACTTTTAGGACAAGTAGTTGATGTTTTCATGAAACACATGAGTTAGATGGTGTTTGGGAGAGTCAATAGATGTTTGTCAAGCTTCCATGGTGTTTGAAGACTCAAGTTTTCATGGTTTAAGAGTTATAAGCCCATTTGTTCCTTCTCGGTTTATCATGGATTATAAGAACTTCTAGGCCAAGTTGTTGATGTTTTCATGAAACACATGAGTTAGATGGTGTTTGGGAGAGTCAATAGAAGTTTGTCATGCTTCCACGGTGTTTGAAGACTCAAGTTTTCATGGTTTAAGAGTTGTAAGCCCATTTGTTCCTTCTCGGTTTATCATGGAATATAAGAACTTCAAGGCCAAGTAGTTGATGTTTTCATGAAACACATGAGTTAGATGGTGTTTGGGAGAGTCAATAGATGTTTGTCAAGCACCCACGGTGTTTGAAGACTGAAGTTTTCATGGTTTAAGAGTTATAAGCCCATTTGTTCCTTCTCGGTTTATCATCGATTATAAGAACTTCTAGGCCAAGTGGTTGATGTTTTCATGAAACACATGAGTTAGATGGTGTTTGGGAGAGTCAATAGAAGTTTGTCATGCTTCCACGGTGTTTGAAGACTCAAGTTTTCATGGTTTAAGAGTTATAAGCCCATTTGTTCCGGCTCAGTTTATCATCGATTATAAGAACTTCTAGGCTAAGTGGTTGATGTTTTCATGAAACACATGAGTTAGATGGTGTTTGGGAGAGTCAATAGAAGTTTGTCAAGCTTCCACGGTGTTTGAAGACTCAAGTTTTCATGGTTTAAGAGTTATAAGCCCATTTGTTCCTTCTCGGTTTATCATGGAATATAAGAACTTCTAGGACAAGTAGTTGATGTTTTCGTGAAACACATGAGTTAGATGGTGTTTGGGAGAGTCAATAGATGTTTGTCAAGCACCCACGGTGTTTGAAGGCTCAAGTTTTCATTGTTTAAGAGTTTTAAGCCCATTTGTTCCTTCTCGGTTTATCATCGATTATAAGAACTTCTAGGCCAAGTGGTTGATGTTTTCATGAAACACATGAGTTAGATGGTGTTTGGGTGAGTCAATAGAAGTTTGTCAAGCTTCCACGGTGTTTGAAGACTCAAGTTTTCATGGTTTAAGAGTTATAAGCCCATTTGTTCCGTCTCGGTTTATCATGGATTATAAGAACTTCTAGGCCAAGTAGTTGATGTTTTCATCAAACACATGAGTTAGATGGTGTTTTGGAGAGTCAATAGATGTTTGTCAAGCTTCCACGGTGTTTGAACACTCAAGTTTTCATGGTTTAAGAGTTATAAGCACATTTGTTCCGTCTCGGTTTATCATCGATTATAAGAACTTCTAGGCCAAGTGGTTGATGTTTTCATGAAACACATGAGTTAGATGGTGTTTGGGAGAGTCAATAGATGTTTGTCAAGCACCCACGGTGTTTGAAGACTCAAGTTTTCATGGTTTAAGAGTTATAAGCCCATTTGTTCGGTCTCGGTTTATCATCGATTATAAGAACTTCTAGGCCAAGTGGTTGATGTTTTCATGAAACACATGAGTTAGATGGTGATTGGGAGAGTCAATAGATGTTTGTCAAGCACCCACGGTGTTTGAAGACTCAAGTTTTCATGGTTTAAGAGTTGTAAGCCCTATTGTTCCTTCTCGGTTTATCATGGAATATAAGAACTTCAAGGCCAAGTAGTTGATGTTTTCATGAAGCACATGAGTTAGATGGTGTTTGGGAGAGTCAATAGAAGTTTGTCAAGCTTCCACGGTGTTTGAAGACTCAAGTTTTCATGGTTTAAGAGTAATAAGCCCAATTGTTCCGTCTCAGTTTATCATCGATTATAAGAACTTCTAGGCCAAGTAGTTGATGTTTTCATCAAACACATGAGTTAGATGGTGTTTGGGATAGTCAATAGAAGTTTGTCAAGAACCCACGGTGTTTGAAGACTCAAGTTTTCAAGCTTTAAGAGTAATAAGCCCATTTGTTCCGTCTCGGTTTATCATCGATTATAAGAACTTCTATGCGAAGTGGTTGATGTTTTCATGAAACACATGAGTTAGATGGTGTTTGGGAGAGTCAACAGAAGTTTGTCAAGCTTCCATGGTGTTTGAAGACTCAAGTTTTCATGGTTTAAGAGTAATAAGCCCAATTGTTCCTTCTCGGTTTATCATGGATTATAAGAACTTCTAGGCCAAGTTGTTTATGTTTTCATGAAACACGAGTTAGATGGTGTTTGCGAGATTCAATAGCTGTTTGTCAAGCTCCAACGGTGTTTGAGGAATGAACTTTTCACGGTTTGAGTGTTAGAAGCCCATTTGTTCCTTCTCGGTTTATCATGGAATATAAGAACTTCAAGGCCAAGTAGTTGATGTTTTCATGAAGCACATGAGTTAGATGGTGTTTGGGAGAGTCAATAGATGTTTGTCAAGCACCCACGGTGTTTGAAGACACAAGTTTTCATGGTTTAAGAGTTATAAGCCCATTTGTTCCGTCTCGGTTTATCATCGATTATAAGAACTTCTAGGCCAAGTGGTTGATGTTTTCATGAAACACATGAGTTAGATGGTGTTTGGGAGAGTCAATAAAAGTTTGTCATGCTTCCACGGTGTTTGAAGACTCAAGTTTTCATGGTTTAAGAGTTATAAGCCCATTTGTTCCGTCTCGGTTTATCATCGATTATAAGAACTTCTAGGCCAAGTGGTTGATGTTTTCATGAAACACATGAGTTAGATGGTGTTTGGGAGAGTCAATAGAAGTTTGTCAAGCTTCCACGGTGTTTGAAGACTCAAGTTTTCATGGTTTAAGAGTTATAAGCCCATTTGTTCCTTCTCGGTTTATCATGCAATATAAGAACTTCAAGGCCAAATAGTTGATGTTTTCATGAAGCACATGAGTTAGATGGTGTTTGGGAGAGTCAATAGATGTTTGTCAAGCACCCACGGTGTTTGAAGACTCAAGTTTTCATGGTTTAAGAGTTATAAGCCCATTTGTTCCGTCTAGGTTTATCATCGATTATAAGAACTTCTAGGCCAAGTGGTTGATGTTTTCATGAAACACATGAGTTAGATGGTGTTTGGGTGAGTCAATAGTAGTTTGTCATGCTTCCACGGTGTTTGAAGACTCAAGTTTTCATGGTTTAAGAGTAATAAGCCCAATTGTTCCTTCTCAGTTTATCATCGATTATAAGAACTTCTAGGCCAAGTGGTTGATGTTTTCATGAAACACATGAGTTAGATGGTGTTTGGGAGAGTCAATAGATGTTTGTCATGCTTCCACGGTGTTTGAAGACTCAAGTTTTCATGGTTTAAGAGTTATAAGCCCATTTGTTCCGTCTTGGTTTATCATCGATTATAAGAACTTCTAGGCCAAGTAGTTTATGTTTTCATGAAACACGAGTGAGATGGTGTTTGCGAGAGTCAATAGCTATTTCTCAAGCTCCAACGGTGTTTGAGGAATGAAGTTTTCACGGTTTGAGAGTTAGAAGCCCATTTGTTCCTTCTCGGTTTATCATGGAATATAAGTACTTCTAGCCAAGTAGTTGATGTTTTCATGAAACACATGAGTTAGATGGTATTTGGGGGAGTCAATAGATGTTTGTCAAGCACCCACGGTGTTTGAAGACTCCAGTTTTCATGGTTTAAGAGTTGTAAAACCATTTGTTCCTTCTTGGTTTATCGTGCAATATTAGAACATCTAGCCCAAGTAGTTGATGTTTCATGAAGCACATGAGTTAGATGGTATTTGGGAGAGTCAATAGATGTTTGTCAAGCACCCACGGTGTTTGAAGACTCAAGTTTGAATGGTTTAAGAGTTATATGCCCATTTGTTCCGTCTCGGTTTATTATCGATTATAAGAACTTCTAGGCCAAGTGGATGATGTTTTCATGAAACACATGAGTTAGATGGTGTTTGGGAGAGTCAATAGAAGTTTGTCATGCTTCCACGGTGTTTGAAGACTCAAGTTTTCATGGTTTAAGAGTTATAAGCCCATTTGTTCCGTCTTGGTTTATCATCGATTATAAGAACTTCTAGGCCAAGTGGTTGATGTTTTCATGAAACACATGAGTTAGATGGTGTTTGGGAGAGTCAAAAGATGTTTGTCAAGCACCCACGGTGTTTGAAGACTCAAGTTTTCATGGTTTAAGAGTTATACGCCCATTTGTTCCGTCTCGGTTTATCATCGATTATAAGAACTTCTAGGCCAAGTGGTTGATGTTTTCATGAAACACATGAGTTAGATGGTGTTTTGGAGAGTCAATAGAAGTTTGTCATGCTTCCACGGTGTTTGAAGACTCAAGTTTTCATGGTTTAAGAGTTGTAAGCCCATTTGTTCCTTCTCGGTTTATCGTGCAATATAAGAACTTCAAGGCCAAATAGTTAATGTTTTCATGAAGCACATGAGTTAGATGGTGTTTGGGAGAGTCAATAGATGTTTGTCAAGCACCCACGGTGTTTGAAGACTCAAGTTTTCATGGTTTAAGAGTTTTAAGCCCATTTGTTCCGTCTCGGTTTATCATCGATTATAAGAACTTCTGGGCCAAGTGGTTGATGTTTTCATGAAACACATGAGTTAGATGGTGTTTGGGAGAGTCAATAGATGTTTGTCAAGCACCCACGGTGTCTGAAGACTCAAGTTTTCATGGTTTAAGAGTGATAAGCCCATTTGTTCCGTCTCGGTTTATCATCGATTATAAGAACTTCTAGGCCAAGTGGTTGATGTTTTCATGAAACACATGAGTTAGATGGTGTTTGGGAGAGTCAATAGAAGTTTGTCATGCTTCCACGGTGTTTGAAGACTCAAGTTTTCATGGTTTAAGAGTTATAAGCCCATTTGTTCCGTCTTGGTTTATCATCGATTATAAGAACTTCTAGGCCGAGTGGTTGATGTTTTCATGAAACACATGAGTTAGATGGTGTTTGGGAGAGTCAATAGAAGTTTGTCAAGCTTCCTCGGTGTTTGAAGACTCAAGTTTTCATGGTTTAACAGTTATAAGCCCATTTGTTCCTTCTCGGTTTATCGTGCAATATAAGAACTTCAAGGCCAAATAGTTGATGTTTTCATGAAACACAAGAGTTAGATGGTGTTTGGGAGAGTCAATAGATGTTTGTCAAGCACCCACGGTGTTTGAAGACTCAAGTTTTCATGGTTTAAGGGTTATAAGCCCATTTGTTCCGTCTCGGTTTATCATCGATTATAAGAACTTCTAGGCCAAGTGGTTGATGTTTTCATGAAACATATGAGTTAGATGGTGTTTGGGAGAGTCAATAGAAGTTTGTCAAGCTTCCACGGTGTTTGAAGACTCAAGTTTTCATGGTTTAAGAGTTGTAAGCCCATTTGTTCCTTCTCGGTTTATCACGCAATATAAGAACTTCTAGGCGAAGTAGTTGATGTTTTCATGAAACACATGAGTTAGATGGTGTTTACGAGAGTCAATAGATGTTTGTCAAGCACCCACGGTGTTTGAAGACTGAAGTTTTCATGGTTTAAGAGTTATAAGCCCATTTGTTCCGCCTTGGTTTATCAACGATTATAAGAACATCTAGGCCAAGTGGTTGATGTTTTCATGAAACACATGTGTTAGATGGTGTTTGGGAGAGTCAATAGAAGTTTGTCAAGCTTCCACGGTGTTTGAAGACTCAAGTTTTCATGGTTTAAGAGTTATAAGCCTATTTGTTCCGTCTCGGTTTATCATCGATTATAAGAACTTCTATTCCAAGTGGTTGATGTTTTCATGAAAAACATGACTTAGATGGTGTTTGGGAGAGTCAATAGAAGTTTGTCAAGCTTCCACGGTGTTTGATGACTCAAGTTTTCATGGTTTAAGAGTTGTAAGCCCATTTGTTCCTTCTCGGTTTATCATGCAATATAAGAACTTCTAGGCGAAGTAGTTGATGTTTTCATGAAACACATGAGTTAGATGGTGTTTGCAAGAGTCAATAGATGTTTGTCAAGCACCCACGGTGTTTGAAGACTCAAGTTTTCAAGGTTTAAGAGTTATAAGCCCATTTGATCCTTGTTGGTTTATCATGCAATATAAGAACTTCTAGGCCAAGTAGTTGATGTTTTCATGAAACACATGAGTTAGATGGTGTTTGCGAGAGTCAATAGAAGTTTGTCAAGCTTGCACGGTGTTTGAAGACTCAAGTTTTCATGGTTTAAGAGTTGTAAGCCCTATTGTTCCTTCTCGGTTTATCATGGAATATAAGAACTTCAAGGCCAAGTAGTTGATGTTTTCATGAAGCACATGAGTTAGATGGTGTTTGGGAGAGTGAATAGAAGTTTGTCAAGCTTCCACGGTGTTTGAAGACTCAAGTTTTCATGGTTTAAGAGTAATAAGCCCAATTCTTCCGTCTCAGTTTATCATCGATTATAAGAACTTCTAGGCCAAGTGGTTGATGTTTTCATGAAACACATGAGTTAGATGGTGTTGGGGATAGCCAATAGAAGTTTGTCAAACTTCCACGGTGTTTGAAGACTCAAGTTTTCAAGCTTTAAGAGTAATAAGCCCATTTGTTCCGTCTCGGTTTATCATCGATTATAAGAACTTCTATGCGAAGTGGTTGATGTTTTCATGAAACACATGAGTTAGATGGTGTTTGGGAGAGTCAACAGAAGTTTGTCAAGCTTCCATGGTGTTTGAAGACTCAAGTTTTCATGGTTTAAGAGTAATAAGCCCAATTGTTCCTTCTCGGTTTATCATGGATTATAAGAACTTCTAGGCCAAGTTGTTTATGTTTTCATGAAACACGAGTTAGATGGTGTTTGCGAGAGTCAATAGCTGTTTGTCAAGCTCCAACGGTGTTTGAGGAATGAACTTTTCACGGTTTGAGTGTTAGAAACCCATTTGTTCCTTCTCGGTTTAACATGGAATATAAGAACTTCAAGGCCAAGTAGTTGATGTTTTCATGAAGCACATGAGTTAGATGGTGTTTGGGAGAGTCAATAGATGTTTGTCAAGCACCCACGGTGTTTGAAGACACAAGTTTTCATGGTTTAAGAGTTATAAGCCCATTTGTTCCGTCTCGGTTTATCATCGATTATAAGAACTTCTAGGCCAAGTGGTTGATGTTTTCATGAAACACATGAGTTAGATGGTGTTTGGGAGAGTCAATAAAAGTTTGTCATGCTTCCACGGTGTTTGAAGACTCAAGTTTTCATGGTTTAAGAGTTATAAGCCCATTTGTTCCGTCTTGGTTTATCATCGATTATAAGAACTTCTAGGCCAAGTGGTTGATGTTTTCATGAAACACATGAGTTAGATGGTGTTTGGGAGAGTCAATAGAAGTTTGTCAAGCTTCCACGGTGTTTGAAGACTCAAGTTTTCATGGTTTAACAGTTATAAGCCCATTTGTTCCTTCTCGGTTTATCGTGCAATATAAGAACTTCAAGGCCAAATAGTTGATGTTTTCATGAAGCACATGAGTTAGATGGTGTTTGGGAGAGTCAATAGATGTTTGTCAAGCACCCACGGTGTTTGAAGACTCAAGTTTTCATGGTTTAAGAGTTTTAAGCCCATTTGTTCCGTCTCGGTTTATCATCGATTATAAGAACTTCTAGGCCAAGTGGTTGATGTTTTCATGAAACACATGAGTTAGATGGTGTTTGGGTGAGTCAATAGTAGTTTGTCATGCTTCCACGGTGTTTGAAGACTCAAGTTTTCATGGTTTAAGAGTAATAAGCCCAATTGTTCCTTCTCGGTTTATCATAGATTATAAGAACTTCTAGGCCAAGTAGTTTATGTTTTCATGAAACACATGAGTTAGATGGTGTTTGGGAGAGTCAATAGATGTTTGTCAAGCACCCACGGTGTTTGAACACTCAAGTTTTCATGGTTTAAGAGTTATAAGCACATTTGTTCCGTCTCGGTTTATCATCGATTATAAGAACTTCTAGGCCAAGTGGTTGATGTTTTCATGAAACACATGAGTTAGATGGTGTTTGGGAGAGTCAATAGATGTTTGTCATGCTTCCACGGTGTTTGAAGACTCAAGTTTTCATGGTTTAAGAGTTATAAGCCCATTTGTTCCGTCTTGGTTTATCATCGATTATAAGAACTTCTAGGCCAAGTAGTTTATGTTTTCATGAAACACGAGTGAGATGGTGTTTGCGAGAGTCAATAGCTATTTGTCAAGCTCCAACGGTGTTTGAGGAATGAAGTTTTCTCGGTTTGAGAGTTAAAAGCCCATTTGTTCCTTCTCGGTTTATCATGGAATATAAGTACTTCTAGTCAAGTAGTTGATGTTTTCATGAAACACATGAGTTAGATGGTATTTGGGGGAGTCAATAGATGTTTGTCAAGCACCCACGGTGTTTGAAGACTCCAGTTTTCATGGTTTAAGAGTTGTAAAACCATTTGTTCCTTCTTGGTTTATCGTGCAATATAAGAACATCTAGCCCAAGTAGTTGATGTTTCATGAAGCACATGAGTTAGATGGTATTTGGGAGAGTCAATAGATGTTTGTCAAGCACCCACGGTGTTTGAAGACTCAAGTTTTCATGGTTTAAGAGTTATATGCCCATTTGTTCCGTCTCGGTTTATCATCGATTATAAGAACTTCTAGGCCAAGTGGTTGATGTTTTCATGAAACACATGAGTTAGATGGTGTTTGGGAGAGTCAATAGAAGTTTGTCATGCTTCCACGGTGTTTGAAGACTCAAGTTTTCATGGTTTAAGAGTTATAAGCCCATTTGTTCCGTCTTGGTTTATCATCGATTATAAGAACTTCTAGGCCAAGTGGTTGATGTTTTCATGAAACACATGAGTTAGATGGTGTTTGGGAGAGTCAAAAGATGTTTGTCAAGCACCCACGGTGTTTGAAGACTCAAGTTTTCATGGTTTAAGAGTTATAAGCCCATTTGTTCCGTCTCGGTTTATCATCGATTATAAGAACTTCTAGGCCAAGTGGTCGATGTTTTCATGAAACACATGAGTTAGATGGTGTTTGGAAGAGTCAATAAAAGTTTGTCATGCTTCCACGGTGTTTGAAGACTCAAGTTTTCATGGTTTAAGAGTTATAAGCCCATTTGTTCCGTCTTGGTTTATCATCGATTATAAGAACTTCTAGGCCAAGTGGTTGATGTTTTCTTGAAACACATGAGTTAGATGGTGTTTGGGAGAGTCAATAGAAGTTTGTCAAGCTTCCACGGTGTTTGAAGACTCAAGTTTTCATGGTTTAACAGTTATAAGCCCATTTGTTCCTTCTCGGTTTAACATGGAATATAAGAACTTCAAGGCCAAGTGGTTGATGTTTTCATGAAACACATGAGTTAGATGGTGTTTGGGAGAGTCAATAGAAGTTTGTCATGCTTCCACGGTGTTTGAAGACTCAAGTTTTCATGGTTTAAGAGTTATAAGCCCATTTGTTCCGTCTTGGTTTATCATCGATTATAAGAACTTCTAGGCCGAGTGGTTGATGTTTTCATGAAACACATGAGTTAGATGGTGTTTGGGAGAGTCAATAGAAGTTTGTCAAGCTTCCTCGGTGTTTGAAGACTCAAGTTTTCATGGTTTAACAGTTATAAGCCCATTTGTTCCTTCTCGGTTTATCGTGCAATATAAGAACTTCAAGGCCAAATAGTTGATGTTTTCATGAAACACAAGAGTTAGATGGTGTTTGGGAGAGTCAATAGATGTTTGTCAAGCACCCACGGTGTTTGAAGACTCAAGTTTTCATGGTTTAAGGGTTATAAGCCCATTTGTTCCGTCTCGGTTTATCATCGATTATAAGAACTTCTAGGCCAAGTGGTTGATGTTTTCATGAAACATATGAGTTAGATGGTGTTTGGGAGAGTCAATAGAAGTTTGTCAAGCTTCCACGGTGTTTGAAGACTCAAGTTTTCATGGTTTAAGAGTTGTAAGCCCATTTGTTCCTTCTCGGTTTATCACGCAATATAAGAACTTCTAGGCGAAGTAGTTGATGTTTTCATGAAACACATGAGTTAGATGGTGTTTACGAGAGTCAATAGATGTTTGTCAAGCACCCACGGAGTTTGAAGACTGAAGTTTTCATGGTTTAAGAGTTATAAGCCCATTTGTTCCGCCTTGGTTTATCAACGATTATAAGAACATCTAGGCCAAGTGGTTGATGTTTTCATGAAACACATGAGTTAGATGGTGTTTGGGAGAGTCAATAGAAGTTTGTCAAGCTTCCACGGTGTTTGAAGACTCAAGTTTTCATGGTTTAAGAGTTATAAGCCTATTTGTTCCGTCTCGGTTTATCATCGATTATAAGAACTTCTATTCCAACTGGTTGATGTTTTCATGAAAAACATGACTTAGATGGTGTTTGGGAGAGTCAATAGAAGTTTGTCAAGCTTCCACGGTGTTTGATGACTCAAGTTTTCATGGTTTAAGAGTTGTAAGCCCATTTGTTCCTTCTCGGTTTATCATGCAATATAAGAACTTCTAGGCGAAGTAGTTGATGTTTTCATTAAACACATGAGTTAGATGGTGTTTGCAAGAGTCAATAGATGTTTGTCAAGCACCCACGGTGTTTGAAGACTCAAGTTTTCAAGGTTTAAGAGTTATAAGCCCATTTGATCCTTGTTGGTTTATCATGCAATATAAGAACTTCTAGGCCAAGTAGTTGATGTTTTCATGAAACACATGAGTTAGATGGTGTTTGCGAGAGTCAATAGAAGTTTGTCAAGCTTGCACGGTGTTTGAAGACTCAAGTTTTCATGGTTTAAGAGTTGTAAGCCCTATTGTTCCTTCTCGGTTTATCATGGAATATAAGAACTTCAAGGCCAAGTAGTTGATGTTTTCATGAAGCACATGAGTTAGATGGTGTTTGGGAGAGTGAATAGAAGTTTGTCAAGCTTCCACGGTGTTTGAAGACTCAAGTTTTCATGGTTTAAGAGTAATAAGCCCAATTGTTCCGTCTCAGTTTATCATCGATTATAAGAACTTCTAGGCCAAGTGGTTGATGTTTTCATGAAACACATGAGTTAGATGGTGTTGGGGATAGCCAATAGAAGTTTGTCAAACTTCCACGGTGTTTGAAGACTCAAGTTTTCAAGCTTTAAGAGTAATAAGCCCATTTGTTCCGTCTCGGTTTATCATCGATTATAAGAACTTCTATGCGAAGTGGTTGATGTTTTCATGAAACACATGAGTTAGATGGTGGTTGGGAGAGTCAACAGAAGTTTGTCAAGCTTCCATGGTGTTTGAAGACTCAAGTTTTCATGGTTTAAGAGTAATAAGCCCAATTGTTCCTTCTCGGTTTATCATGGATTATAAGAACTTCTAGGCCAAGTTGTTTATGTTTTCATGAAACACGAGTTAGATGGTGTTTGCGAGAGTCAATAGCTGTTTGTCAAGCTCCAACGGTGTTTGAGGAATGAACTTTTCACGGTTTGAGTGTTAGAAACCCATTTGTTCCTTCTCGGTTTAACATGGAATATAAGAACTTCAAGGCCAAGTAGTTGATGTTTTCATGAAGCACATGAGTTAGATGGTGTTTGGGAGAGTCAATAGATGTTTGTCAAGCACCCACGGTGTTTGAAGACACAAGTTTTCATGGTTTAAGAGTTATAAGCCCATTTGTTCCGTCTCGGTTTATCATCGATTATAAGAACTTCTAGGCCAAGTGGTTGATGTTTTCATGAAACACATGAGTTAGATGGTGTTTGGGAGAGTCAATAAAAGTTTGTCATGCTTCCACGGTGTTTGAAGACTCAAGTTTTCATGGTTTAAGAGTTATAAGCCCATTTGTTCCGTCTTGGTTTATCATCGATTATAAGAACTTCTAGGCCAAGTGGTTGATGTTTTCATGAAACACATGAGTTAGATGGTGTTTGGGAGAGTCAATAGAAGTTTGTCAAGCTTCCACGGAGTTTGAAGACTCAAGTTTTCATGGTTTAACAGTTATAAGCCCATTTGTTCCTTCTCGGTTTATCGTGCAATATAAGAACTTCAAGGCCAAATAGTTGATGTTTTCATGAAGCACATGAGTTAGATGGTGTTTGGGAGAGTCAATAGATGTTTGTCAAGCACCCACGGTGTTTGAAGACTCAAGTTTTCATGGTTTAAGAGTTTTAAGCCCATTTGTTCCGTCTCGGTTTATCATCGATTATAAGAACTTCTAGGCCAAGTGGTTGATGTTTTCATGAAACACATGAGTTAGATGGTGTTTGGGTGAGTCAATAGTAGTTTGTCATGCTTCCACGGTGTTTGAAGACTCAAGTTTTCATGGTTTAAGAGTAATAAGCCCAATTGTTCCTTCTCGGTTTATCATAGATTATAAGAACTTCTAGGCCAAGTAGTTTATGTTTTCATGAAACACATGAGTTAGATGGTGTTTGGGAGAGTCAATAGATGTTTGTCAAGCACCCACGGTGTTTGAACACTCAAGTTTTCATGGTTTAAGAGTTATAAGCACATTTGTTCCGTCTCGGTTTATCATCGATTATAAGAACTTCTAGGCCAAGTGGTTGATGTTTTCATGAAACACATGAGTTAGATGGTGTTTGGGAGAGTCAATAGATGTTTGTCATGCTTCCACGGTGTTTGAAGACTCAAGTTTTCATGGTTTAAGAGTTATAAGCCCATTTGTTCCGTCTTGGTTTATCATCGATTATAAGAACTTCTAGGCCAAGTAGTTTATGTTTTCATGAAACACGAGTGAGATGGTGTTTGCGAGAGTCAATAGCTATTTGTCAAGCTCCAACGGTGTTTGAGGAATGAAGTTTTCACGGTTTGAGAGTTAAAAGCCCATTTGTTCCTTCTCGGTTTATCATGGAATATAAGTACTTCTAGTCAAGTAGTTGATGTTTTCATGAAACACATGAGTTAGATGGTATTTGGGGGAGTCAATAGATGTTTGTCAAGCACCCACGGTGTTTGAAGACTCCAGTTTTCATGGTTTAAGAGTTGTAAAACCATTTGTTCCTTCTTGGTTTATCGTGCAATATAAGAACATCTAGCCCAAGTAGTTGATGTTTCATGAAGCACATGAGTTAGATGGTATTTGGGAGAGTCAATAGATGTTTGTCAAGCACCCACGGTGTTTGAAGACTCAAGTTTTCATGGTTTAAGAGTTATATGCCCATTTGTTCCGTCTCGGTTTATCATCGATTATAAGAACTTCTAGGCCAAGTGGTTGATGTTTTCATGAAACACATGAGTTAGATGGTGTTTGGGAGAGTCAATAGAAGTTTGTCATGCTTCCACGGTGTTTGAAGACTCAAGTTTTCATGGTTTAAGAGTTATAAGCCCATTTGTTCCGTCTTGGTTTATCATCGATTATAAGAACTTCTAGGCCAAGTGGTTGATGTTTTCATGAAACACATGAGTTAGATGGTGTTTGGGAGAGTCAAAAGATGTTTGTCAAGCACCCACGGTGTTTGAAGACTCAAGTTTTCATGGTTTAAGAGTTATAAGCCCATTTGTTCCGTCTTGGTTTATCATCGATTATAAGAACTTCTAGGCCAAGTGGTCGATGTTTTCATGAAACACATGAGTTAGATGGTGTTTGGAAGAGTCAATAAAAGTTTGTCATGCTTCCACGGTGTTTGAAGACTCAAGTTTTCATGGTTTAAGAGTTATAAGCCCATTTGTTCCGTCTTGGTTTATCATCGATTATAAGAACTTCTAGGCCAAGTGGTTGATGTTTTCATGAAACACATGAGTTAGATGGTGTTTGGGAGAGTCAATAGATGTTTGTCAAGCACCCACGGTGTTTGAAGACTCAAGTTTTCATGGTTTAAGAGTTATAAGCCCATTTGTTCCGTCTTGGTTTATCATCGATTATAAGAACTTCTAGGCCAAGTGGTTGATGTTTTCATGAAACACATGAGTTAGATGGTGTTTGGGAGAGTCAATAGATGTTTGTCAAGCACCCACGGTGTTTGAAGACTCAAGTTTTCATGGTTTAAGAGTTATAAGCCCATTTGTTCCGTCTTGGTTTATCATCGATTATAAGAACTTCTAGGCCAAGTGGTTGATGTTTTCATGAAACACATGAGTTAGATGGTGTTTGGGAGAGTCAATAGAAGTTTGTCAAGCTTCCACGGTGTTTGAAGACTCAAGTTTTCATGGTTTAACAGTTATAAGCCCATTTGTTCCTTCTCGGTTTAACATGGAATATAAGAACTTCAAGGCCAAGTGGTTGATGTTTTCATGAAACACATGAGTTAGATGGTGTTTGGGTGAGTCAATAGTAGTTTGTCATGCTTCCACGGTGTTTCAAGACTCAAGTTTTCATGGTTTAAGAGTAATAAGCCCAATTGTTCCTTCTCGGTTTATCATGGATTATAAGAACTTCTAGGCCAAGTAGCTTATGTTTTCATGAAACACATGAGTTAGATGGTGTTTGGGAGAGTCAATAGATGTTTGTCAAGCACCCACGGTGTTTGAACACTCAAGTTTTCATGGTTTAAGAGTTATAAGCCCATTTGTTCGGTCTCGGTTTATCATCGATTATAAGAACTTCTAGGCCAAGTGGTTGATGTTTTCATGAAACACATGAGTTAGATGGTGATTGGGAGAGTCAATAGATGTTTGTCATGCTTCCACGGTGTTTGAAGACTCAAGTTTTCATGGTTTAAGAGTTATAAGCCCATTTGTTCCGTCTTGGTTTATCATCGATTATAAGAACTTCTAGGCCAAGTGGTTGATGTTTTCATGAAACACATGAGTTAGATGGTGTTTGGGAGAGTCAATAGATGTTTGTCAAGCACCCACGGTGTTTGAAGACTCAAGTTTTCATGGTTTAAGAGTTATAAGCCCATTTGTTCCGTCTTGGTTTATCATCGATTATAAGAACTTCTAGGCCAAGTGGTTGATGTTTTCATGAAACACATGAGTTAGATGGTGTTTGGGAGAGTCAATAGAAGTTTGTCAAGCTTCCACGGTGTTTGAAGACTCAAGTTTTCATGGTTTAAGAGTAATAAGCCCATTTGTTCCTTCTCGGTTTATCATGGATTATAAGAACTTCTAGGCCAAGTAGTTTATGTTTTCATGAAACACGAGTGAGATGGTGTTTGCGAGAGTCAATAGCTGTTTGTCAAGCTCCAACGGTGTTTGAGGAATGAAGTTTTCACGGTTTGAGAGTTAGAAGCCCATTTGTTCCTTCTCGGTTTATCATGGAATATAAGTATTTCTAGCCAAGTAGTTGATGTTTTCATGAAACACATGAGTTAGATGGGATTTGGGGGAGTCAATAGATGTTTGTCAAGCACCCACGGTGTTTGAAGACTCCAGTTTTCATGGTTTAAGAGTTATATGCCCATTTGTTCCGTCTCGGTTTATCACGCAATATAAGAACTTCTAGGCGAAGTAGTTGATGTTTTCATGAAACACATGAGTTAGATGGTGTTTACGAGAGTCAATAGATGTTTGTCAAGCACCCACGGTGTTTGAAGACTCAAGTTTTCATGGTTTAAGAGTTGTAAGCCCATTTGTTCCTTCTCGGTTTATCACGCAATATAAGAACTTCTAGGCGAAGTAGTTGATGTTTTCATGAAACACATGAGTTAGATGGTGTTTACGAGAGTCAATAGATGTTTGTCAAGCACCCACGGTGTTTGAAGACTCAAGTTTTCATGGTTTAAGAGTTATAAGCCCATTTGTTCCGCCTTGGTTTATCAACGATTATAAGAACTTCTAGGCCAAGTGGTTGATGTTTTCACGAAACACATGAGTTAGATGGTGTTTGGGAGAGTCAATAGAAGTTTGTCAAGCTTCCACGGTGTTTGAAGACTCAAGTTTTCATGGTTTAAGAGTTATAAGCCTATTTGTTCCGTCTCGGTTTATCATCGATTATAAGAACTTCTATTCCAAGTGGTTGATGTTTTCATGAAAAACATGACTTAGATGGTGTTTGGGAGAGTCAATAGAAGTTTGTCAAGCTTCCACGGTGTTTGAAGACTCAAGTTTTCATGGTTTAAGAGTTGTAAGCCCATTTGTTCCTTCTCGGTTTATCATGCAATATAAGAACTTCTAGGCGAAGTAGTTGATGTTTTCATGAAACACATGAGTTAGATGGTGTTTGCGAGAGTCAATAGATGTTTGTCAAGCACCCACGGTGTTTGAAGACTCAAGTTTTCAAGGTTTAAGAGTTATAAGCCCATTTGATCCTTGTTGGTTTATCATGCAATATAAGAACTTCTAGGCCAAGTAGTTGATGTTTTCATGAAACACATGAGTTAGATGGTGTTTGCGAGAGTCAATAGAAGTTTGTCAAGCTTGCACGGTGTTTGAAGACTCAAGTTTTCATGGTTTAAGAGTTGTAAGCCCTATTGTTCCTTCTCGGTTTATCATGGAATATAAGAACTTCAAGGCCAAGTAGTTGATGTTTTCATGAAGCACATGAGTTAGATGGTGTTTGGGAGAGTCAATAGAAGTTTGTCAAGCTTCCACGGTGTTTGAAGACTCAAGTTTTCATGGTTTAAGAGTAATAAGCCCAATTGTTCCGTCTCAGTTTATCATCGATTATAAGAACTTCTAGGCCAAGTGGTTGATGTTTTCATGAAACACATGAGTTAGATGGTGTTGGGGATAGTCAATAGAAGTTTGTCAAACTTCCACGGTGTTTGAAGACTCAAGTTTTCAAGCTTTAAGAGTAATAAGCCCATTTGTTCCGTCTCGGTTTATCATCGATTATAAGAACTTCTATGCGAAGTGGTTGATGTTTTCATGAAACACATGAGTTAGATGGTGTTTGGGAGAGTCAACAGAAGTTTGTCAAGCTTCCACGGTGTTTGAAGACTCAAGTTTTCATGGTTTAAGAGTAATAAGCCCAATTGTTCCTTCTCGGTTTATCATGGATTATAAGAACTTCTAGGCCAAGTGGTTGATGTTTTCATGAAACACATGAGTTAGATGGTGTTTGGGAGAGTCAACAGAAGTTTGTCAAGCTTCCACGGTGTTTGAAGACTCAAGTTTTCATGGTTTAAGAGTACTAAGCCCAATTGTTCCTTCTCGGTTTATCATGGATTATAAGAACTTCTAGGCCAAGTGGTTGATGTTTTCATGAAACACATGAGTTAGATGGTGTTTGCGAGAGTCAATAGCTGTTTGTCAAGCTCCAACGGTGTTTGAGGAATGAACTTTTCACGGTTTGAGTGTTAGAAGCCCATTTGTTCCTTCTCGGTTTATCATGGAATATAAGAACTTCAAGGCCAAGTAGTTGATGTTTTCATGAAGCACATGAGTTAGATGGTGTTTGGGAGAGTCAATAGATGTTTGTCAAGCACCCACGGTGTTTGAAGACTCAAGTTTTCATGGTTTAAGAGTTATAAGCCCATTTGTTCCGTCTCGGTTTATCATCGATTATAAGAACTTCTAGGCCAAGTGGTTGATGTTTTCATGAAACACATGAGTTAGATGGTGTTTGGGAGAGTCAATAAAAGTTTGTCATGCTTCCACGGTGTTTGAAGACTCAAGTTTTCATGGTTTAAGAGTTATAAGCCCATTTGTTCCGTCTTGGTTTATCATCGATTATAAGAACTTCTAGGCCAAGTGGTTGATGTTTTCATGAAACACATGAGTTAGATGGTGTTTGGGAGAGTCAATAGAAGTTTGTCAAGCTTCCACGGTGTTTGAAGACTCAAGTTTTCATGGTTTAACAGTTATAAGCCCATTTGTTCCTTCTCGGTTTATCGTGCAATATAAGAACTTCAAGGCCAAATAGTTGATGTTTTCATGAAGCACATGAGTTAGATGGTGTTTGGGAGAGTCAATAGATGTTTGTCAAGCACCCACGGTGTTTGAAGACTCAAGTTTTCATGGTTTAAGAGTTTTAAGCCCATTTGTTCCGTCTCGGTTTATCATCGATTATAAGAACTTCTAGGCCAAGTAGTTTATGTTTTCATGAAACACGAGTTAGATGGTGTTTGGGAGAGTCAATAGATGTTTGTCAAGCACCCACGGTGTTTGAACACTCAAGTTTTCATGGTTTAAGAGTTATAAGCCCATTTGTTCCGTCTCGGTTTATCATCGATTATAAGAACTTCTAGGCCAAGTGGTTGATGTTTTCATGAAACACATGAGTTAGATGGTGTTTGGGAGAGTCAATAGATGTTTGTCATGCTTCCACGGTGTTTGAAGACTCAAGTTTTCATGGTTTAAGAGTTATAAGCCCATTTGTTCCGTCTTGGTTTATCATCGATTATAAGAACTTCTAGGCCAAGTGGTTGATGTTTTCATGAAACACATGAGTTAGATGGTGTTTGGGAGAGTCAATAGATGTTTGTCAAGCACCCACGGTGTTTGAACACTCAAGTTTTCATGGTTTAAGACTTATAAGCCCATTTGTTCCGTCTTGGTTTATCATCGATTATAAGAACTTTTAGGCCAAGTGGTTGATGTTTTCATGAAACACATGAGTTAGAAGGTGTTTGGGAGAGTCAATAAAAGTTTGTCATGCTTCCACGGGGTTTGAAGACTCAAGTTTTCATGGTTTAAGAGTTATAAGCCCATTTGTTCCGTCTTGGTTTATCATCGATTATAAGAACTTCTAGGCCAAGTGGTTGATGTTTTCATGAAACACATGAGTTAGATGGTGTTTGGGAGAGTCAATAGAAGTTTGTCAAGCTTCCACGTTGTTTGAAGACTCAAGTTTTCATGGTTTAACAGTTATAAGCCCATTTGTTCCTTCTCGGTTTATCGTGCAATATAAGAACTTCAAGGCCAAATAGTTGATGTTTTCATGAAGCACATGAGTTAGATGGTGTTTGGGAGAGTCAATAGATGTTTGTCAAGCACCCACAGTGTTTGAAGACTCAAGTTTTCATGGTTTAAGAGTTTTAAGCCCATTTGTTCCGTCTCGGTTTATCATCGATTATAAGAACTTCTAGGCCAAGTGGTTGATGTTTTCATGAAACACATGAGTTAGATGGTGTTTGGGAGAGTCAATAGATGTTTGTCATGCTTCCACGGTGTTTGAAGACTCAAGTTTTCATGGTTTAAGAGTAATAAGCCCAATTGTTCCTTCTCGGTTTATCATGGATTATAAGAACTTCTAGGCCAAGTAGTTTATGTTTTCATGAAACACATGAGTTAGATGGTGTTTGGGAGTGTCAATAGATGTTTGTCAAGCACCCACGGTGTTTGAACACTCAAGTTTTCATGGTTTAAGAGTTATAAGCCTATTTGTTCCGTCTCGGTTTATCATCGATTATAAGAACTTCTAGGCCAAGTGGTTGATGTTTTCATGAAACACATGAGTTAGATGGTGTTTGGGAGAGTCAAAAGATGTTTGTCATGCTTCCACGGTGTTTGAAGACTCAAGTTTTCATGGTTTAAGAGTTATAAGCCCATTTGTTCCGTCTTGGTTTATCATCGATTATAAGAACTTCTAGGCCAAGTGGTTGATGTTTTCACGAAACACATGAGTTAGATGGTGTTTGGGAGAGTCAATAGATGTTTGTCAAGCACCCACGGTGTTTGAAGACTCAAGTTTTCATGGTTTAAGAGTTATAAGCCCATTTGTTCCGTCTTGGTTTATCATCGATTATAAGAACTTCTAGGCCAAGTGGTTGATGTTTTCATGAAACACATGAGTTAGATGGTGTTTGGGAGAGTCAATAGATGTTTGTCAAGCTTCCACGGTGTTTGAAGACTCAAGTTTTCATGGTTTAAGAGTAATAAGCCCATTTGTTCCTTCTCGGTTTGTCATGGATTATAAGAACTTCTAGGCCAAGTAGTTTATGTTTTCATGAAACACGAGTGAGATGGTGTTTGCGAGAGTCAATAGCTGTTTGTCAAGCTCCAACGGTGTTTGAGGAATGAAGTTTTCACGGTTTGAGAGTTAGAAGCCCATTTGTTCCTTCTCGGTTTATCATGGAATATAAGTACTTCTAGCCAAGTAGTTGATGTTTTCATGAAACACATGAGTTAGATGGTATTTGGGGGAGTCAATAGATGTTTGTCAAGCACCCACGGTGTTTGAAGACTCCAGTTTTCATGGTTTAAGAGTTGTAAAACCATTTGTTCCTTCTTGGTTTATCGTGCAATATAAGAACATCTAGCCCAAGTAGTTGATGTTTCATGAAGCACATGAGTTAGATGGTATTTGGGAGAGTCAATAGATGTTTGTCAAGCACCCACGGTGTTTGAAGACTCAAGTTTTCATGGTTTAAGAGTTATATGCCCATTTGTTCCGTCTCGGTTTATCATCGATTATAAGAACTTCTAGGCCAAGTGGTTGATGTTTTCATGAAACACATGAGTTAGATGGTGTTTGGGAGAGTCAATAGAAGTTTGTCATGCTTCCACGGTGTTTGAAGACTCAAGTTTTCATGGTTTAAGAGTTATAAGCCCATTAGTTCCGTCTTGGTTTATCATCGATTATAAGAACTTCTAGGCCAAGTGGTTGATGTTTCATGAAACACGTGAGTTAGATGGTGTTTGGGAGAGTCAATAGAAGTTTGTCAAGCTTCCTCGGTGTTTGAAGACTCAAGTTTTCATGGTTTAACAGTTATAAGCCCATTTGTTCCTTCTCGGTTTATCATCGATTATAAGAACTTCTAGGCCAAGTGGTTGATGTTTTCATGAAACACATGAGTTAGATGGTGTTTGGGAGAGTCAATAAAAGTTTGTCATGCTTCCACGGTGTTTGAAGACTCAAGTTTTCATGGTTTAAGAGTTATAAGCCCATTTGTTCCGTCTTGGTTTATCATCGATTATAAGAACTTCTAGGCCAAGTGATTGATGTTTTCATGAAACACATGCGTTAGATGGTGTTTGGGAGAGTCAATAGAAGTTTGTTATGCTTCCACGGTGTTTCAAGACTCAAGTTTTCATGGTTTAACAGTTATAAGCCCATTTGTTCCTTCTCGGTTTATCGTGCAATATAAGAACTTCAAGGCCAAATAGTTAATGTTTTCATGAAGCACATGAGTTAGATGGTGTTTGGGAGAGTCAATAGATGTTTGTCAAGCACCCACGGTGTTTGAAGACTCAAGTTTTCATGGTTTAAGAGTTTTAAGCCCATTTGTTCCGTCTCGGTTTATCATCGATTATAAGAACTTCTAGGCCAAGTGGTTGATGTTTTCATGAAACACATGAGTTAGATGGTGTTTGGGAGAGTCAATAAAAGTTTGTCATGCTTCCACGGTGTTTGAAGACTCAAGTTTTCATGGTTTAAGAGTTATAAGCCCATTTGTTCCGTCTTGGTTTATCATCGATTATAAGAACTTCTAGGCCAAGTGGTTGATGTTTTCATGAACCATATGAGTTAGATGGTGTTTGGGAGAGTCAATAGAAGTTTGTCAAGCTTCCACGGTGTTTGAAGACTCAAGTTTTCATGGTTTAAGAGTTATAAGCCCATTTGTTCCTTCTCGGTTTATCGTGCAATATAATAACTTCAAGACCAAATAGTTGATGTTTTCATGAAGCACATGAGTTAGATGGTGTTTGGGAGAGTCAATAGATGTTTGTCAAGCACCCACGGAGTTTGAAGACTCAAGTTTTCATGGTTTAAGAGTTATAAGCCCATTTGTTCCGTCTCGGTTTATCATCGATTATAAGAACTTCTAGGCCAAGTGGTTGATGTTTTCATGAAACACATGAGTTAGATGGTGTTTGGGAGAGTCAATAGAGGTTTGTCAAGCTTCCACGGTGTTTGAAGACTCAAGTTTTCAAGGTTTAAGAGTTATAAGCCCATTTGATCCTTGTTGGGTTATCCTGCAATATAAGAACTTCTAGGCCAAGTAGTTGATGTTTTCATGAAACACATGAGTTAGATGGTGTTTGCGAGAGTCAATAGAAGTTTGTCAAGCTTGCACGGTGTTTGAAGACTCCAGTTTTCATGGTTTAAGAGTTATAAGCCCATTTGTTCCTTGTCGGTTTATCATGCAATATAAGAACTGCAAGACCAAATAGTTGATGTTTTCATGAAGCACATGAGTTAGATGGTGTTTGGGAGAGTCAATAGAAGTTTGTCAAGCACCCACGGTGTTTGAAGAGTCAAGTTTTCATGGTTTAAGAGTTATAAGCCCATTTGTTCCGTCTCGGTTTATCATCGATTATAAGAACTTTTATTCCAAGTGGTTGAAGTTTCATGAAAAACATGACTTAGATGGTGTTTGGGAGAGTCAATAGAAGTTTGTCAAGCTTCCACGGTGTTTGAAGACTCAAGTTTTCATGGTTTAAGAGTTGTAAGCCCATTTGTTCCTTCTCGGTTTATCATGGAATACAACAACTTCAAGGCCAAATAGTTAATGTTTTCATGAAGCACATGAGTTAGATGGTGTTTGGGAGAGTCAATAGATGTTTGTTAAATTTCCACGGTGTTTGAATACTCAAGTTTTCAAGGTTTAAGAGTAATATGCCCAATTGTTCCGTCTCTGTTTATCATGCAATATAAGAACTTCTAGGCCAAGTAGTTGATGTTTTCATGAAACACATGAGTTAGATGGTGTTTGCGAGAGTCAATAGAAGTTTGTCAAGCTTGCACGGTGTTTGAAGACTCAAGTTTTCATGGTTTAAGAGTTGTAAGCCCTATTGTTCCTTCTCGGTTTATCATGGAATATAAGAACTTCAAGGCCAAGTAGTTGAAGTTTTCATGAAGCACATGAGTTAGATGGTATTTGGGAGAGTCAATAGAAGTTTGTCAAGCTTCCACGGTGTTTGAAGACTCAAGTTTTCATGGTTTAAGAGTAATAAGCCCAATTGTTCCGTCTCAGTTTATCATCGATTATAAGAACTTCTAGGCCAAGTGGTTGATGTTTTCATGAAACACATGAGTTAGATGGTGTTGGGGATAGTCAATAGAAGTTTGTCAAACTTCCACGGTGTTTGAAGACTCAAGTTTTCAAGCTTTAAGAGTAATAAGCCCATTTGTTCCGTCTCGGTTTATCATCGATTATAAGAACTTCTATGCGAAGTGGTTGATGTTTTCATGAAACACATGAGTTAGATGGTGTTTGGGAGAGTCAACAGAAGTTTGTCAAGCTTCCACGGTGTTTGAAGACTCAAGTTTTCATGGTTTAAGAGTAATAAGCCCAATTGTTCCTTCTCGGTTTATCATGGATTATAAGAACTTCTAGGCCAAGTTGTTTATGTTTTCATGAAACACGAGTTAGATGGTGTTTGCGAGAGTCAATAGCTGTTTGTCAAGCTCCAACGGTGTTTGAGGAATGAACTTTTCACGGTTTGAGTGTTAGAAGCCCATTTGTTCCTTCTCGGTTTATCATGGAATATAAGAACTTCAAGGCCAAGTAGTTGATGTTTTCATGAAGCACATGAGTTAGATTGTGTTTGGGAGAGTCAATAGAAGTTTGTCAAGCACCCACGGTGTTTGAAGACTCAAGTTTTCAAGGTTTAAGAGTTATAAGCCCATTTGATCCTTGTTGGTTTATCATGCAATATAAGAACTTCTAGGCCAAGTAGTTGATGTTTTCATGAAACACATGAGTTAGATGGTGTTTGCGAGAGTCAATAGAAGTTTGTCAAGCTTGCACGGTGTTTGAAGACTCAAGTTTTCATGGTTTAAGAGTTATAAGCCCATTTGTTCCTTGTCGGTTTATCATGCAATATAAGAACTGCAAGACCAAATAGTTGATGTTTTCATGATGCACATGAGTTAGATGGTGTTTGGGAGAGTCAATAGAAGTTTGTCAAGCACCCACGGTGTTTGAAGAGTCAAGTTTTCATGGTTTAAGAGTTATAAGCCCATTTGTTCCGTCTCGGTTTATCATGCATTATAAGAACTTCTAGGCCAAGTGGTTGATGTTTTCATGAAACACATGAGTTAGATGGTGTTTGCGAGAGTCAATAGAAGTTTGTCAAGCTTCCACGGTGTTTGAAGACTCAAGTTTTCATGGTTTAAGAGTTGTAAGCCCATTTGTTCCTTCTCTGTTTATCACGCAATATAAGAACTTCTAGGCCAAGTAGTTGATGTTTTCATGAAACACATGAGTTAGATGGTGTTTGCGAGAGTCAATAGCTGTTTGTCAAGCTCCAACGGTGTTTGAGGAATGAACTTTTCACGGTTTGAGTGTTAGAAGCCCATTTGTTCCTTCTCGGTTTATCATGGAATATAAGAACTTCAAGGCCAAGTAGTTGATGTTTTCATGAAGCACATGAGTTAGATGGTGTTTGGGAGAGTCAATAGATGTTTGTCAAGCACCCACGGTGTTTGAAGACTCAAGTTTTCATGGTTTAAGAGTTATAAGCCCATTTGTTCCGTCTCGGTTTATCATCGATTATAAGAACTTCTAGGCCAAGTGGTTGATGTTTTCATGAAACACATGAGTTAGATGGTGTTTGCGAGAGTCAATAGAAGTTTGTCAAGCTTCCACGGTGTTTGAAGACTCAAGTTTTCATGGTTTAAGAGTTGTAAGCCCATTTGTTCCTTCTCTGTTTATCACGCAATATAAGAACTTCTAGGCCAAGTAGTTGATGTTTTCATGAAACACATGAGTTAGATGGTGTTTGCGAGAGTCAATAGATGTTTGTCAAGCACCCACGGTGTTTGAAGACTCAAGTTTTCATGGTTTAAGAGTTGTAAGCTCATTTGTTCCTTCTCGGTTTATCATGCATTATAAGAACTTCTAGGCCAAGTAGTTGATGTTTTCATGAAACACATGAGTTAGATTGTGTTTGGGAGAGTCAATAGAAGTTTGTCAAGCTTCCACGGTGTTTGAAGACTCAAGTTTTCATGGTTTAAGAGTTATAAGCCCATTTGATCCTTGTCGGTTTATCATCGATTATAAGAACTTCTAGGCCAAGTGGTTGATGTTTTCATGAAACACATGAGTTAGATGGTGTTTGCAAGAGTCAATAGAAGTTTGTCAAGCTTCCACGGTGTTTGAAGACTCAAGTTTTCATGGTTTAAGAGTTGTAAGCCCATTTGTTCCTTCTCTGTTTATCACGCAATATAAGAACTTCTAGGCCAAGTAGTTGATGTTTTCATGAAACACATGAGTTAGATGGTGTTTGCGAGCGTCAATAGATGTTTGTCAAGCACCCACGGTGTTTGAAGACTCAAGTTTTCATGGTTTAAGAGTTGTAAGCTCATTTGTTCCTTCTCGGTTTATCATGCATTATAAGAACTTCTAGGCCAAGTAGTTGATGTTTTCATGAAACACATGAGTTAGATTGTGTTTGGGAGAGTCAATAGAAGTTTGTCAAGCTTCCACGGTGTTTGAAGACTCAAGTTTTCAAGGTTTAAGAGTTATAAGCCCATTTGATCCTTGTTGGTTTATCATGCAATATAAGAACTTCTAGGCCAAGTAGTTGATGTTTTCATGAAACACATGAGTTAGATGGTGTTTGCGAGAGTCAATAGAAGTTTGTCAAGCTTGCACGGTGTTTGAAGACTCAAGTTTTCATGGTTTAAGAGTTGTAAGCCCTATTGTTCCTTCTCGGTTTATCATGGAATATAAGAACTTCAAGGCCAAGTAGTTGAAGTTTTCATGAAGCACATGAGTTAGATGGTATTTGGGAGAGTCAATAGAAGTTTTTCAAGCTTCCACGGTGTTTGAAGACTCAAGTTTTCATGGTTTAAGAGTAATAAGCCCAATTGTTCCGTCTCAGTTTATCATCGATTATAAGAACTTCTAGGCCAAGTGGTTGATGTTTTCATGAAACACATGAGTTAGATGGTGTTGGGGATAGTCAATAGAAGTTTGTCAAACTTCCACGGTGTTTGAAGACTCAAGTTTTCAAGCTTTAAGAGTAATAAGCCCATTTGTTCTGTCTCGGTTTATCATCGATTATAAGAACTTCTATGCGAAGTGGTTGATGTTTTCATGAAACACATGAGTTAGATGGTGTTTGGGAGAGTCAACAGAAGTTTGTCAAGCTTCCACGGTGTTTGAAGACTCAAGTTTTCATGGTTTAAGAGTAATAAGCCCAATTGTTCCTTCTCGGTTTATCATGGATTATAAGAACTTCTAGGCCAAGTTGTTTATGTTTTCATGAAACACGAGTTAGATGGTGTTTGCGAGAGTCAATAGCTGTTTGTCAAGCTCCAACGGTGTTTGAGGAATGAACTTTTCACGGTTTGAGTGTTAGAAGCCCATTTGTTCCTTCTCGGTTTATCATGGAATATAAGAACTTCAAGGCCAAGTAGTTGATGTTTTCATGAAGCACATGAGTTAGATGGTGTTTGGGAGAGTCAATAGATGTTTGTCAAGCACCCACGGTGTTTGAAGACTCAAGTTTTCATGGTTTAAGAGTTATAAGCCCATTTGTTCCGTCTCGGTTTATCATCGATTATAAGAACTTCTAGGCCAAGTGGTTGATGTTTTCATGAAACACATGAGTTAGATGGTGTTTGCGAGAGTCAATAGAAGTTTGTCAAGCTTCCACGGTGTTTGAAGACTCAAGTTTTCATGGTTTAAGAGTTGTAAGCCCATTTGTTCCTTCTCTGTTTATCACGCAATATAAGAACTTCTAGGCCAAGTAGTTGATATTTTCATGAAACACATGAGTTAGATGGTGTTTGCGAGAGTCAATAGATGTTTGTCAAGCACCCACGGTGTTTGAAGACTCAAGTTTTCATGGTTTAAGAGTTGTAAGCTCATTTGTTCCTTCTCGGTTTATCATGCATTATAAGAACTTCTAGGCCAAGTAGTTGATGTTTTCATGAAACACATGAGTTAGATTGTGTTTGGGAGAGTCAATAGAAGTTTGTCAAGCTTCCACGGTGTTTGAAGACTCAAGTTTTCATGGTTTAAGAGTTATAAGCCCATTTGATCCTTGTCGGTTTATCATCGATTATAAGAACTTCTAGGCCAAGTGGTTGATGTTTTCATGAAACACATGAGTTAGATGGTGTTTGCAAGAGTCAATAGAAGTTTGTCAAGCTTCCACGGTGTTTGAAGACTCACGTTTTCATGGTTTAAGAGTTGTAAGCCCATTTGTTCCTTCTCTGTTTATCACGCAATATAAGAACTTCTAGGCCAAGTAGTTGATGTTTTCATGAAACACATGAGTTAGATGGTGTTTGCGAGCGTCAATAGATGTTTGTCAAGCACCCACGGTGTTTGAAGACTCAAGTTTTCATGGTTTAAGAGTTGTAAGCTCATTTGTTCCTTCTCGGTTTATCATGCATTATAAGAACTTCTAGGCCAAGTAGTTGATGTTTTCATGAAACACATGAGTTAGATTGTGTTTGGGAGAGTCAATAGAAGTTTGTCAAGCTTCCACGGTGTTTGAAGACTCAAGTTTTCAAGGTTTAAGAGTTATAAGCCCATTTGATCCTTGTTGGTTTATCATGCAATATAAGAACTTCTAGGCCAAGTAGTTGATGTTTTCATGAAACACATGAGTTAGATGGTGTTTGCGAGAGTCAATAGAAGTTTGTCAAGCTTGCACGGTGTTTGAAGACTCAAGTTTTCATGGTTTAAGAGTTGTAAGCCCTATTGTTCCTTCTCGGTTTATCATGGAATATAAGAACTTCAAGGCCAAGTAGTTGAAGTTTTCATGAAGCACATGAGTTAGATGGTATTTGGGAGAGTCAATAGAAGTTTGTCAAGCTTCCACGGTGTTTGAAGACTCAAGTTTTCATGGTTTAAGAGTAATAAGCCCAATTGTTCCGTCTCAGTTTATCATCGATTATAAGAACTTCTAGGCCAAGTGGTTGATGTTTTGATGAAACACATGAGTTAGATGGTGTTGGGGATAGTCAATAGAAGTTTGTCAAACTTCCACGGTGTTTGAAGACTCAAGTTTTCAAGCTTTAAGAGTAATAAGCCCATTTGTTCCGTCTCGGTTTATCATCGATTATAAGAACTTCTATGCGAAGTGGTTGATGTTTTCATGAAACACATGAGTTAGATGGTGTTTGGGAGAGTCAACAGAAGTTTGTCAAGCTTCCACGGTGTTTGAAGACTCAAGTTTTCATGGTTTAAGAGTAATAAGCCCAATTGTTCCTTCTCGGTTTATCATGGATTATAAGAACTTCTAGGCCAAGTTGTTTATGTTTTCATGAAACACGAGTTAGATGGTGTTTGCGAGAGTCAATAGCTGTTTGTCAAGCTCCAACGGTGTTTGAGGAATGAACTTTTCACGGTTTGAGTGTTAGAAGCCCATTTGTTCCTTCTCGGTTTATCATGGAATATAAGAACTTCAAGGCCAAGTAGTTGATGTTTTCATGAAGCACATGAGTTAGATGGTGTTTGGGAGAGTCAATAGATGTTTGTCAAGCACCCACGATGTTTGAAGACTCAAGTTTTCATGGTTTAAGAGTTATAAGCCCATTTGATCCTTGTCGGTTTATCATCGATTATAAGAACTTCTAGGCCAAGTGGTTGATGTTTTCATGAAACACATGAGTTAGATGGTGTTTGCAAGAGTCAATAGAAGTTTGTCAAGCTTCCACGGTGTTTGAAGACTCAAGTTTTCATGGTTTAAGAGTTGTAAGCCCATTTGTTCCTTCTCTGTTTATCACGCAATATAAGAACTTCTAGGCCAAGTAGTTGATGTTTTCATGAAACACATGAGTTAGATGGTGTTTGCGAGAGTCAATAGATGTTTGTCAAGCACCCACGGTGTTTGAAGACTCAAGTTTTCATGGTTTAAGAGTTGTAAGCTCATTTGTTCCTTCTCGGTTTATCATGCATTATAAGAACTTCTAGGCCAAGTAGTTGATGATTTCATGAAACACATGAGTTAGATTGTGTTTGGGAGAGTCAATAGAAGTTTGTCAAGCTTCCACGGTGTTTGAAGACTCAAGTTTTCATGGTTTAAGAGTTATAAGCCCATTTGATCCTTGTCGGTTTATCATCGATTATAAGAACTTCTAGGCCAAGTGGTTGATGTTTTCATGAAACACATGAGTTAGATGGTGTTTGCAAGAGTCAATAGAAGTTTGTCAAGCTTCCACGGTGTTTGAAGACTCAAGTTTTCATGGTTTAAGAGTTGTAAGCCCATTTGTTCCTTCTCTGTTTATCACGCAATATAAGAACTTCTAGGCCAAGTAGTTGATGTTTTCATGAAACACATGAGTTAGATGGTGTTTGCGGCGTCAATAGATGTTTGTTAAGCACCCACGGTGTTTGAAGACTCAAGTTTTCATGGTTTAAGAGTTGTAAGCTCATTTGTTCCTTCTCGGTTTATCATGCATTATAAGAACTTCTAGGCCAAGTAGTTGAAGTTTTCATGAAGCACATGAGTTAGATGGTATTTGGGATAGTCAATAGAAGTTTGTCAAGCTTCCACGGTGTTTGAAGACTCAAGTTTTCATGGTTTAAGAGTTGTAAGCTCATTTGTTCCTTCTCGGTTTATCATGCATTATAAGAACTTCTAGGCCAAGTAGTTGATGTTTTCATGAAACACATGAGTTTGATGGTGTTTGCGAGAGTCAATAGAAGTTTGTCAAGCTTGCACGGTGTTTGAAGACTCAAGTTTTCATGGTTTAAGAGTTGTAAGCCCTATTGTTCCTTCTCGGTTTATCATGGAATATAAGAACTTCAAGGCCAAGTAGTTGAAGTTTTCATGAAGCACATGAGTTAGATGGTATTTGGGATAGTCAATAGAAGTTTGTCAAGCTTCCACGGTGTTTGAAGACTCAAGTTTTCATGGTTTAAGAGTAATAAGCCCAATTGTTCCGTCTCAGTTTATCATCGATTATAAGAACTTCTAGGCCAAGTGGTTGATGTTTTCATGAAACACATGAGTTAGATGGTGTTGGGGATAGTCAATAGAAGTTTGTCAAACTTCCACGGTGTTTGAAGACTCAAGTTTTCAAGCTTTAAGAGTAATAAGCCTATTTGTTCCGTCTCGGTTTATCATCGATTATAAGAACTTCTATGCGAAGTGGTTGATGTTTTCATGAAACACATGAGTTAGATGGTGTTTGGGAGAGTCAACAGAAGTTTGTCAAGCATCCACGGTGTTTGAAGACTCAAGTTTTCATGGTTTAAGAGTAATAAGCCCAATTGTTCCTTCTCGGTTTATCATGGATTATAAGAACTTCTAGGCCAAGTTGTTTATGTTTTCATGAAACACGAGTTAGATGGTGTTTGCGAGAGTCAATAGCTGTTTGTCAAGCTCCAACGGTGTTTGAGGAATGAACTTTTCACGGTTTGAGTGTTAGAAGCCCATTTGTTCCTTCTCGGTTTATCATGGAATATAAGAACTTCAAGGCCAAGTAGTTGAAGTTTTCATGAAGCACATGAGTTAGATGGTATTTGGGAGAGTCAATAGAAGTTTGTCAAGCTTCCACGGTGTTTGAAGACTCAAGTTTTCATGGTTTAAGAGTAATAAGCCCAATTGTTCCGTCTCAGTTTATCATCGATTATAAGAACTTCTAGGCCAAGTGGTTGATGTTTTCATGAAACACATGAGTTAGATGGTGTTGGGGATAGTCAATAGAAGTTTGTCAAACTTCCACGGTGTTTGAAGACTCAAGTTTTCAAGCTTTAAGAGTAATAAGCCCATTTGTTCCGTCTCGGTTTATCATCGATTATAAGAACTTCTATGCGAAGTGGTTGATGTTTTCATGAAACACATGAGTTAGATGGTGTTTGGGAGAGTCAACAGAAGTTTGTCAAGCTTCCACGGTGTTTGAAAACTCAAGTTTTCATGGTTTAAGAGTAATAAGCCCAATTGTTCCTTCTCGGTTTATCATGGATTATAAGAACTTCTAGGCCAAGTTGTTTATGTTTTCATGAAACACGAGTTAGATGGTGTTTGCGAGAGTCAATAGCTATTTGTCAAGCTCCAACGGTGTTTGAGGAATGAACTTTTCACGGTTTGAGTGTTAGAAGCCCATTTGTTCCTTCTCGGTTTATCATGGAATATAAGAACTTCAAGGCCAAGTAGTTGATGTTTTCATGAAGCACATGAGTTAGATGGTGTTTGGGAGAGTCAATAGATGTTTGTCAAGCACCCACGATGTTTGAAGACTCAAGTTTTCATGGTTTAAGAGTTATAAGCCCATTTGATCCTTGTCGGTTTATCATCGATTATAAGAACTTCTAGGCCAAGTGGTTGATGTTTTCATGAAACACATGAGTTAGATGGTGTTTGCAAGAGTCAATAGAAGTTTGTCAAGCTTCCACGGTGTTTGAAGACTCATGTTTTCATGGTTTAAGAGTTGTAAGCCCATTTGTTCCTTCTCTGTTTATCACGCAATATAAGAACTTCTAGGCCAAGTAGTTGATGTTTTCATGAAACACATGAGTTAGATGGTGTTTGCGAGAGTCAATAGATGTTTGTCAAGCACCCACGGTGTTTGAAGACTCAAGTTTTCATGGTTTAAGAGTTGTAAGCTCATTTGTTCCTTCTCGGTTTATCATGCATTATAAGAACTTCTAGGCCAAGTAGTTGATGATTTCATGAAACACATGAGTTAGATTGTGTTTGGGAGAGTCAATAGAAGTTTGTCAAGCTTCCACGGTGTTTGAAGACTCAAGTTTTCATGGTTTAAGAGTTATAAGCCCATTTGATCCTTGTCGGTTTATCATCGATTATAAGAACTTCTAGGCCAAGTGGTCGATGTTTTCATGAAACACATGAGTTAGATGGTGTTTGCAAGAGTCAATAGAAGTTTGTCAAGCTTCCACGGTGTTTGAAGACTCAAGTTTTCATGGTTTAAGAGTTGTAAGCCCATTTGTTCCTTCTCTGTTTATCACGCAATATAAGAACTTCTAGGCCAAGTAGTTGATGTTTTCATGAAACACATGAGTTAGATGGTGTTTGCGAGCGTCAATAGATGTTTGTCAAGCACCCACGGTGTTTGAAGACTCAAGTTTTCATGGTTTAAGAGTTGTAAGCTCATTTGTTCCTTCTCGGTTTATCATGCATTATAAGAACTTCTAGGCCAAGTAGTTGATGTTTTCATGAAACACATGAGTTAGATTGTGTTTGGGAGAGTCAATAGAAGTTTGTCAAGCTTCCACGGTGTTTGAAGACTCAAGTTTTCAAGGTTTAAGAGTTATAAGCCCATTTGATCCTTGTTGGTTTATCATGCAATATAAGAACTTCTAGGCCAAGTAGTTGATGTTTTCATGAAACACATGAGTTTGATGGTGTTTGCGAGAGTCAATAGAAGTTTGTCAAGCTTGCACGGTGTTTGAAGACTCAAGTTTTCATGGTTTAAGAGTTGTAAGCCCTATTGTTCCTTCTCGGTTTATCATGGAATATAAGAACTTCAAGGCCAAGTAGTTGAAGTTTTCATGAAGCACATGAGTTAGATGGTATTTGGGAGAGTCAATAGAAGTTTGTCAAGCTTCCACGGTGTTTGAAGACTCAAGTTTTCATGGTTTAAGAGTAATAAGCCCAATTGTTCCGTCTCAGTTTATCATCGATTATAAGAACTTCTAGGCCAAGTGGTTGATGTTTTGATGAAACACATGAGTTAGATGGTGTTGGGGATAGTCAATAGAAGTTTGTCAAACTTCCACGGTGTTTGAAGACTCAAGTTTTCAAGCTTTAAGAGTAATAAGCCCATTTGTTCCGTCTCGGTTTATCATCGATTATAAGAACTTCTATGCGAAGTGGTTGATGTTTTCATGAAACACATGAGTTAGATGGTGTTTGGGAGAGTCAACAGAAGTTTGTCAAGCTTCCACGGTGTTTGAAGACTCAAGTTTTCATGGTTTAAGAGTAATAAGCCCAATTGTTCCTTCTCGGTTTATCATGGATTATAAGAACTTCTAGGCCAAGTTGTTTATGTTTTCATGAAACACGAGTTAGATGGTGTTTGCGAGAGTCAATAGCTGTTTGTCAAGCTCCAACGGTGTTTGAGGAATGAACTTTTCACGGTTTGAGTGTTAGAAGCCCATTTGTTCCTTCTCGGTTTATCATGGAATATAAGAACTTCAAGGCCAAGTAGTTGATGTTTTCATGAAGCACATGAGTTAGATGGTGTTTGGGAGAGTCAATAGATGTTTGTCAAGCACCCACGATGTTTGAAGACTCAAGTTTTCATGGTTTAAGAGTTATAAGCCCATTTGATCCTTGTCGGTTTATCATCGATTATAAGAACTTCTAGGCCAAGTGGTTGATGTTTTCATGAAACACATGAGTTAGATGGTGTTTGCAAGAGTCAATAGAAGTTTGTCAAGCTTCCACGGTGTTTGAAGACTCAAGTTTTCATGGTTTAAGAGTTGTAAGCCCATTTGTTCCTTCTCTGTTTATCACGCAATATAAGAACTTCTAGGCCAAGTAGTTGATGTTTTCATGAAACACATGAGTTAGATGGTGTTTGCGAGAGTCAATAGATGTTTGTCAAGCACCCACGGTGTTTGAAGACTCAAGTTTTCATGGTTTAAGAGTTGTAAGCTCATTTGTTCCTTCTCGGTTTATCATGCATTATAAGAACTTCTAGGCCAAGTAGTTGATGATTTCATGAAACACATGAGTTAGATTGTGTTTGGGAGAGTCAATAGAAGTTTGTCAAGCTTCCACGGTGTTTGAAGACTCAAGTTTTCATGGTTTAAGAGTTATAAGCCCATTTGATCCTTGTCGGTTTATCATCGATTATAAGAACTTCTAGGCCAAGTGGTTGATGTTTTCATGAAACACATGAGTTAGATGGTGTTTGCAAGAGTCAATAGAAGTTTGTCAAGCTTCCACGGTGTTTGAAGACTCAAGTTTTCATGGTTTAAGAGTTGTAAGCCCATTTGTTCCTTCTCTGTTTATCACGCAATATAAGAACTTCTAGGCCAAGTAGTTGATGTTTTCATGAAACACATGAGTTAGATGGTGTTTGCGAGCGTCAATAGATGTTTGTTAAGCACCCACGGTGTTTGAAGACTCAAGTTTTCATGGTTTAAGAGTTGTAAGCTCATTTGTTCCTTCTCGGTTTATCATGCATTATAAGAACTTCTAGGCCAAGTAGTTGAAGTTTTCATGAAGCACATGAGTTAGATGGTATTTGGGATAGTCAATAGAAGTTTGTCAAGCTTCCACGGTGTTTGAAGACTCAAGTTTTCATGGTTTAAGAGTTGTAAGCTCATTTGTTCCTTCTCGGTTTATCATGCATTATAAGAACTTCTAGGCCAAGTAGTTGATGTTTTCATGAAACACATGAGTTTGATGGTGTTTGCGAGAGTCAATAGAAGTTTGTCAAGCTTGCACGGTGTTTGAAGACTCAAGTTTTCATGGTTTAAGAGTTGTAAGCCCTATTGTTCCTTCTCGGTTTATCATGGAATATAAGAACTTCAAGGCCAAGTAGTTGAAGTTTTCATGAAGCACATGAGTTAGATGGTATTTGGGATAGTCAATAGAAGTTTGTCAAGCTTCCACGGTGTTTGAAGACTCAAGTTTTCATGGTTTAAGAGTAATAAGCCCAATTGTTCCGTCTCAGTTTATCATCGATTATAAGAACTTCTAGGCCAAGTGGTTGATGTTTTCATGAAACACATGAGTTAGATGGTGTTGGGGATAGTCAATAGAAGTTTGTCAAACTTCCACGGTGTTTGAAGACTCAAGTTTTCAAGCTTTAAGAGTAATAAGCCTATTTGTTCCGTCTCGGTTTATCATCGATTATAAGAACTTCTATGCGAAGTGGTTGATGTTTTCATGAAACACATGAGTTAGATGGTGTTTGGGAGAGTCAACAGAAGTTTGTCAAGCATCCACGGTGTTTGAAGACTCAAGTTTTCATGGTTTAAGAGTAATAAGCCCAATTGTTCCTTCTCGGTTTATCATGGATTATAAGAACTTCTAGGCCAAGTTGTTTATGTTTTCATGAAACACGAGTTAGATGGTGTTTGCGAGAGTCAATAGCTGTTTGTCAAGCTCCAACGGTGTTTGAGGAATGAACTTTTCACGGTTTGAGTGTTAGAAGCCCATTTGTTCCTTCTCGGTTTATCATGGAATATAAGAACTTCAAGGCCAAGTAGTTGAAGTTTTCATGAAGCACATGAGTTAGATGGTATTTGGGAGAGTCAATAGAAGTTTGTCAAGCTTCCACGGTGTTTGAAGACTCAAGTTTTCATGGTTTAAGAGTAATAAGCCCAATTGTTCCGTCTCTGTTTATCATCGATTATAAGAACTTCTAGGCCAAGTGGTTGATGTTTTCATGAAACACATGAGTTAGATGGTGTTGGGGATAGTCAATAGAAGTTTGTCAAACTTCCACGGTGTTTGAAGACTCAAGTTTTCAAGCTTTAAGAGTAATAAGCCCATTTGTTCCGTCTCGGTTTATCATCGATTATAAGAACTTCTATGCGAAGTGGTTGATGTTTTCATGAAACACATGAGTTAGATGGTGTTTGGGAGAGTCAACAGAAGTTTGTCAAGCTTCCACGGTGTTTGAAAACTCAAGTTTTCATGGTTTAAGAGTAATAAGCCCAATTGTTCCTTCTCGGTTTATCATGGATTATAAGAACTTCTAGGCCAAGTTGTTTATGTTTTCATGAAACACGAGTTAGATGGTGTTTGCGAGAGTCAATAGCTATTTGTCAAGCTCCAACGGTGTTTGAGGAATGAACTTTTCACGGTTTGAGTGTTAGAAGCCCATTTGTTCCTTCTCGGTTTATCATGGAATATAAGAACTTCAAGGCCAAGTAGTTGATGTTTTCATGAAGCACATGAGTTAGATGGTGTTTGGGAGAGTCAATAGATGTTTGTCAAGCACCCACGATGTTTGAAGACTCAAGTTTTCATGGTTTAAGAGTTATAAGCCCATTTGATCCTTGTCGGTTTATCATCGATTATAAGAACTTCTAGGCCAAGTGGTTGATGTTTTCATGAAACACATGAGTTAGATGGTGTTTGCAAGAGTCAATAGAAGTTTGTCAAGCTTCCACGGTGTTTGAAGACTCATGTTTTCATGGTTTAAGAGTTGTAAGCCCATTTGTTCCTTCTCTGTTTATCACGCAATATAAGAACTTCTAGGCCAAGTAGTTGATGTTTTCATGAAACACATGAGTTAGATGGTGTTTGCGAGAGTCAATAGATGTTTGTCAAGCACCCACGGTGTTTGAAGACTCAAGTTTTCATGGTTTAAGAGTTGTAAGCTCATTTGTTCCTTCTCGGTTTATCATGCATTATAAGAACTTCTAGGCCAAGTAGTTGATGATTTCATGAAACACATGAGTTAGATTGTGTTTGGGAGAGTCAATAGAAGTTTGTCAAGCTTCCACGGTGTTTGAAGACTCAAGTTTTCATGGTTTAAGAGTTATAAGCCCATTTGATCCTTGTCGGTTTATCATCGATTATAAGAACTTCTAGGCCAAGTGGCTGATGTTTTCATGAAACACATGAGTTAGATGGTGTTTGCAAGAGTCAATAGAAGTTTGTCAAGCTTCCACGGTGTTTGAAGACTCAAGTTTTCATGGTTTAAGAGTTGTAAGCCCATTTGTTCCTTCTCTGTTTATCACGCAATATAAGAACTTCTAGGCCAAGTAGTTGATGTTTTCATGAAACACATGAGTTAGATGGTGTTTGCGAGCGTCAATAGATGTTTGTCAAGCACCCACGGTGTTTGAAGACTCAAGTTTTCATGGTTTAAGAGTTGTAAGCTCATTTGTTCCTTCTCGGTTTATCATGCATTATAAGAACTTCTAGGCCAAGTAGTTGATGTTTTCATGAAACACATGAGTTAGATTGTGTTTGGGAGAGTCAATAGAAGTTTGTCAAGCTTCCACGGTGTTTGAAGACTCAAGTTTTCAAGGTTTAAGAGTTATAAGCCCATTTGATCCTTGTTGGTTTATCATGCAATATAAGAACTTCTAGGCCAAGTAGTTGATGTTTTCATGAAACACATGAGTTTGATGGTGTTTGCGAGAGTCAATAGAAGTTTGTCAAGCTTGCACGGTGTTTGAAGACTCAAGTTTTCATGGTTTAAGAGTTGTAAGCCCTATTGTTCCTTCTCGGTTTATCATGGAATATAAGAACTTCAAGGCCAAGTAGTTGAAGTTTTCATGAAGCACATGAGTTAGATGGTATTTGGGATAGTCAATAGAAGTTTGTCAAGCTTCCACGGTGTTTGAAGACTCAAGTTTTCATGGTTTAAGAGTAATAAGCCCAATTGTTCCGTCTCAGTTTATCATCGATTATAAGAACTTCTAGGCCAAGTGGTTGATGTTTTCAGGAAACACATGAGTTAGATGGTGTTGGGGATAGTCAATAGAAGTTTGTCAAACTTCCACGGTGTTTGAAGACTCAAGTTTTCAAGCTTTAAGAGTAATAAGCCTATTTGTTCCGTCTCGGTTTATCATCGATTATAAGAACTTCTATGCGAAGTGGTTGATGTTTTCATGAAACACATGAGTTAGATGGTGTTTGGGAGAGTCAACAGAAGTTTGTCAAGCTTCCACGGTGTTTGAAGACTCAAGTTTTCAAGCTTTAAGAGTAATAAGCCCATTTGTTCCGTCTCGGTTTATCATCGATTATAAGAACTTCTATGCGAAGTGGTTGATGTTTTCATGAAACACATGAGTTAGATGGTGTTTGGGAGAGTCAACAGAAGTTTGTCAAGCTTCCACGGTGTTTGAAGACTCAAGTTTTCATGGTTTAAGAGTAATAAGCCCAATTGTTCCTTCTCGGTTTATCATGGATTATAAGAACTTCTAGGCCAAGTTGTTTATGTTTTCATGAAACACGAGTTAGATGGTGTTTGCGAGAGTCAATAGCTGTTTGTCAAGCTCCAACGGTGTTTGAGGAATGAACTTTTCACGGTTTGAGTGTTAGAAGCCCATTTGTTCCTTCTCGGTTTATCATGGAATATAAGAACTTCAAGGCCAAGTAGTTGATGTTTTCATGAAGCACATGAGTTAGATGGTGTTTGGGAGAGTCAATAGATGTTTGTCAAGCACCCACGATGTTTGAAGACTCAAGTTTTCATGGTTTAAGAGTTATAAGCCCATTTGATCCTTGTCGGTTTATCATCGATTATAAGAACTTCTAGGCCAAGTGGTTGATGTTTTCATGAAACACATGAGTTAGATGGTGTTTGCAAGAGTCAATAGAAGTTTGTCAAGCTTTCACGGTGTTTGAAGACTCAAGTTTTCATGGTTTAAGAGTTGTAAGCCCATTTGTTCCTTCTCTGTTTATCACGCAATATAAGAACTTCTAGGCCAAGTAGTTGATGTTTTCATGAAACACATGAGTTAGATGGTGTTTGCGAGAGTCAATAGATGTTTGTCAAGCACCCACGGTGTTTGAAGACTCAAGTTTTCATGGTTTAAGAGTTGTAAGCTCATTTGTTCCTTCTCGGTTTATCATGCATTATAAGAACTTCTAGGCCAAGTAGTTGATGATTTCATGAAACACATGAGTTAGATTGTGTTTGGGAGAGTCAATAGAAGTTTGTCAAGCTTCCACGGTGTTTGAAGACTCAAGTTTTCATGGTTTAAGAGTTATAAGCCCATTTGATCCTTGTCGGTTTATCATCGATTATAAGAACTTCTAGGCCAAGTGGTTGATGTTTTCATGAAACACATGAGTTAGATGGTGTTTGCAAGAGTCAATAGAAGTTTGTCAAGCTTCCACGGTGTTTGAAGACTCAAGTTTTCATGGTTTAAGAGTTGTAAGCCCATTTGTTCCTTCTCTGTTTATCACGCAATATAAGAACTTCTAGGCCAAGTAGTTGATGTTTTCATGAAACACATGAGTTAGATGGTGTTTGCGAGCGTCAATAGATGTTTGTTAAGCACCCACGGTGTTTGAAGACTCAAGTTTTCATGGTTTAAGAGTTGTAAGCTCATTTGTTCCTTCTCGGTTTATCATGCATTATAAGAACTTCTAGGCCAAGTAGTTGAAGTTTTCATGAAGCACATGAGTTAGATGGTATTTGGGATAGTCAATAGAAGTTTGTCAAGCTTCCACGGTGTTTGAAGACTCAAGTTTTCATGGTTTAAGAGTTGTAAGCTCATTTGTTCCTTCTCGGTTTATCATGCATTATAAGAACTTCTAGGCCAAGTAGTTGATGTTTTCATGAAACACATGAGTTAGATGGTGTTTGCGAGAGTCAATAGAAGTTTGTCAAGCTTGCACGGTGTTTGAAGACTCAAGTTTTCATGGTTTAAGAGTTGTAAGCCCTATTGTTCCTTCTCGGTTTATCATGGAATATAAGAACTTCAAGGCCAAGTAGTTGAAGTTTTCATGAAGCACATGAGTTAGATGGTATTTGGGAGAGTCAATAGAAGTTTGTCAAGCTTCCACGGTGTTTGAAGACTCAAGTTTTCATGGTTTAAGAGTAATAAGCCCAATTGTTCCGTCTCAGTTTATCATCGATTATAAGAACTTCTAGGCCAAGTGGTTGATGTTTTCATGAAACACATGAGTTAGATGGTGTTGGGGATAGTCAATAGAAGTTTGTCAAACTTCCACGGTGTTTGAAGACTCAAGTTTTCAAGCTTTAAGAGTAATAAGCCCATTTGTTCCGTCTCGGTTTATCATCGATTATAAGAACTTCTATGCGAAGTGGTTGATGTTTTCATGAAACACATGAGTTAGATGGTGTTTGGGAGAGTCAACAGAAGTTTGTCAAGCTTCCACGGTGTTTGAAGACTCAAGTTTTCATGGTTTAAGAGTAATAAGCCCAATTGTTCCTTCTCGGTTTATCATGGATTATAAGAACTTCTAGGCCAAGTTGTTTATGTTTTCATGAAACACGAGTTAGATGGTGTTTGCGAGAGTCAATAGCTGTTTGTCAAGCTCCAACGGTGTTTGAGGAATGAACTTTTCACGGTTTGAGTGTTAGAAGCCCATTTGTTCCTTCTCGGTTTATCATGGAATATAAGAACTTCAAGGCCAAGTAGTTGATGTTTTCATGAAGCACATGAGTTAGATGGTGTTTGGGAGAGTCAATAGATGTTTGTCAAGCACCCACGATGTTTGAAGACTCAAGTTTTCATGGTTTAAGAGTTATAAGCCCATTTGATCCTTGTCGGTTTATCATCGATTATAAGAACTTCTAGGCCAAGTGGTTGATGTTTTCATGAAACACATGAGTTAGATGGTGTTTGCAAGAGTCAATAGAAGTTTGTCAAGCTTCCACGGTGTTTGAAGACTCAAGTTTTCATGGTTTAAGAGTTGTAAGCCCATTTGTTCCTTCTCTGTTTATCACGCAATATAAGAACTTCTAGGCCAAGTAGTTGATGTTTTCATGAAACACATGAGTTAGATGGTGTTTGCAAGAGTCAATAGAAGTTTGTCAAGCTTCCACGGTGTTTGAAGACTCAAGTTTTCATGGTTTAAGAGTTGTAAGCTCATTTGTTCCTTCTCGGTTTATCATGCATTATAAGAACTTCTAGGCCAAGTAGTTGATGTTTTCATGAAACACATGAGTTAGATTGTGTTTGGGAGAGTCAATAGAAGTTTGTCAAGCTTCCACGGTGTTTGAAGACTCAAGTTTTCATGGTTTAAGAGTTATAAGCCCATTTGATCCTTGTCGGTTTATCATGCAATATAAGAACTTCAAGGCCAAATAGTTGATGTTTTCATGTAGCACATGAGTTATATGGTGTTTGGGAGAGTCAATAGATGTTTGTCAAGCACCCACGGTGTTTGAAGACTCAAGTTTTCATGGTTTAAGAGTTATAAGCCCATTTGTTCCTTGTCGGTTTATCATGCAATATAAGAACTTCAAGGCCAAATTGTTGATGTTTTCATGAAGCACATGAGTTAGATGGTGTTTGGGAGAGTCAATAGATGTTTGTGAAGCACCCACGGTTTTTGAAGACTGAAGTTTTCATGGTTTAAGAGTTATAAGCCCATTTGTTCCGCCTTGGTTTATCAACGATTGTAAGAACTTCTAGGCCAAGTGGTTGATGTTTTCATGAAACACATGAGTTAGATGGTGTTTGGGAGAGTCAATAGAAGTTTGTCAAGCTTCCACGGTGTTTGAAGACTCAAGTTTTCATGGTTTAAGAGTTATAAGCCCATTTGATCCGTCTCGGTTTATCATCGATTATAAGAACTTCTATTCCAAGTGGTTGATGTTTTCATGAAAAACATGACTTAGATGGTGTTTGGGAGAGTCAATAGAAGTTTGTCAAGCTTCCACGGTGTTTGAAGACTCAAGTTTTCATGGTTTAAGAGTTGTAAGCCCATTTGTTCCTTCTCGGTTTATCATGCAATATAAGAACTTCTAGGCGAAGTAGTTGATGTTTTCATGAAACACATGAGTTAGATTGTGTTTGGGAGAGTCAATAGAAGTTTGTCAAGCTTCCACGGTGTTTGAAGACTCAAGTTTTCATGGTTTAAGAGTTATAAGCCCATTTGATCCTTGTTGGTTTATCATGCAATATAAGAACTTCTAGGCCAAGTAGTTGATGTTTTCATGAAACACATGAGTAAGATGGTGTTTGCGAGAGTCAATAGAAGTTTGTCAAGCTTGCACGGTGTTTGAAGACTCAAGTTTTCATGGTTTAAGAGTTGTAAGCCCTATTGTTCCTTCTCGGTTTATCATGGAATATAAGAACTTCAAGGCCAAGTAGTTGATGTTTGTCAAGCTCCAACGGTGTTTGAGGAATGAACTTTTCACGGTTTGAGTGTTAGAAGCCCATTTGTTCCTTCTCGGTTTATCATGGAATATAAGAACTTCGAGGCCAAGTAGTTGATGTTTTCATGAAGCACATGAGTTAGATGGTGTTTGGGAGAGTCAATAGATGTTTGTCAAGCATCCACGGTGTTTGAAGACTCAAGTTTTCATGGTTTAAGAGTTATTAGCCCATTTGTTCCGTCTCGGTTTATCATCGATTATAAGAACTTCTAGGCCAAGTGGTTGATGTTTTCATGAAACACATGAGTTAGATGGTGTTTGCGTGAGTCAATAGAAGTTTGTCAAGCTTCCACGGTGTTTGAAGACTCAAGTTTTCATGGTTTAAGAGTTGTAAGCCCATTTGTTCCTTCTCTGTTTATCTCGCAATATAAGAACTTCTAGGCCAAGTAGTTGATGTTTTCATGAAGCACATGAGTTAGATGGTGTTTGGGAGAGTCAATAGATGTTTGTCAAGCATCCACGGTGTTTGAAGACTCAAGTTTTCATGGTTTAAGAGTTATAAGCCCATTTGTTCCGTCTCGGTTTATCATCGATTATAAGAACTTCTAGGCCAAGTGGTTGATGTTTTCATGAAACACATGAGTTAGATGGTGTTTGCGTGAGTCAATAGAAGTTTGTCAAGATTCCACGGTGTTTGAAGACTCAAGTTTTCATGGTTTAAGAGTTGTAAGCCCATTTGTTCCGACTCTGTTTATCACGCAATATAAGAACTTCTAGGCCAAGTAGTTGATGTTTTCATGAAGCACATGAGTTAGATGGTGTTTGGGAGAGTCAATAGATGTTTGTCAAGCATCCACGGTGTTTGAAGACTCAAGTTTTCATGGTTTAAGAGTTATAAGCCCATTTGTTCCGTCTCGGTTTATCATCGATTATAAGAACTTCTAGGCCATGTAGTTGATGTTTTCATGAAACACATGAGTTAGATGGTGTTTGCGTGAGTCAATAGAAGTTTGTCAAGCTTCCACGGTGTTTGAAGACTCAAGTTTTCATGGTTTAAGAGTTGTAAGCCCATTTGTTCCGACTCTGTTTATCACGCAATATAAGAACTTCTAGGCCAAGTAGTTGATGTTTTCATGAAACACATGAGTTAGATGGTGTTTGCGAGAGTCAATAGAAGTTTGTCAAGCTTCCACGGTGTTTGAAGACTCAAGTTTTCATGGTTTAAGAGTTGTAAGCCCATTTGTTCCTTCTCTGTTTATCACGCAATATAAGAACTTCTAGGCCAAGTAGTTGATGTTTTCATGAAGCACATGAGTTAGATGGTGTTTGGGAGAGTCAATAGATGTTTGTCAAGCATCCACGGTGTTTGAAGACTCAAGTTTTCATGGTTTAAGAGTTATAAGCCCATTTGTTCCGTCTCGGTTTATCATCGATTATAAGAACTTCTAGGCCAAGTGGTTGATGTTTTCATGAAACACATGAGTTAGATGGTGTTTGCGTGAGTCAATAGAAGTTTGTCAAGATTCCACGGTGTTTGAAGACTCAAGTTTTCATGGTTTAAGAGTTGTAAGCCCATTTGTTCCTTCTCGGTTTATCGTGCAATAGAAGAACTTCTAGGCCAAGTAGTTGATGTTTCATGAAGCACATGAGTTAGATGGTGTTTGGGAGAGTCAATAGATGTTTGTCAAGCACGCATGGTGTTTGAAGACTCAAGTTTTCATGGTTTAACAGTTATAAGCCCATTTGTTCCTTCTCGGTTTATCGTGCAATATAAGAACTTCAAGGCCAAATAGTTGATGTTTTCATGAAGCACATGAGTTAGATGGTGTTTGGGAGAGTCAATAGATGTTTGTCAAGCACCCACGGTGTTTGAAGACTCAAGTTTTCATGGTTTAAGAGTTATAAGCCCATTTGTTCCGTCTCGGTTTATCATCGATTATAAGAACTTCTAGGCCAAGTGGTTGATGTTTTCATGAAACACATGAGTTAGATGGTGTTTGCGAGAGTCAATAGAAGTTTGTCAAGCTTCCACGGTGTTTGAAGACTCAAGTTTTCATGGTTTAAGAGTTGTAAGCCCATTTGTTCCTTCTCTGTTTATCACCCAATATAAGAACTTCTAGGCCAAGTAGTTGATGTTTTCATGAAACACATGAGTTAGATGGTGTTTGCGAGAGTCAATAGAAGTTTGTCAAGCTTCCACGGTGTTTGAAGACTCAAGTTTTCATGGTTTAAGAGTTGTAAGCCCATTTGTTCCTTCTCTGTTTATCACGCAATATAAGAACTTCTAGGCCAAGTAGTTGATGTTTTCATGAAACACATGAGTTAGATGGTGTTTGCGAGAGTCAATAGAAATTTGTCAAGCTTCCACGGTGTTTGAAGACTCAAGTTTTCATGGTTTAAGAGTAATAAGCCCAATTGTTCCGTCTCAGTTTATCATCGATTATAAGAACTTCTAGGCCAAGTGGTTGATGTTTTCATGAAACACATGAGTTAGATGGTGTTGGGGATAGTCAATAGAAGTTTGTCAAACTTCCACGGTGTTTGAAGACTCAAGTTTTCATGGTTTAAGAGTTGTAAGCCCATTTGTTCCTTCTCTGTTTATCACGCAATATAAGAACTTCTAGGCCAAGTAGTTGATGTTTTCATGAAACACATGAGTTAGATGGTGTTTGCGAGAGTCAATAGAAGTTTGTCAAGCTTGCACGGTGTTTGAAGACTCAAGTTTTCATGGTTTAAGAGTTGTAAGCCCTATTGTTCCGTCTCGGTTTATCATGGAATATAAGAACTTCAAGGCCAAGTAGTTGATGTTTTCATGAAGCACATGAGTAAGATGGTGTTTGGGAGAGTCAATAGAAGTTTGTCAAGCTTCCACGGTGTTTGAAGACTCAAGTTTTCATGGTTTAAGAGTAATAAGCCCAATTGTTCCGTCTCAGTTTATCATCGATTATAAGAACTTCTAGGCCAAGTGGTTGATGTTTTCATGAAACACATGAGTTAGATGGTGTTGGGGATAGTCAATAGAAGTTTGTCAAACTTCCACGGTGTTTGAAGACTCAAGTTTTCAAGCTTTATGAGTAATAAGCCCATTTGTTCCGTCTCGGTTTATCATCGATTATAAGAACTTCTATGCCAAGTGGTTGATGTTTTCATGAAACACATGAGTTAGATGGTGTTTGGGAGAGTCAACAGAAGTTTGTCAAGCTTCCACGGTGTTTGAAGACTCAAGTTTTCATGGTTTAAGAGTTATAAGCCCATTTGTTCCGTCTCGGTTTATCATCGATTATAAGAACTTCTATTCCAAGTGGTTGATATTTTCATGAAAAACATGACTTAGATGGTGTTTGGGAGAGTCAATAGAAGTTTGTCAAGCTTCCACGGTGTTTGAAGACTCAAGTTTTCATGGTTTAAGAGTTATAAGCTCATTTGTTCCGTCTCGGTTTATCATCGATTATAAGAACTTCTATTCCAAGTGGTTGATGTTTTCATGAAAAACATGACTTAGATGGTGTTTGGGAGAGTCAATAGAAGTTTGTCAAGCTTCCACGGTGTTTGAAGACTCAAGTTTTCATGGTTTAAGAGTTGTAAGCTCATTTGTAACTTCTCGGTTTATCATGCAATATAAGAACTTCTAGGCGAAGTAGTTGATGTTTTCATGAAACACATGAGTTAGATGGTGTTTGCGAGAGTCAATAGATGTTTGTCAAGCACCCACGGTGTTTGAAGACTCAAGTTTTCATGGTTTAAGAGTTGTAAGCTCATTTGTTCCTTCTCGGTTTATCATGGAATATAAGAACTTCAAGGCCAAGTAGTTGATGTTTTCATGAAGCACATGAGTTAGATGGTGTTTGGGAGAGTCAATAGATGTTTGTCAAGCATCCACGGTGTTTGAAGACTCAAGTTTTCATGGTTTAAGAGTTATAAGCCCATTTGTTCCGTCTCGGTTTATCATCGATTATAAGAACTTCTAGGCCAAGTGGTTGATGTTTTCATGAAACACATGAGTTAGATGGTGTTTGCGTGAGTCAATAGAAGTTTGTCAAGCTTCCACGGTGTTTGAAGACTCAAGTTTTCATGGTTTAAGAGTTATAAGCCCATTTGATCCTTGTCGGTTTATCATGCAATATAAGAACTTCAAGGCCAAATAGTTGATGTTTCCATGAAGCACATGAGTTAGATGGTGTTTGGGAGAGTCAATAGATGTTTGTCAAGCACCCACGGTGTTTGAAGACTCAAGTTTTCATGGTTTAAGAGTTATAAGCCCATTTGTTCCTTGTCGGTTTATCATGCAATATAAGAACTTCAAGGCCAAATTGTTGATGTTTTCATGAAGCACATGAGTTAGATGGTGTTTGGGAGAGTCAATAGATGTTTGTCAAGCACCCACGGTGTTTGAAGACTGAAGTTTTCATGGTTTAAGAGTTATAAGCCCATTTGTTCCGCCTTGGTTTATCAAGATTATAAGAACTTCTAGGCCAAGTGGTTGATGTTTTCATGAAACACATGAGTTAGATGGTGTTTGGGAGAGTCAATAGAAGTTTGTCAAGCTTCCACGGTGTTTGAAGACTCAAGTTTTCATTGTTTAAGAGTTATAAGCCCATTTGTTCCGTCTCGGTTTATCATCGATTATAAGAACTTCTATTCCAAGTGGTTGATGTTTTCATGAAAAACATGACTTAGATGGTGTTTGGGAGAGTCAATAGAAGTTTGTCAAGCTTCCACGGTGTTTGAAGACTCAAGTTTTCATGGTTTAAGAGTTGTAAGCCCATTTGTTCCTTCTCGGTTTATCATGCAATATAAGAACTTCTAGGCGAAGTAGTTGATGTTTTCATGAAACACATGAGTTAGATGGTGTTTGCGAGAGTCAATAGATGTTTGTCAAGCACCCACGGTGTTTGAAGACTCAAGTTTTCATGGTTTAAGAGTTGTAAGCTCATTTGTTCCTTCTCGGTTTATCATGCATTATAAGAACTTCTAGGCCAAGTAGTTGATGTTTTCATGAAACACATGAGTTAGATTGTGTTTGGGAGAGTCAATAGAAGTTTGTCAAGCTTCCACGGTGTTTGAAGACTCAAGTTTTCATGGTTTAAGAGTTATAAGCCCATTTGATCCTTGTTGGTTTATCATGCAATATAAGAACTTCTAGGCCAAGTAGTTGATGTTTTCATGAAACACATGAGTAAGATGGTGTTTGCGAGAGTCAATAGAAGTTTGTCAAGCTTGCACGGCGTTTGAAGACTCAAGTTTTCATGGTTTAAGAGTTGTAAGCCCTATTGTTCCTTCTCGGTTTATCATGGAATATAAGAACTTCAAGGCCAAGTAGTTGATGTTTGTCAAGCTCCAACGGTGTTTGAGGAATGAACTTTTCACGGTTTGAGTGTTAGAAGCCCATTTGTTCCTTCTCGGTTTATCATGGAATATAAGAACTTCAAGGCCAAGTAGTTGATGTTTTCATGAAGCACATGAGTTAGATGGTGTTTGGGAGAGTCAATAGATGTTTGTCAAGCATCCACGGTGTTTGAAGACTCAAGTTTTCATGGTTTAAGAGTTATAAGCCCATTTGTTCCGTCTCGGTTTATCATCGATTATAAGAACTTCTAGGACAAGTGGTTGATGTTTTCATGAAACACATGAGTTAGATGGTGTTTGCGTGAGTCAATAGAAGTTTGTCAAGATTCCACGGTGTTTGAAGACTCAAGTTTTCATGGTTTAAGAGTTGTAAGCCCATTTGTTCCTTCTCGGTTTATCGTGCAATATAAGAACTTCTAGGCCAAGTAGTTGATGTTTCATGAAGCACATGAGTTAGATGGTGTTTGGGAGAGTCAATAGATGTTTGTCAAGCACGCACGGTGTTTGAAGACTCAAGTTTTCATGGTTTAACAGTTATAAGCCCATTTGTTCCTTCTCGGTTTATCGTGCAATATAAGAACTTCAAGGCCAAATAGTTGATGTTTTCATGAAGCACATGAGTTAGATGGTGTTTGGGAGAGTCAATAGATGTTTGTCAAGCACCCACGGTGTTTGAAGACTCAAGTTTTCATGGTTTAAGAGTTATAAGCCCATTTGTTCCGTCTCGGTTTATCATCGATTATAAGAACTTCTAGGCCAAGTGGTTGATGTTTTCATGAAAGACATGAGTTAGATGGTGTTTGCGAGAGTCAATAGAAGTTTGTCAAGCTTCCACGGTGTTTGAAGACTCAAGTTTTCATGGTTTAAGAGTTGTAAGCCCATTTGTTCCTTCTCTGTTTATCACGCAATATAAGAACTTCTAGGCCAAGTAGTTGATGTTTTCATGAAACACATGAGTTAGATGGTGTTTGCGAGAGTCAATAGAAGTTTGTCAAGCTTCCACGGTGTTTGAAGACTCAAGTTTTCATGGTTTAAGAGTTGTAAGCCCATTTGTTCCTTCTCTGTTTATCACGCAATATAAGAACTTCTAGGCCAAGTAGTTGATGTTTTCATGAAGCACATGAGTTAGATGGTGTTTGGGAGAGTCAATAGATGTTTGTCAAGCATCCACGGTGTTTGAAGACTCAAGTTTTCATGGTTTAAGAGTTATAAGCCCATTTGTTCCGTCTCGGTTTATCATCGATTATAAGAACTTCTAGGCCAAGTGGTTGATGTTTTCATGAAACACATGAGTTAGATGGTGTTTGCGTGAGTCAATAGAAGTTTGTCAAGATTCCACGGTGTTTGAAGACTCAAGTTTTCATGGTTTAAGAGTTGTAAGCCCATTTGTTCCTTCTCGGTTTATCGTGCAATATAAGAACTTCTAGGCCAAGTAGTTGATGTTTCATGAAGCACATGAGTTAGATGGTGTTTGGGAGAGTCAATAGATGTTTGTCAAGCACGCATGGTGTTTGAAGACTCAAGTTTTCATGGTTTAACAGTTATAAGCCCATTTGTTCCTTCTCGGTTTATCGTGCAATATAAGAACTTCAAGGCCAAATAGTTGATGTTTTCATGAAGCACATGAGTTAGATGGTGTTTGGGAGAGTCAATAGATGTTTGTCAAGCACCCACGGTGTTTGAAGACTCAAGTTTTCATGGTTTAAGAGTTATAAGCCCATTTGTTCCGTCTCGGTTTATCATCGATTATAAGAACTTCTAGGCCAAGTGGTTGATGTTTTCATGAAACACATGAGTTAGATGGTGTTTGCGAGAGTCAATAGAAGTTTGTCAAGCTTCCACGGTGTTTGAAGACTCAAGTTTTCATGGTTTAAGAGTTGTAAGCCCATTTGTTCCTTCTCTGTTTATCACCCAATATAAGAACTTCTAGGCCAAGTAGTTGATGTTTTCATGAAACACATGAGTTAGATGGTGTTTGCGAGAGTCAATAGAAGTTTGTCAAGCTTCCACGGTGTTTGAAGACTCAAGTTTTCATGGTTTAAGAGTTGTAAGCCCATTTGTTCCTTCTCTGTTTATCACGCAATATAAGAACTTCTAGGCCAAGTAGTTGATGTTTTCATGAAACACATGAGTTAGATGGTGTTTGCGAGAGTCAATAGAAATTTGTCAAGCTTCCACGGTGTTTGAAGACTCAAGTTTTCATGGTTTAAGAGTAATAAGCCCAATTGTTCCGTCTCAGTTTATCATCGATTATAAGAACTTCTAGGCCAAGTGGTTGATGTTTTCATGAAACACATGAGTTAGATGGTGTTGGGGATAGTCAATAGAAGTTTGTCAAACTTCCACGGTGTTTGAAGACTCAAGTTTTCATGGTTTAAGAGTTGTAAGCCCATTTGTTCCTTCTCTGTTTATCACGCAATATAAGAACTTCTAGGCCAAGTAGTTGATGTTTTCATGAAACACATGAGTTAGATGGTGTTTGCGAGAGTCAATAGAAGTTTGTCAAGCTTGCACGGTGTTTGAAGACTCAAGTTTTCATGGTTTAAGAGTAATAAGCCCAATTGTTCCGTCTCGGTTTATCATCGATTATAAGAACTTCTATTCCAAGTGGTTGATATTTTCATGAAAAACATGACTTAGATGGTGTTGGGGATAGTCAATAGAAGTTTGTCAAACTTCCACGGTGTTTGAAGACTCAAGTTTTCAAGCTTTAAGAGTAATAAGCCCATTTGTTCCGTCTCGGTTTATCATCGATTATAAGAACTTCTATGCCAAGTGGTTGATGTTTTCATGAAACACATGAGTTAGATGGTGTTTGGGAGAGTCAACAGAAGTTTGTCAAGCTTCCACGGTGTTTGAAGACTCAAGTTTTCATGGTTTAAGAGTTATAAGCCCATTTGTTCCGTCTCGGTTTATCATCGATTATAAGAACTTCTATTCCAAGTGGTTGATATTTTCATGAAAAACATGACTTAGATGGTGTTTGGGAGAGTCAATAGAAGTTTGTCAAGCTTCCACGGTGTTTGAAGACTCAAGTTTTCATGGTTTAAGAGTTATAAGCTCATTTGTTCCGTCTCGGTTTATCATCGATTATAAGAACTTCTATTCCATGTGGTTGATGTTTTCATGAAAAACATGACTTAGATGGTGTTTGGGAGAGTCAATAGAAGTTTGTCAAGCTTCCACGGTGTTTGAAGACTCAAGTTTTCATGGTTTAAGAGTTGTAAGCTCATTTGTTCCTTCTCGGTTTATCATGCAATATAAGAATTTCTAGGCGAAGTAGTTGATGTTTTCATGAAACACATGAGTTAGATGGTGTTTGCGAGAGTCAATAGATGTTTGTCAAGCACCCACGGTGTTTGAAGACTCAAGTTTTCATGGTTTAAGAGTTGTAAGCTCATTTGTTCCTTCTCGGTTTATCATGGAATATAAGAACTTCAAGGCCAAGTAGTTGATGTTTTCATGAAGCACATGAGTTAGATGGTGTTTGGGAGAGTCAATAGATGTTTGTCAAGCATCTACGGTGTTTGAAGACTCAAGTTTTCATGGTTTAAGAGTTATAAGCCCATTTGTTCCGTCTCGGTTTATCATCGATTATAAGAACTTCTAGGCCAAGTGGTTGATGTTTTCATGAAACACATGAGTTAGATGGTGTTTGCGTGAGTCAATAGAAGTTTGTCAAGCTTCCACGGTGTTTGAAGAATCAAGTTTTCATGGTTTAAGAGTTGTAAGCCCATTTGTTCCTTCTCGGTTTATCGTGCAATATAAGAACTTCTAGGCCAAGTAGTTGATGTTTCATGAAGCACATGAGTTAGATGGTGTTTGGGAGAGTCAATAGATGTTTGTCAAGCACGCACGGTGTTTGAAGACTCAAGTTTTCATGGTTTAACAGTTATAAGCCCATTTGTTCCTTCTCGGTTTATCGTGCAATATAAGAACTTCAAGGCCAAATAGTTGATGTTTTCATGAAGCACATGAGTTAGATGGTGTTTGGGAGAGTCAATAGATGTTTGTCAAGCACCCACGGTGTTTGAAGACTCAAGTTTTCATGGTTTAAGAGTTATAAGCCCATTTGTTCCGTCTCGGTTTATCATCGATTATAAGAACTTCTAGGCCAAGTGGTTGATGTTTTCATGAAACACATGAGTTTGATGGTGTTTGCGAGAGTCAATAGAAGTTTGTCAAGCTTCCACGGTGTTTGAAGACTCAAGTTTTCATGGTTTAAGAGTTGTAAGCCCATTTGTTCCTTCTCTGTTTATCAAGCAATATAAGAACTTCTAGGCCAAGTAGTTGATGTTTTCATGAAACACATGAGTTAGATGGTGTTTGCGAGAGTCAATAGAAGTTTGTCAAGCTTGCACGGTGTTTGAAGACTCAAGTTTTCATGGTTTAAGAGTTGTAAGCCCTATTGTTCCTTCTCGGTTTATCATGGAATATAAGAACTTCAAGGCCAAGTAGTTCATGTTTTCATGAAGCACATGAGTTAGATGGTGTTTGGGAGAGTCAATAGAAGTTTATCAAGCTTCCACGATGTTTGAAGACTCAAGTTTTCATGGTTTAAGAGTAATAAGCCCAATAGTTCCGTCTCAGTTTATCATCGATTATAAGAACTTCTAGGCCAAGTGGTTGATGTTTTCATGAAACACATGAGTTAGATGGTGTTGGGGATAGTCAATAGAAGTTTGTCAAACTTCCACGGTGTTTGAAGACTCAAGTTTTCATGGTTTAAGAGTTGTAAGCCCATTTGTTCCTTCTCTGTTTATCACGCAATATAAGAACTTCTAGGCCAAGTAGTTGATGATTTCATGAAACACATGAGTTAGATGGTGTTTGCGAGAGTCAATAGAAGTTTATCAAGCTTGCACGGTGTTTGAAGACTCAAGTTTTCATGGTTTAAGAGTTGTAAGCCCTATTGTTCCGTCTCGGTTTATCATGGAATATAAGAACTTCAAGGCCAAGTAGTTGATGTTTTCATGAAGCACATGAGTTAGATGGTGTTTGGGAGAGTCAATAGAAGTTTGTCAAGCTTCCACGGTGTTTGAAGACTCAAGTTTTCATGGTTTAAGAGTAATAAGCCCAATAGTTCCGTCTTAGTTTATCATCGATTATAAGAACTTCTAGGCCAAGTGGTTGATGTTTTCATGAAACACATGAGTTAGATGGTGTTGGGGATAGTCAATAGAAGTTTGTCAAACTTCCACGGTGTTTGAAGACTCAAGTTTTCAAGCTTTAAGAGTAATAAGCCCATTTGTTCCGTCTCGGTTTATCATCGATTATAAGAACTTCTATGCCAAGTGGTTGATGTTTTCATGAGACACATGAGTTAGATGGTGTTTGGGAGAGTCAACAGAAGTTTGTCAAGCTTCCACGGTGTTTGAAGACTCAAGTTTTCATGGTTTAAGAGTAATAAGCCCATTTGTTCCGTCTCGGTTTATCATCGATTATAAGAACTTCTATTCCAAGTGGTTGATATTTTCATGAAAAACATGACTTAGATGGTGTTTGGGAGAGTCAATAGAAGTTTGTCAAGCTTCCACGGTGTTTGAAGACTCAAGTTTTCATGGTTTAAGAGTTATAAGCCCATTTGTTCCGTCTCGGTTTATCATCGATTATAAGAACTTCTATTCTAAGTGGTTGATGTTTTTATGAAAAAAATGACTTAGATGGTGTTTGGGAGAGTCAATAGAAGTTTGTCAAGCTTCCACGGTGTTTGAAGACTCAAGTTTTCATGGTTTAAGAGTTGTAAGCTCATTTGTTCCTTCTCGGTTTATCATGCAATATAAGAACTTCTAGGCGAAGTAGTTGATGTTTTCATGAAACACATGAGTTAGATGGTGTTTGCGAGAGTCAATAGATGTTTGTCCAGCACACACGGTGTTTGAAGACTCAAGTTTTCATGGTTTAAGAGTTGTAAGCTCATTTGTTCCTTCTCGGTTTATCATGCATTATAAGAACTTCTAGGCCAAGTAGTTGATGTTTTCATGAAACACATGAGTTAGATTGTGTTTGGGAGAGTCAATAGAAGTTTGTCAAGCTTCCACGGTGTTTGAAGACTCAAGTTTTCATGGTTTAAGAGTTATAAGCCCATTTGATCCTTGTCGGTTTATTATGCAATATAAGAACTTCAAGGCCAAATAGTTGATGTTTTCATGAAGCACATGAGTTAGATGGTGTTTGGGAGAGTCAATAGATGTTTGTCAAGCACCCACGATGTTTGAAGACTCAAGTTTTCATGGTTTAAGAGTTATAAGCCCATTTGTTCCTTGTCGGTTTATCATGCAATATAAGAACTTCAAGGCCAAATTGTTGATGTTTTCATGAAGCACATGAGTTAGATGGTGTTTGGGAGAGTCAATAGATGTTTGTCAAGCACCCACGGTGTTTGAAGACTCAAGTTTCATGGTTTAAGAGTTATAAGCCCATTTGTTCCGCCTTGGTTTATCATCGATTATAAGAACTTCTAGGCCAAGTGGTTGATGTTTTCATGAAACACGAGTTAGATGGTGTTTGCGAGAGTCAATAGCTGTTTGTCAAATTTCCACGGTGTTTGAATACTCAAGTTTTCAAGGTTTAAGAGTAATATGCCCAATTGTTCCGTCTCTGTTTATCATGGATTATAAGAACTTCTAGGCCAAGTAGTTGATGTTTTCATGAAACACATGAGTTAGATGGTGTTTGGGAGAGTCAATAGTTGTTTGTCAAGCACCCACGGTTTTTGAAGACTCAAGTTTTCATGCTTTAAGTGTTATAAGCCCATTTGTTCCGTCTCGGTTTATCATCGATTATAAGTACTTCTATTCCAAGTGGTTGATGTTTTCAGGAAAAACATGACTTAGATGGTGTTTGGGTGAGTCAATAGAAGTTTGTCAAGCTTCCACGGTGTTTGAAGACTCAAGTTTTCATGGTTTAAGAGTTGTAAGCCCATTTGTTCCTTCTCGGTTTATCATGCAATATAAGAACTTCTAGGCGAAGTAGTTGATGTTTTCATGAAACACATGAGTTAGATGGTGTTTACGAGAGTCAATAGATGTTTGTCAAGCACCCATGGTGTTTGAAGACTCAAGTTTTCATGGTTTAAGAGCTATAAGCCCATTTGTTCCGCCTTGGTTTATCAACGATTATAAGAATTTCTAGGCCAAGTGGTTGATGTTTTCATGAAACACATGAGTTAGATGGTGTTTGGGAGAGTCAATAGAAGTTTGTCAAGCTTCCACGGAGTTTGAAGACTCAAGTTTTCATGGTTTAAGAGTAATAAGCCCAATTGTTCCTTCTCGGTTTATCATGGATTATAAGAACTTCTAGGCCAAGTTGTTTATGTTTTCATGAAACACGAGTTAGATGGTGTTTGCGAGAGTCAATAGCTGTTTGTCAAGCTCCAACGGTGTTTGAGGAATGAACTTTTCACGGTTTGAGTGTTAGAAGCCCATTTGTTCCTTCTCGGTTTATCATGGAATATAAGAACTTCAAGGCCATGTAGTTGATGTTTTCATGAAGCACATGAGTTAGATGGTGTTTGGGAGAGTCAATAAATGTTTGTCAAGCACCCACGGAGTTTGAAGACTCAAGTTTTCATGGTTTAAGAGTTATAAGCCCATTTGTTCCGTCTCGGTTTATCATCGATTATAAGAACTTCTAGGCCAAGTAGTTGATGTTTTCATCAAACACATGAGTTAGATGGTGTTTGCGAGAGTCAATAGAAGTTTGTCAAGCTTCCACGGTGTTTGAAGACTCCAGTTTTCATGGTTTAAGAGTTGTAAAACCATTTGTTCCTTCTCGGTTTATCGTGCAATATAAGAACTTCTAGGCCAAATTGTTAATGTTTCATGAAGCACATGAGTTAGATGGTGTTTGGGAGAGTTAATAGATGTTTGTCAAGTACCCACGGTGTTTGAAGACTCAAGTTTTCATGGTTTAACAGTTATAAGCCCATTTGTTCCTTCTCGGTTTATCGTGCAATATAAGAACTTCAAGGCCAAATAGTTGATGTTTTCATGAAGCACATGAGTTAGATGGTGTTTGGGAGAGTCAATAGATGTTTGTCAAGCACCCACGGTGTTTGAAGACTCAAGTTTTCATGGTTTAAGAGTTATAAGCCCATTTGTTCCGTCTCGGTTTATCATGGATTATAAGAACTTCTAGGCCAAGTAGTTGATGTTTTCATGAAACACATGAGTTAGATGGTGATTGCGAGAGTCAATAGAAGTTTGTCAAGCTTCCACGGTGTTTGAAGACTCAAGTTTTCATGGTTTAAGAGTTGTAAGCCCATTTGTTCCTTCTCTGTTTATCATGCAATATAAGAACTTCTAGGCCAAGTAGTTGATGTTTTCATGAAACACATGAGTTAGATGGTGTTTACGAGAGTCAATAGAAGTTTGTCAAGCTTGCACGGTGTTTGAAGACACAAGTTTTCATGGTTTAAGAGTTGTAAGCCCTATTGTTCCTTCTCGGTTTATCATGGAATATAAGAACTTCAAGGCCAAGTAGTTGATGTTTTCATGAAGCACATGAGTTAGATGGTGTTTGGGAGAGTCAATAGAAGTTTGTCAAGCTTCCACGGTGTTTGAAGACTCAAGTTTTCATGGTTTAAGAGTAATAAGCCCAATTGTTCCGTCTCAGTTTATCATCGATTATAAGAACTTCTAGGCCAAGTGGTTGATGTTTTCATGAAACACATGAGTTAGATGGTGTTGGGGATAGTCAATAGAAGTTTGTCAAACTTCCACGGTGTTTGAAGACTCAAGTTTTCAAGCTTTAAGAGTAATAAGCCCATTTGTTCCGTCTCGGTTTATCATCGATTATAAGAACTTCTATGCCAAGTGGTTGATGTTTTCATGAAACACATGAGTTAGATGGTGTTTGGGAGAGTCAATAGAAGTTTGTCAAGCTTCCACGGTGTTTGAAAACTCAAGTTTTCATGGTTTAAGAGTTATAAGCCCATTTGTTCCGTCTCTGTTTATCATGGATTATAAGAACTTCTTGGCCAAGTAGTGTTGAAACCAAATTTTTTATAAAAAGGTTTAAGTATTAAATTCTTAAAAGCTGTAGCTTTCCCTGTTTAAGTTTTGAGGATAACAAAAATATTTATTTAGTTTGAACAAGTAAGTGTTTCGACAAATAGTATTAACAAATCGCTACTTGTATGTGCGTCCATTCTGCTCTATGCTTAAAGATAAATCTTCGTACGTCCAATATGCTATAACTCTTCGTGGGTCCAATAAATGTATTATATATTTTTACTATTGGTGCGTCCAATACTTGTATGCATATACTGTTACCTTTTATTAGTTCGTCCAATACGATCTGTCTGCCAAAGCTCGGACTCAACTCACTCTTTCAAAGTTCAAGCTCAAGCTCTCGTCCAAGTGAAATTTCAAAAATGAAGAACTGTTCCTCATTAAATGCTAGAAAAGAACTCTGACAGCTCACGACGACAGAAGAAGTCAACTAAGCCACTTTTGCTGACATTGTCTAACAACTACAAAGGTCTGCAAATAAGAAACCGTCTGCAATCTTAGACAAATCAGGACTTTGTTTTCATTGATTGGAAATCTCAGAGAATAAAAGTCACCATCAGAAGAAGTTCAGCACTTTTCCAGTAGATGCATTTAATGCTACTCAGAACGGTAATAAATGTTTCCGTTGGACGATCTAGCCCATGAAGTCTGCTCAATTTGTTCTTACTTATAAAGAGAAGAAGCAGCACTTGAGGACACAGAGAGATCTTTGCCGAAGCATCCTACAAAGTCTAAAAAGCTTTATTTCTTCTTGGATTTCCATATACATGTAAAAAGAAAAAGCCTTGAGATCTCTATTGTCTATTCTCATTTTGTCAGTGAGTTTTAAACTCAAGCTTTCATCTACTTTCACTTATTCATCTTAAGCATTGTAAGCCTGAAGAGGCTGTGTGTAAAAGAATACTTGTGAGATAGAACCTGAAGAGGTTGAAAATACTTGTTACCTGAAGAGGTGCATAATACTTGTAATCGTGAAAAGATTAGTTGGAAAATCCTTACGGTTGAAGGAATTTGGACGTAGCTCTTGGTTGATAAGAGTGAACCAGGATAAATCTCGTGTGTAAGCTTCTCTTCTCTTCTAGTGTGCTTTATTATATTCACTAACTTCTGGGGTTTACCATTGTGTTTATTAACAAAGATCTTTTTATTTGGATTTAGAACGTGTTAACCATTTTATTAAAAGTCTTTTCAAAATCCTTAGAGTCCAATAGGACTAAGCGGTGTTGGTCCTAAGCTTTTTGCTTGTTAAACTTTATCCTTCGCTGTGTTCTATTTTCTATTGAAAAGGAAAATCTTTTATTAATTTTCAAAAAGGGTTAAGAAACACAATTCAACCCCCCTTCTTGTGTTTCACTTGGTTATTTCAATTGGTATCAGAGCTCAGCCTCTTGGGTTGAGCATCTAACAGTGCAGAGGAAAAAGATCCAGTACACCCTTTTAATGGAGAACGAAGGACAAGCGGTGAACAGACCACCTCTATTCAATGGAAACGACTATGATTACTGGAAGAAGAGAATGATTGCCTTTTTTGATGCCCAAAATATGGACATCTGGGACCTAGTTCAAAATGGATATCAAACACCCACCAACGCAGAAGGACAGGATCTCCCTCGACCACAATGGACGGAAGGACAACGAACCAGACATCAGCTTAACTCAAAAGCCAAACATTATCTTATGTGTGCCATCACCAGATCAGAGCACGATAAAGTTCATAGCTGTGAAACAGCTAAAGAGATATGGGATACTCTGGCCTTAGCACATGAAGGCTCATTGACAAGAGGTTGTCGAGACCTATCAAATAAAATAACCGGTTCACAAACTAATTTGTAGTATAGAGAATGAACCGAATCGTCTCTCAAGGATCCAAAAACAAAGATTTAATTAGATCAAGATAATTAGAAAAGGGGGGGTTTTGTTGTTGATTAACAAGATTAATAAAAGTGGAAGATTCAAAGTTGTAAATAAATCTAAAGAAACAACCAATCCAAGGAAATTTACCGATCTTGAGTTTAACTCATCATTGATCACAAGGAATTCACTTAATTGCTAACCATGTTCTTGGCCTTAGATCACATCAAGAAGCCCTAACATGATCCAAGAATTCTTTACTAGATAAGCATCTAGGATTTGATTAACCAAGGTTAGATAAAGTAAGCACCATCCAACATAGATTAACTTAAGATCTAGAATTTAACCAAGCTAAACAATCTATCAAAAAGCTTTAATATATTTTTTAATCTTTATGATCCTCTTTGAATACATGATAATAAAGCTATTACCACATCAACATCTAAATCAAATTAAGCAATTTAATCTAGATAAAAATCAAAAGAGGAAGAAGAGAAACTTGAATAACAATTAAGCAATATGAACAAGCGAAACAAGATCTCCAAATTAAACAACAAGATGGCTAATCCCTTGGATTGATTATGAGAGCCTAGCCTTCCATGGATGGGAAGGAAGAACTCAGAATTTAAAGAACAAAAACGAAATTGCAAAGAGAATGGAGAAGAAGAGAAAGAAAACTCTCACAAATACTTAAACTTTCTTGAAACTTACTTCCAAATTGAATGCCTCTAATACAAAGAGGTTGGGTCTATTTATACTAATCCTAGAAGCCAATTTGTACATGTACATAATCTGAATACAAGCTATAAGAATCTGAAATTTGTCAAAAATGGAAGCTTGAGGCATGGTTGGTGGGTTGGTGCATGGTAGGTGGGTTGGTGTTTGGTTGGTGGCTTTTAGTCAACAACTCTTATCCGACTTCTGGCTTCAAATTCATCACCTAGACGGTGCATTTTGGCTTGGATGTCTCATCAAAGTTGTAGCCAGTTGTCTCCTTGAAAATCTCCAATTTGAATCATGTCATTTGGAATTTTAGAACTCCAGAAATGCCAAAAACACTTCACCTACCTCAAGTTAGGTTAGAAGAACGTGTTTCCAAATTCAGACCAACTTGTAGCTTCTGAAGCATGCCTAAAACGACATCTATTGACAAAATGGTCTTCAATGAAGTTGGAGATATGGGTCTTATCTTTCAAGTGACCAAGTTTCAGCCCAAGAGGAGGCCTATAACCCACTATATAGTCCAATATGTGCATACTGCCCAGATGGTTCCGTGACAGCAAACCCACTCTGCATTGCAGGGATATTTTGGACCCTTAGCATTCCGATCCAGCTCTTGAGTTCTTCATGAAACTTGTAGAGCATTGTCTTAGCTTTCCAAAGACACCAAGATCACCTCAATTGGATCACCGAGTCCCAAGTTATGACCTAACCAAGGAAGAAAGGTCAAAATGCATCAAAATCCAAAAATTATTCAATATTTGCATTAAAGCCCAATGAAGCCCAACAACATTAAACTCATCTAAAGTACTAATATTGGGCACATTAAACATCTAATAATGCCTAATACAAAGCTAACATAAGTGTCTCAAATTGATTGATCAAATTCCCCCACACTTAAGCTTTTGTACTCCTGGGCAAAACACATAACAACGAAACTAAAGAAAAACAAGAAACATCATATTATTAAACTAAAAACATAAAAACTGATTGTACCTAATTTAATCCACTTCCGTAGGAAAACACGATGGCACTTAGCATGTGCCACAAGCCTTTAAACCCCTAGGTGTCCCTAGTGGACGAGTTATAGTCTCGTGAGAGTTTACCAGGATGATACCCACAAACATGTAATATTTTATTTAATCAATTTAACTAATTTTTAAATACAAGCATTGTATCAAATATAAACCATAATTAATAAGTCAAGTATGCTTAACAAAGAATAGTTGAATCAAATCAATTGATAATAAAGTATAGCATAATCATGCTTTAATCAGAAATAGGCATGTTCAGATTGAGTAAAATTCTTCACAAGTGTCACTCAAATCACACAAGGTATTTAGGTTAACTGTTTACGCTCAACTCAGTCAAATTATGAAAGTATTTTACCATAGGCTTGCATATACATCAATTCTCCACTACTTAGATCAAATAAATTGCAAAAATCAAGAGGTCTTTCAAAAAGGTTGTAATGGAACTTATAAGGTGAAGGAAGGGAACAATATAGATAATAGCAGGTTAAAACCAAAGAGAATAAAAGAGCATTGAGGAGTAATTCAAGTAGAAAGAATAAATTTTTTTACCCAAAACCATAAAATGCTCATTCTCTTCACACATTCCTTCCTTTTTATATTCTTTCTTTTTTTTTTCTCTTTTTTTTTGTTTTTTTTTTGTTCTTTTTTTGTTTTTTTTGTGTACCAAGCATTTCGTATCAGCACACCAATTCCCCCACACTTAAATCATTGCAAGCAAAAGAACTCCTCCAATAAGAAAATCAATGCTCTCCCATTCCCTAAGGTAAGGTAAAACATGGTTTTTCACTCAAAGCTTGTAATGAGCTAAGAACAAAGAATAGGTAAATAGGTTTAGAGGGAGTTAATAATTGGATAAATGCAAGGTAGGTTTATTTGGCCAAAGCAGCTAAGTCAAGAAAAAATGCCTCTGTCATTTTCATGCAACATACAGACCAATGTAATCTCAAATCGATTCAATGCAAGTTCTAGAAAATAAATTCATAATTGACATCACTCATGAAAGAAAATAACCAAGTGTAAGTATCAAACTTGGAAAAGCCCAAAACTCACAAAGGTATGAAACATTCACTCAATTCAACCATGCCTTCTTCCTAATATCCACAATCATATACACATGTTGATATGATCCAAGTCGGATGCATATTGTTTTTACGGATCGTCCTTGAGTTGATTTCTTGTTTTAAAAGAATTAAAGATGAAGGATGAACATTATGTGAATAGTGCAGCGGCGTGAACAGTACGCGGGAACAGTCATGATGGAGACCAAGGAACCTCAAGTGGAAGCCCAATGACAAGGACAAGAGCTAAGAAGGCTAAGGACGAATTTGGATAAAGAAGTCAACCATTTTCTCTCACTCAAGCCCATTCCAGAAGAAGAAGCACTCAAGATGGTCCATATGAACCAAGTTGTTGAAGGGCCCAATGTGGGGGCAGGATTTCTTCTTAGAAATTTTATTTAATTATGTATTTGAACCTTTTAATCTTTTCAGTTTTGTTTCTTATTTTCTTTTTGGGATATTTTGTAATAAGGGCCTATTGTTTGGGCTTAACTAAGTGCATAGCATAACTAGGGATAGATGTTGCCTTCTAATTGGGCTTGGGCCACTTTTGTGTTAGGATTAGGGTTAAAAAGGTGTTAGCTTGCTGCCTCCTTTTAATTAGACCTAGCCACCAACTCAATCCCTATAAATAGGTTTGTATTTGCTGCATTTGTCAACTTTGAATTTCAGAATAATATTACACTCCTTTGCGAGTTTTTGAGAGCTTTGTTCTCTTGGGGTTCTTGGGTGAACCATCTTGGTTCTTATCAAAGGTTTCCTTACCTTTGTGGCGAATCTTCGCTTGACTTATCACTCCCCAAGAGTGTGGCGTCTTCTTCCTTCCATCCCTTGTCTTTTTTCCATCTTTTCTATTTTCTACTATTCACTCGTACATTCTCACTGTGACAAGATCGCTCTCCGATCGCTCACGCCGCTGCACTATTCACATAATGTTCATCCTTCATCTTTAATTCTTTTAAAACAAGAAATCAACTCAAGGACGATCCGTAAAAACAATATGCATCCGACTTGGATCATATCATGTGGTATCTAGAGCCCGGATCCTAGAGTTGATAGAGTTCTTGTATTTTTGTGTGCTTGTTCTTATTGCTTTCCAAACATCAAGCACCATTGCTTGAATGTCATAATTGTACACAACCTTGATCATCATTGATCTCTGCCATTTCTAAGACTTGGCTACATTCTTTACTTTCTGTTCTTTACCTTCTGCCATTTATCTTCTGTTCTTTACTTTCTGTCATTTATCTTCCAGTCATTTAGTTCTTGTCATTTATTTTCTGTCATTTAAATTCCATTCCTTTTATTTCCTGCTTTTAGTTTCTGTTCTTAAATTTCTGCGTAATATTTACAGCTTTGATCTTATCAAATTCTATATCCATTGTTGTTATATGTTTTATAGCACCTTAATTTGAAAGGAAGCTCCTAAATACACAATTGGGCATAACAATTGGAACAAAAACAAAATTCAAGAACCAATTTTTTTTTAAGTGCAAAAAGAGAACAAGGGCGTGAAAAATAGCATAAAAAAAAAAGAAAAAAAAAGGTCTATTCCAAAAAAAAAGAAAAGAAAAAAAAGGTCTATTCCAAAAAAAAAGGGATCTATTCCCAAAAAAAAAAAAAAAAGACTGCCCATGCACTTAAGCAAGATTAAGTTTGATTGCCTTGTGGACTTCATTAAGCGGTGCTATTCTACATACCTTGCGCATTTCTTTTCGTCTTATTCGTTTTGAGTTCTACCTTTCTTTTGATTAGCTTTTCTTGCTTGTCTTTTAAATTCCTTTGAGTTTTGTCTAGAGTTTCATCCTTTCTTCAACTTCTGAGTGCTTACTCTTGAGAAGACCGCTACTTTTGTAAGATCTTTTGATAATTGAAACGCGAGAGGGTTTATTTAAGAACTTGCAAAGAGAACTTGAGTGGTAAAAGGCAAGAGCGTTTTCATTAAACAAAAGCCTAATTGTGTGAAACACGAGTGGAATCAATCTAAGAGTGTATACACATGAGAAGAGTGGTAAGGGCCTTTCAATCTTGAATTATTCTTATTACTTGTGCAAAGATGAGTGAAGGAAGTACACCCCCATCCCCTAGAACCGCAAACCTTATGCAAGCCTTAGCTAAAGAACTTGAGAAGTTTAGGGTGGAAATTAATACAAGGCTCGATAATGAAAGGCGGAGAGACTCTCAACATGAAGTCTCATATAAGGATGAAGATACCTATGATTCAGGTAGGGAAAGGAGGACTAGGAGGAACCATGATAGGAGAAGGAGGCATGAGAGGAGTGAAAGGAGTTATGAAAGGAGGAATAGGAGACATCGGAGTGATGAAAGGGGAGGAGAGCTAGGAGGAGTAAAGATCCAAATACTTTCTTTCCAAGGGAAAAATGACCCCGACGCCTACTTAGAATGGGAAACCAAGGTAGAACAAATCTTTTCCTATCACCATTACAATGAAGAAAGGAAGGTGAAGGTGGCTGCTCTAGAATTTTCCAACTATGCCCTAATTTGGTGGAACCAAGTACAAAAAGAGAGGGAAAGGAATAGGGAGTACCCCGTAGATACTTGGGAGGAGATGAAAAGTTTGATGAGGAGGAGGTTTGTCCCTTCATGGTACCATAGGGAATTACACAATAAACTCCAAAGACTTACCCAAGGAAGTAGAAGTGTGGATGAGTACTACAAAGAGATGGAGGTGGCTATGATAAGGGCCAATGTCATTGAAGATAGGGAGGCTACTATGTCACGTTTCCTTCATGGTTTAAACCGTGAGATAGGAGACATTGTGGAGTTGCACAACTATGAAGAGCTTGATGAGTTAGTCCACCAAGCCATAAAGGTGGAACAACAACTCAAAAGAAAGGGTGCATGGAAGAAGCCTTCTTCTGACCTCAAACCTTCCACTTGGAAGGACAAACAACCAAAGGAAGACTCCTCTACACAACCTAAGGGAGGTATGATTTCTAAAAGCTCTAGTGTTTTTCCTTCTACTAATACTTCTTCTTCTTCTTCTAAAAGTAGGAACATCAAGTGCTTCAAATGCTTGGGGAATGGACACATAGCCTCTCAATGCCCAAACAAAAGGGCAATGGTGATAAAAGAAGGACATCTCTCTAGTGATTCATGTCCAAATTCCCCTCCCTCAAGTGAAGGAGAAGAAGACTGCGAGACCTATGCTCATGATGGCGACTTGCTAATGATAAGGAGACTTTTGGGTAACCAAGTTGTGACAAGGGACCAAGACCAAAGGGAAAACATCTTCCATACAAGATGTACCATCCAAGGCAAAGTGTGCTCATTAATCATTGATGGGGGAAGTTGCACTAATGTGGCAAGCACTCGCTTGGTAAGAAAACTTGACCTTAAAACTATTCCTCACCCCCGACCATACAAGCTTCAATGGCTAAGTGAAAACGGTGAGTTGATAGTAAATCAACAAGTGTTGGTAAGTTTGTCAATTGGTAAGTATAATGATGATGTTTTGTGTGATGTTGTTCCCATGGAGGCTGGCCATATTTTGCTTGGAAGGCCTTGGCAATTTGATAAGCATGCTATTCATGATGGTTTCACTAACAAGTACTCCTTTGTTCATAATTCTTTGAAGGTAACCCTTGTACCCCTTACTCCCAAACAGGTTTGTGAAGACCAAGTGGCCTTGAAGCTAAGAAGGGAGCAAGAGAAGAAGGACTTAAAAGTAAAATCAAAGGGGGAAGCAAAGAATAAGGACCAAGAACTTGTAAATGAGAAAAAAATTGAATATTTCATAACTAGGGAGAGTGAGATTAAGAGGGCTTGCTTTGCAAAGAAAGAGATATACAGTAGTATACAACATGACTTGTGCTTAAATTATAACTCTAACCCTCTATCTAGTGAAGTTGAATCTCTTTTGCAGGACTTTGAAGATGTCTTTCCAAGGAGTGTCCCTCCCGGACTACCACCCTTGAGGGGGATTGAAATTCAAATGGACTTCATCCCAAGAGCCTCTTTCAACTTAGAATGCTTAACACTTGTTGAATTTGTTTATAATAAGGCTATGCATGCTACTACTAGCTTTTCTCCTATTGAGATTGTATATGATTTTAATCCCTTCAGCCCCCTTGATTTACTGCATCTACCTAATGTCTTTTCTTTAATTCATAGGAATGGACAGGCAAAAACTGAATATGTAAGGATGCTCCCTGAACAAGTCAAAGCTCAAATTGAAAGGAAGATGGAGCAATATGCTAGGCAATCAAACAAGGGAAGGAGACAAGTTGTTTTTGATCCAGGAGATTGGTGTGGGTGCACATGCGAAAAGAAAGGTGACGAAAGATCAAATTCGAGGACGAATTCTTTTGAAGGGGGAGGGCATGATGGAGACCAAGGAACCTCAAGTGGAAGCCCAATGACAAGGACAAGAGCTAAGAAGGCTAAGGACGAATTTGGATAAAGAAGTCAACCATTTTCTCTCACTCAAGCCCATTCCAGAAGAAGAAGCACTCAAGATGGTCCATATGAACCAAGTTGTTGAAGGGCCCAATGTGGGGGCAGGATTTCTTCTTAGAAATTTTATTTAATTATGTATTTGAACCTTTTAATCTTTTCAGTTTTGATTCTTATTTTCTTTTTGGGATATTTTGTAATAAGGGCCTATTGTTTGGGCTTAACTAAGTGCATAGCATAACTAGGGATAGATGTTGCCTTCTAATTGGGCTTGGGCCACTTTTGTGTTAGGATTAGGGTTAAAAAGGTGTTAGCTTGCTGCCTCCTTTTAATTAGACCTAGCCACCAACTCAATCCCTATAAATAGGTTTGTATTTGCTGCATTTGTCAACTTTGAATTTCAGAATAATATTACACTCCTTTGCGAGTTTTTGAGAGCTTTGTTCTCTTGGGGTTCTTGGGTGAACCATCTTGGTTCTTATCAAAGGTTTCCTTACCTTTGTGGCGAATCTTCGCTTGACTTATCACTCCCCAAGAGTGTGGCGTCTTCTTCCTTCCATCCCTTGTCTTTTTTCCATCTTTTCTATTTTCTACTATTCATTAAATGCTGTTCACGATGCGATCGCTCAGCGTCGTTCACGCCGCTGCACTATTCACATAATGTTCATCCTTCATCTTTAATTCTTTTAAAACAAGAAATCAACTCAAGGACGATCCGTAAAAACAATATGCATCCGACTTGGATCATATCACATGTATATCATGAAAATGATTCAACTGTAAACTGTTTTGCATACTTTTATCATCAATTAAGCTCAGATTCAGCACATGCTTGTATCAAAATCAATTGAAAAGATCAAAATTGTGTGTGTGTGTGTGTTTTTTTTTTTTAATATATATACAAGAACAAAGATGATTTAAGACCTATTATGAAATGCAAGTTAAGATGCGTCTCAAGAGCAAAACTACTCCTTACTCTGCCATCATACATCTAAAAAGTTAGTAACAATAAAGATTAGCTTTTTTTTTTAACTAAACTATGTACATGGTAATGTCAACTATCCCTCCCCCCAACTAATTAAAGACATTGTCCCCAATGTCAAAATAAAGATAGGTAGAGTGTAGAAGGTCTTACCAGAAAACTGCAAATCGGGCCTGAAATAAGAAAAATTACAAAAAACTAAAACCATAAGAGAAAACAAAAATTCACAAAGACAAAGTCAAATCAAGTTTTTGCTTTTTCCTGCTGCTGCTGCCTTGTTCCCAATTCAGTGGAGCCATTGCTGGATCACGTTGTGGTACAAATGCATTGAGTTGATCGAGCAATTGTTCGTGAGTTGCGGCAGATTACAAGACTTTGACGTGTCGCTTGTGAGATGAACCTTTTTCTACAAAGATGATCAAGAAAACAAAACAAACTGTCATAAAAACCATTAACATTTAATATACCTATGGGTTTTTGGTGAAAGTTCTGCTGTGACCAGGATGTAATTTGAAAGAGTTCTTCCAAAGTTTCAAAACCACCAGGTAGGGCAATAAAGGCATCAGCATTTGCTATCATAATGTTCATGCGTTGGTGCATGCAAAATACCATTACTTCATCCCCTAATGTTTTTCCAATGGGCTTGCTGGTAGATAAAGGACTGGAATGACACCAAGGACTTTGCCACCTCCTAAATGTGCAGCAGTCCGCAACACAACCCATTAACCCAAGACTACCTCCTCCATAAACTAAATGGATTTCTCTCTCAGCTAGCACTCGACCAAGATGGTGTGCAATATTTACAAACTCTTTATCTTTCCCAGGATTAGATCCACAAAAGACACAAACACTCTTGATCCGACGAACTGAAGTGGCTTCCATTTTTTTTTTCTCTTTGTTTTTTTTTTTGTACTCTCACCTTATCAATGATCTGAAGAGAGCAAAGTGCATTATTTAAAGGCATCAAAACTCAAAGGTAATAATTACACCTATAAAGGAGGGGTAGATCTGCGTGTCAGATAAGTTTGAAAAATAAACACAGAAATGATAATAGCTATATGACAAAGATAAAAGGCTAATCTATATGTGTCAGAAGAAGTTTGAAAATATGCAACACATATTTCAAAAAATACGGCTAACTTTTTTTTTTTTTGAATTTTTGTTTTTGAATTTTTTTTAATAAACAAGAAAAAAAATAAAATAAAATACTTACAGGAGGTGTGATTGTGGCTCACATTTTCCTCTGGTTTTATGTCCAGTAACGTCTTGAAGCTCTCTATGGGCCGATGGTCGGCTTCCCATCCAATTTTCTTAAAAATTGGCAAACAGGGTCTTTTTGAGTCAGATTCCCGAGACTATAACGTTCATGTTCATCTTGGAATATTGGCCATAAATCGAGAAGTACTCTCTGCACATCTCCACTAGGATGCGTCTCAAGAGTTAATAGAATGTTATCTAAAGACTCCTTACTCATGCCATCATTTATGAAGTTAATTTTATCATCTCGGTTTATAGACGTCATTCCAATTGATTTGCATTTTGTGTTACAGGTCCATCTTGCACATTTATAGCAGACCCGTAACCTTTTTGCTCTTCTCTTCTTTGCATATGAACTTTTGCCTAGCCCTGGCATATATGAAACAAGAGCGTCAGAAAATTCACCTCTGAGTCGGACCTTTGCTTCGATCAACCAGCGTATATCCGCAGGAATGCCTTTGTGCATAAGCATCCTTAATCTCTCAAACCTTGCACAATAAATGTTAGTTAAAGCATTTTGAGGGAGAGAAGGGAATTGCTTGCGGAGATTAAAAAGCTGATTATCCATTTCGAAAGAAAGAAGAAAGAGAGAGAAAAAAAATTGAGTAAAATTATGTACAGATTTCAGTGTTTGTGGGTAACTGAAGGGACCGAAAAAGATTTTCACGGAGTACCGTTATCCGCCATTTAACCGGTGAAAAATCATCTGTCAACGAAAAATAAACAAAATTAAGACAGAAAAATCAAACTCTGATAGATTTTCTCGCTTGGCACCAAGTTTCTGTCTCGATTCCTGTGATTGCAAATAAGTCAAAGTTGAAAGATGAAAGAGTTAGAAAGCTTGGGTTGCCTCCCAAGAAGCGCTACTTTTAATGTCCTTAGCCAGCGTGATTGAAGATTTTGCACGAGCGATGGGTCCTCCCCAATAATGATTCAATCTCTGGCAATTGACATTAATCGTGGCTTTTTTTTTTTTCAACACAGTAGTGATCAATCATGGTAGAGGGCATCCTGCAGTTGAACTTCCTCCACGAGGTTCTCTTGAGCTCCTTCATAAAAATTTTTGAGGCGGTGACCATTAACTTTGAACACTTTGTTGGTGGCTTCACTCTTAATTTCCACTGCACCATGAGGAAAAATGTTAGTGACAACAAACGGACCGTCCCACCTAGACCTTAATTTACCAGGCATCAACTTAAGGCGAGAATTAAACAAGAGAACTTTTTGCCCAACTGAAAACTCCTTCCGAAGAATAAACTTATCATGGAAGGCTTTGGTCTTTTCTTTGTAGAGTCGGGAGCTCTCATAGGCATCTAGGCGGATCTCTTCCAATTCCTGTAACTGCAACTTCCGCTCTATGCCAGCTCCGGCCAAATTCATGTTGCATTGCTTCACATTCAATATGCTTTGTGCTCTTTTTCTACTGGCAAGTGTCATGCATTACCATTGACTATCCGATATGGATACATCCAGATTGTTGTTTTGTAAGAGTTCCGATAAGCCCAATGAGCATCCTCAATCCTCTTGCTCCAATCCTTCCGATTAGGTTGGACTATTTTTCAAGTATGCGCTTGATCTCTCTATTGGAGACCTCGGCTTGACCATTAGTGCAGGGATGGTAAGGTGTAGAAACTTTATGCAACACGCCATATTTCCTCATCAATCCCTCCATGCTCCTGATTACAGAAATGGGTGCCTTGATCACTAATGATAGCTCTCGGGATTCCAAACCTACAGAATATCTGTGATCTAACAAAATCCACAACAACTTTGGAATCATCAGTCCGAGTGGCTTTAGCCTCCACCCATTTTGATACATAGTCAACAGCTAGCAAAATGTAAACATAACCAAAGGAAACAAGAAAAGGTCCCATGAAATCAATACCCCATACGTCAAAGATTTCACAATACAGTAGAGGTTGCTGGGGCATCTCATTCCTGCGAGAAATGTTCCCTGTTCTCTGACACTGTTCACAAGACTTACAGAACAAATATGCATCATGAAACAAGGTAGGCCAATATAAACCAGAGTCTAAAACTTTCCTAGTCATGCGTTGAGGCCCAAAATGTCCACCACATGCAAATGCATTACAAAAGCTAAGAAATTAATGAAACTCTTGATTAGGCACACATCGCTTAATAATTTGGTCACTACAAAATCGCCACAGATATGGATCATCCCACACATAATATTTTGATTCACTCTTAAGTTTATAAATTTGTGCACGAGTGAAATGTGAGGGAAAAACTGAAGCAACCAAGAAATTCACCATATCAGCAAACCAAGGGAAGGTGTTCTTACCTTGCAACTGCATAAGCTGCTCATCTGGGAAGGAGTCCCGTACAGGGAAGGGATCTGAAGCCCTTTCAATGCGGCTCAAATGATCTGCCACTAGGTTCTCTGCTCCACTCTTGTCACGGATCTCTATGTGAAACTCTTGGAGCAGTAGCATCCATCTTATTAGTCGGGGCTTTGCCTCTGGCTTCTTCAAAAGGAACTTCAGAGCTACATGATTAGTAAACACAACAACCTTAGAACCAAGCAAATATGATCTAAACTTATCCAAAGCAAAAACAATGGCTAAAAGTTCTTTTTCGGTTGTGGTATAGTTTGCATCAGCAGAATCTAGAGTTAAGGAAGCATAGTATATCACATGAGAAGCTTTCCCCACTCTGTGCCAAGACCGCTCCTACTGCATAGTTAGAAGCATCACACATTAACTCAAATGGCAATGTCGATCGGTGGGTGGATGATGGGGAGTCTTGGTCAAGGCCTGCTTCAAGTGGTTGAAAGCTGCCTTGCACTTATCATCAAAATTAAACTCTACATCTTTCTGCAGTAAGTGGGAAAGTGGAAGAGCAATCTTGCTGAAGTCGGCAATGAAGCGCCTGTAGAAACCTGCATGACCAAGAAAAGAACGCACTTCCCGCACGCATGTGGGTAAGATAAACAAGTAATTACATCAATCTTGGCGGGATCTACCTCAATGCCCTTCATTGGATACTACATGGCCTAAAACTATACTCCCTGCACGCCATAAAATGGCATTTCTCAAAATTTAGCACAAGGTTAGTCTCAATGCATCTTTGCGAGTACTCTAGATAGGTCAAGCTAAACATGAATCAAAAGATGAACCATAGACAGTGAAGTCATCCATAAACACCTCCATGCACTCCTCTAAGAAATCAGAAAATATGCTCACCATACACCGCTGGAAGGTACCAGGGGCATTGCAGAGGCCGAAGGGCATCCTTCTGTAAGCAAAGGTGCATAATGGACAAGTTAATGTGGTCTTCTCCACGATCCTCCTGCAATGTGGATTTGGAAGTATCCAAAGGTAGCCATCTAAAAAGCGGTAATGGGACTTACCACCCAACCGTTCCAAAGATCTCGATCAATGAACGGAAGGGGGTAATGATCTTTCCGAGTGGCTTGGTTGAGACGTCCGTAGTCAATGCACTCTCCAAACTATTGCACTCGGGTTGGAATGAGCTCATTTTTACAGGTTGGCCACAAATCACCGGATTTCTTTGGAACTACTTGCACTTGGGCTCACCCACTTGTTTGTCTAAATGGGATAGATAATGCCGACTGCGAGCTTGGTCACTTTTTTTCACCACATCTAGAATGAGAGGATTCAGTCTCCTCTGGGGTTGTCTCACTGGTTTAGTTTCCTCCTCAAGTAATATCCTGTGCATGCATGTGGAGGGGTTAATACCAGGGATGTCTGCAAGTGTCCAACCAATTGCCCTTTTGTGTTGCTTCAAGACTTCCAATAATCTGGTTTCTTGCTCAGGTTGGAGGTGTTTGGCCATTATCACTGGGAGCTTCTCATCCTTTTCCAAGAATGCATACTTCAAATGCTCGAGCAAGGGCTTAAGTTCAATGGAGGGTGGTTGCTGGACTGACGGTACTAGTTTTGGAATCAAAACTAAATCTGCTAAATTCTCGTGATTGCACTGTGCACACAAGTGTGCACAATCTTGCAAAACAACATCATCATATCCTATGGAATCAAAAGAATCACACTTAGCGGCCAGGATGAATGACAACATCACTAATAACGACATCATTGCCATTAATAATGAAGCAGAGTCATCAATGTCAACAAAGACATGATAAGTATGTAGAAATCTCAAAGACAGTCGCACACATTGCATTGGGTTTACAACCGAGAAAGTGAAACGGTGAACAAGTATCGCAAGCTATGCTATCGGTGTATCCTACAATTTCGGAAACTCTGCCAACATATCGGCATGCATATCATCAACCAAGAATCAATGACATCAAAATGAAAAACAGAATGATCCTCTAAAGGGTATTTCATGGCATCAAAAATGTTAAACTGAATGATATAATCACCAAATTCCATGGAAAGGGTACCAGCATGCACATCAATCTTAGTTTTAGCAGTTTTCAAAAATGGCCTACATAAGATCAATGGGGGTGGGGAAGAGGCAGATTCATCTTCCATATTCAACACATAAAAATCACCGAATATTAAATTATGTACCCGAACCGTAACGTCCTCCAACACTCCCGCAGTTGTGCGGTGCTCCGGTTTGCTAACTGAATGACAATGCCGGTGGGCTTTAGCTCTCCCATATGCAAGGAAGTGTAAACTGACTTTGGCATTACATTGATGGAGGCTCCCAAGTCTAGCAAGGCATGAGTGAACTGTTGGTGCCCTATGGTGCAAAGGATGGTAAAAGTTCCTGGGTCTTTGCATTTGGGAGGTAGGTTGGGCTGAATCAAAGCAGAGACATTCCTCCCCATACTCACTTTTTCAGTCCCCTTTAGCTTCCTCTTATGGGTGCACATCTCTTTCAAAAACTTGGCATACTTGGGGATTTGTTTAATTGTCTCCAAGAGAGGTATATTCACCTCAACCTTCTGAAAAGTCTCCATAATTTCCTTATCCAAGTCAGTCTCAACCATATGTCTCGGCTGTATCATTCGGTTGGGAAAAGGAAGAGGAAAGTTGGAAGCTGACTTTTTTGAATGTTCACTTTTCTGCTGTACTAAATTTTCTGTCAACTGCTGATTTGTTCCGATTTTCTGCTTGGTTGTTGTAGGATCATTTCTTCTTTGAATGCCTCTGACATCGAATTAGGCTGCGAGAACTTGAAGTTGCTGTAGAATCTTGTTTCTCTGGGCCAAGGGTAGAATCTGGAAGTATCTGCTGCACTGGTCCATTGATTTGCTTATCACTGCGTAAAGCTATAGCACTAACATTGCCTCTAGGGTTTGGAGTGGTTTGAGGGTAATTGGCCAGAACCCTGTGACTTTAATTCATGAATTGATGTGGCAAGTTGACCAATTTGAGTCTCCAAGTTCTGAATGGTGGTTTCAGTTCTCTGTTGAAACTGGATGTTATTGGTGGCCAATTGTTTCACCAAATCCTCCAATGAAGGCTCGATTTTGTGGCTACAGGACCTTCTTCTTTGGAATGGTGGTCTACTTGGTCCAACATGTGGCTGAAAGCGATTTGTCCTTGCTTGTCTTTGGAATGGTGGTCTATACTGGTTTGGTGGTCATTGATTTGATGCATTCCCATATCTCGATTGGGATGGTCCCTCCACCAGGGTTGTAAGTGTTGGAGAATGGATCATATTTACATTGTTGTTGTCACGATGGAATTGTGGCTTCCCGGAAATATACAGTGCGACCCGCAGTTGGTCTTGAAACTCGTAATCATCTTGCAATGTGGGGCACGAATGCAGAGGGATGAGAGGAACTAGAACATATGCTACAAACTCTTGCAGGGGTTTGCACACGTGGTTCGTGTTGTCCTATTGCCATCCTGTCTAACCAAAGAAGTGAGCTCATTCAATCTATGTTCCACCCTTTGTTGATCGGCATGTGAAGAGGTATTAACTTCATTGACTACTCACGGTTGCGGCACTCCATTCGAAAGTACCAAATTCTTTGAGAATTTGTCGCCATGTTTGCAATTAAGTTTTACGCGTGTGAGTTTTATCTACCAATGCTCCACCACTTGCAAGATCAATCATACTCCTTTCCATTGGCATCAATCCTTCATAGAAGTATTGGATCAGTGATTGATCACTAATTTGATGGTGTGGGCGCTTGAGCACAATTTCTTGAATCTCTCCCAATACTCATGGAGAGTTTCACCACCGATTTGCCTTATGCCACAAATATCTTTCCTTATTGCAGCCAGATTCTTGATGCGAGAAAGAACTTCTCCGTAAATAATCTTTTCATGTCATTCCAAGAAGTGATGGCAGCAGGTTGTAAGTAATACAACTAATCCTTAGCAGCACCATCCAAGGAGAAAGGAAAGGCCCTCAGCTTGATGTGATCTTAACTATTCCACGAGGTCTCATGGTGGAGCAAACAACATGGAACTCCTTCAAATGCTTATGTGGATCTTCACCTGTAAGACCATGAAACTTGGGCGACAAGTGTATCAATCCGCATTTCAACTCAAAATCAAAATTAAGTTCATTATATTGAATGCACTAAGTTTGATTATTCACATCAAAAAGTGCGACCAATTCCTTAAGGGTCCTATTGTTATAGTCAGCCATAGTAAAATCAACAGACTCAGTATCAGACACTGAAGTACTAACAGAAGCAGACTCAATAGGATTAAAAGAGTCAACAAGATTAGGTGCAATGTCAAGTTCAAGTCCAATTCCAGAAGTAATTCTATTAGCTCTATGAATGCTACTACCAGTCCTATGAATTCTATGAAGTGTATGAAATGTTTTATCAATTTCAGGATCAAATGAATGCAAGGTACCAGGATCAGATCTAGTCATACAGCATGCAGTTCATAAGAAGGTATTAGAAAAGCAATAACAACTAAAACACTAAAAATTCCTAAAACAAATACTCCAAAAAAATTAAACAAAAATAAAAACAGTATCAAATGAATTTTAAAAATTATGGAACCACCACAGGATAAAATCTACACAAAAATGCTATCCAAAAAAATAATAAAAAATCTTAAAAAATTGAAAAAGTGGTCTAAACGATGGAATTTGGCAAAACTAAGGGTGACCTCACTGTAAACAGTGAGCCTTTCTCAGAATAATATTTTCCATCTGTGTACCAAAATTCAGATCAATCTGAGATTCCCGAACCAAAATTCTTGACACAAAGCCCTTTATCCAATTTCAGCCGAATCCCACTTGAAAAAAGCTTCAAAAACAAAACAAACACATTTGTTAGAGTTAGATGGGATCTTGAAATGATCAAATAGTTGCCTTGGATCCCCGGCAACGGCGCCAAATTTGACAAGAGGTTGTCGAGACCTATCAAATAAAATAACCGGTTCACAAACTAATTTGTAGTATAGAGAATGAACCGGATCGTCTCTCAAGGATCCAAAAACAAAGATTTAATTAGATCAAGATAATTAGAAAAGGGGGGGTTTTGTTGTTGATTAACAAGATTAATAAAAGTGGAAGATTCAAAGTTGTAAATAAATCTAAAGAAACAACCAATCCAAGGAAATTTACCGATCTTGAGTTTAACTCATCATTGATCACAAGGAATTCACTTAATTGCTAACCATGTTCTTGGCCTTAGATCACATCAAGAAGCCCTAACATGATCCAAGAATTCTTTACTAGATAAGCATCTAGGATTTGATCAACCAAGGTTAGATAAAGTAAGCACCATCCAACATAGATTAACTTAAGATCTAGAATTTAACCAAGCTAAACAATCTATCAAAAAGCTTTAATATATTTTTTAATCTTTATGATCCTCTTTGAATACATGATAATAAAGCTATTACCACATCAACATCTAAATCAAATTAAGCAATTTAATCTAGATAAAAATCAAAAGAGGAAGAAGAGAAACTTGAATAACAATTAAGCAATATGAACAAGCGAAACAAGATCTCCAAATTAAACAACAAGATGGCTAATCCCTTGGATTGATTATGAGAGCCTAGCCTTCCATGGATGGGAAGGAAGAACTCAGAATTTAAAGAACAAAAACGAAATTGCAAAGAGAATGGAGAAGAAGAGAAAGAAAACTCTCACAAATACTTAAACTTTCTTGAAACTTACTTCCAAATTGAATGCCTCTAATACAAAGAGGTTGGGTCTATTTATACTAATCCTAGAAGCCAATTTGTACATGTACATAATCTGAATACAAGCTATAAGAATCTGAAATTTGTCAAAAATGGAAGCTTGATGCATGGTTGGTGGGTTGGTGCATGGTAGGTGGGTTGGTGTATGGTTGGTGGCTTTTAGTCAACAACTCTTATCCGACTTCTGGCTTCAAATTCATCACCTAGACGGTGCATTTTGGCTTGGATGTCTTCATCAAAGTTGTAGCTAGTTGTCTCCTTGAAAATCTCCAATTTGAATCATGTCATTTGGAATTTTAGAACTCCAGAAATGCCACAAACACTTCACCTACCTCAAGTTAGGTTAGAAGAACGTGTTTCCAAATTCAGACCAACTTGTAGCTTCTGAAGCATGCCTAAAACGACATCTATTGACAAAATGGTCTTCATTGAAGTTGGAGATATGGGTCTTATCTTTCAAGTGACCAAGTTTCAGCCCAAGAGGAGGCCTATAACCCACTATATAGTCCAATATGTGCATACTGCCCAGATGGTTCCGTGACAGCAAACCCACTCTGCATTGCAGGGATATTTTTGGACCCTTAGCATTCCGATCCAGCTCTTGAGTTCTTCATGAAACTTGTAGAGCATTGTCTTAGCTTTCCAAAGACACCATGATCACCTCAATTGGATCACCGAGTCCCAAGTTATGACCTAACCAAGGAAGAAAGGTCAAAATGCATCAAAATCCGAAAATTATTCAATATTTGCATTAAAGCCCAATGAAGCCCAACAACATTAAACTCATCTAAAGTACTAATATTGGGCACAATAAACATCTAATAATGCCTAATACAAAGCTAACATAAGTGTCTCAAATTGATTGATCACTCATCTCAGGTCAAAGAATCAAAGATAAGCATGCTGGTTCACCAGTATGAGCTCTTCAAAATGGGAGAGCATGAAAACATTGATCAAATGTTTGGACGATTCCAAACAATAATCAATGGCTTGAGATCTCTGGGAAAGAACTATGATAATCAAGATCATATCAGAAAAATCCTAAGAAGTCTTTCCGCATGCTGGAGACCTAAGGTTATCGTCATACGGGGAAAGCAAAGAATCTAGCTTCTCTTACCATGGAGGAACTCTTGGGTTCTCTTAAAGTTCATGAGCTGGAACTTCAAGAAGAGGAAAGCTCAAGAAAAGGGAAATCAATTGCCCTTAAAGCTCATAAAGGCAGTACGTCCAAAGCACTTAAAGCTGAAAAATCATCAGACGAGGCCGAGTCATCTGAAGATGATATATCTGATAATGACGAGTTATCTTTCATCTCTAGAAAGATACAAGCAATGTGGAAAAAGAAAGGAGGTATGCGGAGAAAGCACTTTGGACGAAGGTCACCAAAGGGCGACGTAATAGAAACAAAAGACAAGAGTCCAATCATATGCTATGAATGCAAGAAGCCCGGACACATTAAAGCGGAATGCCCTTCACTAAACAAGGAGAAAGAGAAAAGGAGATTCTTTCCAAAGAAGAAGAGATGATTAATGGCCACCTGGGAAGATCTTGATCTTTCAACTACTGATGATGAAGAAGAAGCAGAAGAAGAAGCAAATCTATGTTTCATGGCTAACACCTTGTCAGAAGAAGAAGAAGATGAGGTAACAAACTGTGATCTTGATCTTCAAAATGCATTTGATGAGTTGTTAAATAATTCATCTATTTTAGCGGTTGAATATAAATCCTTGAAAAGAAAATTTTCAAAATTAACTAGAGAATATGGAAAAATGTTTTCAGAAAAACAAGAACTTGAAATTTATTGTGAAAAATTAAAAACTGAAAATGCTCTTTTGAAAACATCTTCTGAGTCCAACACTTCAGATGAAGTTGATAAACTTCATAATGAGGTAAAAGAGTTAACTGAGGACCTCAGTAAATTTGTAAAAAGCACCAACAACCTAAACATTTTACTCAAATATTCCAGAGACCCTCGTGACAAATCTGGATTGGGATATCAAGATACTGATAAACAGTTTTTTCAAAAAACTACTACTCAACCTAAATTCATTAAGAATGTTTGTAAAAAGAACGTTTACCCTTCCTCAATAGATCCTTTTAATAAAAGGTCAAAATATTATGGATCTCCAAGAGCTAACCAAAAAGGACCCAAAAAGATATGGGTACCTAAGGATATGATAATTCCTCTTGCAGATGTGCTTAGCAACAAGAAAAAGACACTGTCATGGTACTGGGACGGTGGTTGCTCACGGCACATGACGGGAGAAAGGTCTATGTTCCAAGACATCAAAACTAATTCAGAGGCTCGACCACGTTTGGAGGAAACCAGAAAGGTAAAATAGTTGGAATAGGTAAGATTGGTAAGCATCCTTTTCCCTCTATCGATAATGTTCTTCTAGTTGAAGGATTGAAATATAATCTGCTTAGCATTAGTCAATTATGTGATAGTGGATCTAATGTTTCATTCAATCAAGGAGAATGTATAGTTAAAAACTCTGACGGATCCATACTCTTCATTGCTAAAAGGCAAAACAATCTTTATAAAATTGACTTGGAAGATCTTTCAGATCAAAATGTATCATGTCTAGTTTCCATAAAATGAGAACAAGTGGATATGGCACAAGAAGCTTGGTCATGCAAGTTTGAGATTAATCTCTAAACTAAATAAGCATAACCTCGTAAGAGGACTACCAAAGCTTGTGTACAAATCAGATGTTCTTTGTGAAGCTTGTCAAAAGGGGAAACAAATCAAAAATTCTTTTGAGTCCAAAAACATCGTTTCCACCTCTAGACCACTAGAATTGTTACATCTTGATTTATTTGGTCCTACAAGAACTTCTTCACTAAATGGAAAGAAATATGGATTGGTCATAGTAGATGACTATACTAGATGGACATGGGTTATGTTTCTAGCTCACAAGGATGAGTCTTTTAAAGTCTTTTCTATTTTCTGTAAAAGAATTCAAAATGAAAAAGGAATGTGTATCAACTCAATCCAAAGTGATCATGGAGGAGAATTTGAGAATGAGAGTTTCCAATTGTTCTGTGAAGAAAACGGTATTCATCACAACTTCTCTGCCCCAAGAACACCACAACAAAATGGTGTGGTAGAAAGAAAAAATAGATCTCTTCAAGAGATGGCTAGAACAATGCTCAATGACAACTCAATCTCCAAACACTTCTGGGCTGAAGCTGTTAACACTGCGTGTTATATTCAAAACAGAATATATATTAGACCTATTTTAAACAAAACTCCATATGAATTGTGGAAATGACGAAAACCCAACATCTCTTACTTTCATTCTTTTGGCTGTCAATGTTTTATTTTGAATACTAAGGATTCTTTTGGAAAGTTTGATGCTAAAGTTGACTCTGGTATTTTCCTAGGATACTCAGAAACATCTAAATCATATAGAGTATATAACTCTCGCTCTCTAACTGTTGAAGAATCTGTTCATGTTAAATTCAATGACAAAAAGCCTGACAATGACTTGTCAGAGCTAGATGAGTCCTTTGCAGAGTTAAACTTAAAAGACAAAGGAGAAGGATCAGCAACCCAAAACAAAGAAGCATTGGACGACGAAAGAAAAGAAGAAACAACTGATGGTCAAAGAAGCTGGCATTTCAAAACTTATCATCCAGAACACCAAATCATTGGTAATCCAGATGATAAAGTACGTACAAGATCTACCTTCAGAGAATACTCAAATGTAGCCTTCATCTCTGAAATAGAACCAAGAAAAATAGAAGAAGCACTGAAGGACGAAGGATGGATCTTAGACATGCAAGAAGAGCTAAATCAATTTAAAAGAAATGATGTTTGGACGCTGGTTCAAAAGCCTAAAGACAAGTCCATCATCGGCACAAAATGGATATTCAAAAACAAACTGGACGAAGATGGTAAGGTTGTGAGAAACAAAGCAAGGTTGGTAGCCCAAGGTTACTCAAACCAAGAAGGTATTGATTTCACTGAAACTTTTGCTCCTGTAGCCAGACTAGAAGCCATACGCATTTTACTTTCATTTGCTGCTCATCATAGCATGAGACTATATCAAATGGACGTAAAAAGTGCATTTCTAAATGGTATAATCAATGAAGAAGTTTTCGTCAATGAAGAAATGATGGTTCAAGAGTTGTAAGCCCATTTGTTCCTTATCGGTTTATCGTGGAATATAAGAACTTCTAGGACAAGTAGTTGATGTTTTCATGAAACACATGAGTTAGATGGTGTTTGGGAGAGTCAATAGATGTTTGTCAAGCACCCACGATGTTTGAAGACTAAAGAAATGATGGTTTAAGAGTTGTAAGCCCATTTGTTCCTTCTCGGTTTATCATGGAATATAAGAACTTCTAGGCCAAGTAGTTGATGTTTTCATGAAACACATGAGTTAGATGGTGTTTGGGAGAGTCAATAGATGTTTGTCAAGCACCCACGATGTTTGAAGACTAAAGAAATGATGGTTTAAGAGTTGTAAGCCCATTTGTTCCTTCTCGGTTTATCATGGAATATAAGAACTTCTAGGCCAAGTAGTTGATGTTTTCATGAAACACATGAGTTAGATGGTGTTTGGGAGAGTCAATAGATGTTTGTCAAGCACCCACGATGTTTGAAGACTAAAGAAATGATGGTTTAAGAGTTGTAAGCCCATTTGTTCCTTCTCGGTTTATCATGGAATATAAGAACTTCTAGGCCAAGTAGTTGATGTTTTCATGAAACACATGAGTTAGATGGTGTTTGGGAGAGTCAATAGATGTTTGTCAAGCACCCACGGTGTTTGAAGACTGAAGAAATGGTGGTTTAAGAGTTGTAAGCCCATTTGTTCCTTCTCGGTTTATCATGGAATATAAGAACTTCTAGGCCAAGTAGTTGATGTTTTCATGAAACACATGAGTTAGATGGTGTTTGGGAGAGTCAATAGATGTTTGTCAAGCACCCACGATGTTTGAAGACTAAAGAAATGATGGTTTAAGAGTTGTAAGCCCATTTGTTCCTTCTCGGTTTATCATGGAATATAAGAACTTCTAGGCCAAGTAGTTGATGTTTTCATGAAACACATGAGTTAGATGGTGTTTGGGAGAGTCAATAGATGTTTGTCAAGCACCCACGATGTTTGAAGACTAAAGAAATGATGGTTTAAGAGTTGTAAGCCCATTTGTTCCTTCTCGGTTTATCATGGAATATAAGAACTTCTAGGCCAAGTAGTTGATGTTTTCATGAAACACATGAGTTAGATGGTGTTTGGGAGAGTCAATAGATGTTTGTCAAGCACCCACGGTGTTTGAAGACTGAAGAAATGGTGGTTTAAGAGTTGTAAGCCCATTTGTTCCTTCTCGGTTTATCATGGAATATAAGAACTTCTAGGCCAAGTAGTTGATGTTTTCATGAAACACATGAGTTAGATGGTGTTTGGGAGAGTCAATAGATGTTTGTCAAGCACCCACGATGTTTGAAGACTAAAGAAATGATGGTTTAAGAGTTGTAAGCCCATTTGTTCCTTCTCGGTTTATCATGGAATATAAGAACTTCTAGGCCAAGTAGTTGATGTTTTCATGAAACACATGAGTTAGATGGTGTTTGGGAGAGTCAATAGATGTTTGTCAAGCACCCACGATGTTTGAAGACTAAAGAAATGATGGTTTAAGAGTTGTAAGCCCATTTGTTCCTTCTCGGTTTATCATGGAATATAAGAACTTCTAGGCCAAGTAGTTGATGTTTTCATGAAACACATGAGTTAGATGGTGTTTGGGAGAGTCAATAGATGTTTGTCAAGCACCCACGATGTTTGAAGACTAAAGAAATGATGGTTTAAGAGTTGTAAGCCCATTTGTTCCTTCTCGGTTTATCATGGAATATAAGAACTTCTAGGCCAAGTAGTTGATGTTTTCATGAAACACATGAGTTAGATGGTGTTTGGGAGAGTCAATAGATGTTTGTCAAGCACCCACGATGTTTGAAGACTGAAGAAATGGTGGTTTAAGAGTTGTAAGCCCATTTGTTCCTTCTCGGTTTATCATGGAATATAAGAACTTCTAGGCCAAGTAGTTGATGTTTTCATGAAACACATGAGTTAGATGGTGTTTGGGAGAGTCAATAGATGTTTGTCAAGCACCCACGATGTTTGAAGACTAAAGAAATGATGGTTTAAGAGTTGTAAGCCCATTTGTTCCTTCTCGGTTTATCATGGAATATAAGAACTTCTAGGCCAAGTAGTTGATGTTTTCATGAAACACATGAGTTAGATGGTGTTTGGGAGAGTCAATAGATGTTTGTCAAGCACCCACGATGTTTGAAGACTGAAGAAATGGTGGTTTAAGAGTTGTAAGCCCATTTGTTCCTTCTCGGTTTATCATGGAATATAAGAACTTCTAGGCCAAGTAGTTGATGTTTTCATGAAACACATGAGTTAGATGGTGTTTGGGAGAGTCAATAGATGTTTGTCAAGCACCCACGATGTTTGAAGACTAAAGAAATGATGGTTTAAGAGTTGTAAGCCCATTTGTTCCTTCTCGGTTTATCATGGAATATAAGAACTTCTAGGCCAAGTAGTTGATGTTTTCATGAAACACATGAGTTAGATGGTGTTTGGGAGAGTCAATAGATGTTTGTCAAGCACCCACGATGTTTGAAGACTAAAGAAATGATGGTTTAAGAGTTGTAAGCCCATTTGTTCCTTCTCGGTTTATCATGGAATATAAGAACTTCTAGGCCAAGTAGTTGATGTTTTCATGAAACACATGAGTTAGATGGTGTTTGGGAGAGTCAATAGATGTTTGTCAAGCACCCACGATGTTTGAAGACTAAAGAAATGATGGTTTAAGAGTTGTAAGCCCATTTGTTCCTTCTCGGTTTATCATGGAATATAAGAACTTCTAGGCCAAGTAGTTGATGTTTTCATGAAACACATGAGTTAGATGGTGTTTGGGAGAGTCAATAGATGTTTGTCAAGCACCCACGATGTTTGAAGACTGAAGAAATGGTGGTTTAAGAGTTGTAAGCCCATTTGTTCCTTCTCGGTTTATCATGGAATATAAGAACTTCTAGGCCAAGTAGTTGATGTTTTCATGAAACACATGAGTTAGATGGTGTTTGGGAGAGTCAATAGATGTTTGTCAAGCACCCACGATGTTTGAAGACTAAAGAAATGATGGTTTAAGAGTTGTAAGCCCATTTGTTCCTTCTCGGTTTATCATGGAATATAAGAACTTCTAGGCCAAGTAGTTGATGTTTTCATGAAACACATGAGTTAGATGGTGTTTGGGAGAGTCAATAGATGTTTGTCAAGCACCCACGATGTTTGAAGACTAAAGAAATGATGGTTTAAGAGTTGTAAGCCCATTTGTTCCTTCTCGGTTTATCATGGAATATAAGAACTTCTAGGCCAAGTAGTTGATGTTTTCATGAAACACATGAGTTAGATGGTGTTTGGGAGAGTCAATAGATGTTTGTCAAGCACCCACGATGTTTGAAGACTAAAGAAATGATGGTTTAAGAGTTGTAAGCCCATTTGTTCCTTCTCGGTTTATCATGGAATATAAGAACTTCTAGGCCAAGTAGTTGATGTTTTCATGAAACACATGAGTTAGATGGTGTTTGGGAGAGTCAATAGATGTTTGTCAAGCACCCACGATGTTTGAAGACTAAAGAAATGATGGTTTAAGAGTTGTAAGCCCATTTGTTCCTTCTCGGTTTATCATGGAATATAAGAACTTCTAGGCCAAGTAGTTGATGTTTTCATGAAACACATGAGTTAGATGGTGTTTGGGAGAGTCAATAGATGTTTGTCAAGCACCCACGATGTTTGAAGACTAAAGAAATGATGGTTTAAGAGTTGTAAGCCCATTTGTTCCTTCTCGGTTTATCATGGAATATAAGAACTTCTAGGCCAAGTAGTTGATGTTTTCATGAAACACATGAGTTAGATGGTGTTTGGGAGAGTCAATAGATGTTTGTCAAGCACCCACGATGTTTGAAGACTAAAGAAATGATGGTTTAAGAGTTGTAAGCCCATTTGTTCCTTCTCGGTTTATCATGGAATATAAGAACTTCTAGGCCAAGTAGTTGATGTTTTCATGAAACACATGAGTTAGATGGTGTTTGGGAGAGTCAATAGATGTTTGTCAAGCACCCACGATGTTTGAAGACTAAAGAAATGATGGTTTAAGAGTTGTAAGCCCATTTGTTCCTTCTCGGTTTATCATGGAATATAAGAACTTCTAGGCCAAGTAGTTGATGTTTTCATGAAACACATGAGTTAGATGGTGTTTGGGAGAGTCAATAGATGTTTGTCAAGCACCCACGATGTTTGAAGACTGAAGAAATGGTGGTTTAAGAGTTGTAAGCCCATTTGTTCCTTCTCGGTTTATCATGGAATATAAGAACTTCTAGGCCAAGTAGTTGATGTTTTCATGAAACACATGAGTTAGATGGTGTTTGGGAGAGTCAATAGATGTTTGTCAAGCACCCACGATGTTTGAAGACTAAAGAAATGATGGTTTAAGAGTTGTAAGCCCATTTGTTCCTTCTCGGTTTATCATGGAATATAAGAACTTCTAGGCCAAGTAGTTGATGTTTTCATGAAACACATGAGTTAGATGGTGTTTGGGAGAGTCAATAGATGTTTGTCAAGCACCCACGATGTTTGAAGACTAAAGAAATGATGGTTTAAGAGTTGTAAGCCCATTTGTTCCTTCTCGGTTTATCATGGAATATAAGAACTTCTAGGCCAAGTAGTTGATGTTTTCATGAAACACATGAGTTAGATGGTGTTTGGGAGAGTCAATAGATGTTTGTCAAGCACCCACGATGTTTGAAGACTAAAGAAATGATGGTTTAAGAGTTGTAAGCCCATTTGTTCCTTCTCGGTTTATCATGGAATATAAGAACTTCTAGGCCAAGTAGTTGATGTTTTCATGAAACACATGAGTTAGATGGTGTTTGGGAGAGTCAATAGATGTTTGTCAAGCACCCACGATGTTTGAAGACTAAAGAAATGATGGTTTAAGAGTTGTAAGCCCATTTGTTCCTTCTCGGTTTATCATGGAATATAAGAACTTCTAGGCCAAGTAGTTGATGTTTTCATGAAACACATGAGTTAGATGGTGTTTGGGAGAGTCAATAGATGTTTGTCAAGCACCCACGATGTTTGAAGACTAAAGAAATGATGGTTTAAGAGTTGTAAGCCCATTTGTTCCTTCTCGGTTTATCATGGAATATAAGAACTTCTAGGCCAAGTAGTTGATGTTTTCATGAAACACATGAGTTAGATGGTGTTTGGGAGAGTCAATAGATGTTTGTCAAGCACCCACGATGTTTGAAGACTAAAGAAATGATGGTTTAAGAGTTGTAAGCCCATTTGTTCCTTCTCGGTTTATCATGGAATATAAGAACTTCTAGGCCAAGTAGTTGATGTTTTCATGAAACACATGAGTTAGATGGTGTTTGGGAGAGTCAATAGATGTTTGTCAAGCACCCACGGTGTTTGAAGACTGAAGAAATGGTGGTTTAAGAGTTGTAAGCCCATTTGTTCCTTCTCGGTTTATCATGGAATATAAGAACTTCTAGGCCAAGTAGTTGATGTTTTCATGAAACACATGAGTTAGATGGTGTTTGGGAGAGTCAATAGATGTTTGTCAAGCACCCACGATGTTTGAAGACTAAAGAAATGATGGTTTAAGAGTTGTAAGCCCATTTGTTCCTTCTCGGTTTATCATGGAATATAAGAACTTCTAGGCCAAGTAGTTGATGTTTTCATGAAACACATGAGTTAGATGGTGTTTGGGAGAGTCAATAGATGTTTGTCAAGCACCCACGATGTTTGAAGACTAAAGAAATGATGGTTTAAGAGTTGTAAGCCCATTTGTTCCTTCTCGGTTTATCATGGAATATAAGAACTTCTAGGCCAAGTAGTTGATGTTTTCATGAAACACATGAGTTAGATGGTGTTTGGGAGAGTCAATAGATGTTTGTCAAGCACCCACGATGTTTGAAGACTAAAGAAATGATGGTTTAAGAGTTGTAAGCCCATTTGTTCCTTCTCGGTTTATCATGGAATATAAGAACTTCTAGGCCAAGTAGTTGATGTTTTCATGAAACACATGAGTTAGATGGTGTTTGGGAGAGTCAATAGATGTTTGTCAAGCACCCACGATGTTTGAAGACTAAAGAAATGATGGTTTAAGAGTTGTAAGCCCATTTGTTCCTTCTCGGTTTATCATGGAATATAAGAACTTCTAGGCCAAGTAGTTGATGTTTTCATGAAACACATGAGTTAGATGGTGTTTGGGAGAGTCAATAGATGTTTGTCAAGCACCCACGATGTTTGAAGACTAAAGAAATGATGGTTTAAGAGTTGTAAGCCCATTTGTTCCTTCTCGGTTTATCATGGAATATAAGAACTTCTAGGCCAAGTAGTTGATGTTTTCATGAAACACATGAGTTAGATGGTGTTTGGGAGAGTCAATAGATGTTTGTCAAGCACCCACGATGTTTGAAGACTAAAGAAATGATGGTTTAAGAGTTGTAAGCCCATTTGTTCCTTCTCGGTTTATCATGGAATATAAGAACTTCTAGGCCAAGTAGTTGATGTTTTCATGAAACACATGAGTTAGATGGTGTTTGGGAGAGTCAATAGATGTTTGTCAAGCACCCACGATGTTTGAAGACTAAAGAAATGATGGTTTAAGAGTTGTAAGCCCATTTGTTCCTTCTCGGTTTATCATGGAATATAAGAACTTCTAGGCCAAGTAGTTGATGTTTTCATGAAACACATGAGTTAGATGGTGTTTGGGAGAGTCAATAGATGTTTGTCAAGCACCCACGATGTTTGAAGACTAAAGAAATGATGGTTTAAGAGTTGTAAGCCCATTTGTTCCTTCTCGGTTTATCATGGAATATAAGAACTTCTAGGCCAAGTAGTTGATGTTTTCATGAAACACATGAGTTAGATGGTGTTTGGGAGAGTCAATAGATGTTTGTCAAGCACCCACGATGTTTGAAGACTAAAGAAATGATGGTTTAAGAGTTGTAAGCCCATTTGTTCCTTCTCGGTTTATCATGGAATATAAGAACTTCTAGGCCAAGTAGTTGATGTTTTCATGAAACACATGAGTTAGATGGTGTTTGGGAGAGTCAATAGATGTTTGTCAAGCACCCACGATGTTTGAAGACTGAAGAAATGGTGGTTTAAGAGTTGTAAGCCCATTTGTTCCTTCTCGGTTTATCATGGAATATAAGAACTTCTAGGCCAAGTAGTTGATGTTTTCATGAAACACATGAGTTAGATGGTGTTTGGGAGAGTCAATAGATGTTTGTCAAGCACCCACGATGTTTGAAGACTAAAGAAATGATGGTTTAAGAGTTGTAAGCCCATTTGTTCCTTCTCGGTTTATCATGGAATATAAGAACTTCTAGGCCAAGTAGTTGATGTTTTCATGAAACACATGAGTTAGATGGTGTTTGGGAGAGTCAATAGATGTTTGTCAAGCACCCACGATGTTTGAAGACTAAAGAAATGATGGTTTAAGAGTTGTAAGCCCATTTGTTCCTTCTCGGTTTATCATGGAATATAAGAACTTCTAGGCCAAGTAGTTGATGTTTTCATGAAACACATGAGTTAGATGGTGTTTGGGAGAGTCAATAGATGTTTGTCAAGCACCCACGATGTTTGAAGACTAAAGAAATGATGGTTTAAGAGTTGTAAGCCCATTTGTTCCTTCTCGGTTTATCATGGAATATAAGAACTTCTAGGCCAAGTAGTTGATGTTTTCATGAAACACATGAGTTAGATGGTGTTTGGGAGAGTCAATAGATGTTTGTCAAGCACCCACGATGTTTGAAGACTAAAGAAATGATGGTTTAAGAGTTGTAAGCCCATTTGTTCCTTCTCGGTTTATCATGGAATATAAGAACTTCTAGGCCAAGTAGTTGATGTTTTCATGAAACACATGAGTTAGATGGTGTTTGGGAGAGTCAATAGATGTTTGTCAAGCACCCACGATGTTTGAAGACTAAAGAAATGATGGTTTAAGAGTTGTAAGCCCATTTGTTCCTTCTCGGTTTATCATGGAATATAAGAACTTCTAGGCCAAGTAGTTGATGTTTTCATGAAACACATGAGTTAGATGGTGTTTGGGAGAGTCAATAGATGTTTGTCAAGCACCCACGATGTTTGAAGACTAAAGAAATGATGGTTTAAGAGTTGTAAGCCCATTTGTTCCTTCTCGGTTTATCATGGAATATAAGAACTTCTAGGCCAAGTAGTTGATGTTTTCATGAAACACATGAGTTAGATGGTGTTTGGGAGAGTCAATAGATGTTTGTCAAGCACCCACGATGTTTGAAGACTAAAGAAATGATGGTTTAAGAGTTGTAAGCCCATTTGTTCCTTCTCGGTTTATCATGGAATATAAGAACTTCTAGGCCAAGTAGTTGATGTTTTCATGAAACACATGAGTTAGATGGTGTTTGGGAGAGTCAATAGATGTTTGTCAAGCACCCACGATGTTTGAAGACTGAAGAAATGGTGGTTTAAGAGTTGTAAGCCCATTTGTTCCTTCTCGGTTTATCATGGAATATAAGAACTTCTAGGCCAAGTAGTTGATGTTTTCATGAAACACATGAGTTAGATGGTGTTTGGGAGAGTCAATAGATGTTTGTCAAGCACCCACGATGTTTGAAGACTAAAGAAATGATGGTTTAAGAGTTGTAAGCCCATTTGTTCCTTCTCGGTTTATCATGGAATATAAGAACTTCTAGGCCAAGTAGTTGATGTTTTCATGAAACACATGAGTTAGATGGTGTTTGGGAGAGTCAATAGATGTTTGTCAAGCACCCACGATGTTTGAAGACTAAAGAAATGATGGTTTAAGAGTTGTAAGCCCATTTGTTCCTTCTCGGTTTATCATGGAATATAAGAACTTCTAGGCCAAGTAGTTGATGTTTTCATGAAACACATGAGTTAGATGGTGTTTGGGAGAGTCAATAGATGTTTGTCAAGCACCCACGATGTTTGAAGACTAAAGAAATGATGGTTTAAGAGTTGTAAGCCCATTTGTTCCTTCTCGGTTTATCATGGAATATAAGAACTTCTAGGCCAAGTAGTTGATGTTTTCATGAAACACATGAGTTAGATGGTGTTTGGGAGAGTCAATAGATGTTTGTCAAGCACCCACGATGTTTGAAGACTAAAGAAATGATGGTTTAAGAGTTGTAAGCCCATTTGTTCCTTCTCGGTTTATCATGGAATATAAGAACTTCTAGGCCAAGTAGTTGATGTTTTCATGAAACACATGAGTTAGATGGTGTTTGGGAGAGTCAATAGATGTTTGTCAAGCACCCACGATGTTTGAAGACTAAAGAAATGATGGTTTAAGAGTTGTAAGCCCATTTGTTCCTTCTCGGTTTATCATGGAATATAAGAACTTCTAGGCCAAGTAGTTGATGTTTTCATGAAACACATGAGTTAGATGGTGTTTGGGAGAGTCAATAGATGTTTGTCAAGCACCCACGATGTTTGAAGACTAAAGAAATGATGGTTTAAGAGTTGTAAGCCCATTTGTTCCTTCTCGGTTTATCATGGAATATAAGAACTTCTAGGCCAAGTAGTTGATGTTTTCATGAAACACATGAGTTAGATGGTGTTTGGGAGAGTCAATAGATGTTTGTCAAGCACCCACGATGTTTGAAGACTAAAGAAATGATGGTTTAAGAGTTGTAAGCCCATTTGTTCCTTCTCGGTTTATCATGGAATATAAGAACTTCTAGGCCAAGTAGTTGATGTTTTCATGAAACACATGAGTTAGATGGTGTTTGGGAGAGTCAATAGATGTTTGTCAAGCACCCACGATGTTTGAAGACTAAAGAAATGATGGTTTAAGAGTTGTAAGCCCATTTGTTCCTTCTCGGTTTATCATGGAATATAAGAACTTCTAGGCCAAGTAGTTGATGTTTTCATGAAACACATGAGTTAGATGGTGTTTGGGAGAGTCAATAGATGTTTGTCAAGCACCCACGATGTTTGAAGACTAAAGAAATGATGGTTTAAGAGTTGTAAGCCCATTTGTTCCTTCTCGGTTTATCATGGAATATAAGAACTTCTAGGCCAAGTAGTTGATGTTTTCATGAAACACATGAGTTAGATGGTGTTTGGGAGAGTCAATAGATGTTTGTCAAGCACCCACGATGTTTGAAGACTAAAGAAATGATGGTTTAAGAGTTGTAAGCCCATTTGTTCCTTCTCGGTTTATCATGGAATATAAGAACTTCTAGGCCAAGTAGTTGATGTTTTCATGAAACACATGAGTTAGATGGTGTTTGGGAGAGTCAATAGATGTTTGTCAAGCACCCACGATGTTTGAAGACTAAAGAAATGATGGTTTAAGAGTTGTAAGCCCATTTGTTCCTTCTCGGTTTATCATGGAATATAAGAACTTCTAGGCCAAGTAGTTGATGTTTTCATGAAACACATGAGTTAGATGGTGTTTGGGAGAGTCAATAGATGTTTGTCAAGCACCCACGATGTTTGAAGACTAAAGAAATGATGGTTTAAGAGTTGTAAGCCCATTTGTTCCTTCTCGGTTTATCATGGAATATAAGAACTTCTAGGCCAAGTAGTTGATGTTTTCATGAAACACATGAGTTAGATGGTGTTTGGGAGAGTCAATAGATGTTTGTCAAGCACCCACGATGTTTGAAGACTAAAGAAATGATGGTTTAAGAGTTGTAAGCCCATTTGTTCCTTCTCGGTTTATCATGGAATATAAGAACTTCTAGGCCAAGTAGTTGATGTTTTCATGAAACACATGAGTTAGATGGTGTTTGGGAGAGTCAATAGATGTTTGTCAAGCACCCACGATGTTTGAAGACTAAAGAAATGATGGTTTAAGAGTTGTAAGCCCATTTGTTCCTTCTCGGTTTATCATGGAATATAAGAACTTCTAGGCCAAGTAGTTGATGTTTTCATGAAACACATGAGTTAGATGGTGTTTGGGAGAGTCAATAGATGTTTGTCAAGCACCCACGATGTTTGAAGACTAAAGAAATGATGGTTTAAGAGTTGTAAGCCCATTTGTTCCTTCTCGGTTTATCATGGAATATAAGAACTTCTAGGCCAAGTAGTTGATGTTTTCATGAAACACATGAGTTAGATGGTGTTTGGGAGAGTCAATAGATGTTTGTCAAGCACCCACGATGTTTGAAGACTAAAGAAATGATGGTTTAAGAGTTGTAAGCCCATTTGTTCCTTCTCGGTTTATCATGGAATATAAGAACTTCTAGGCCAAGTAGTTGATGTTTTCATGAAACACATGAGTTAGATGGTGTTTGGGAGAGTCAATAGATGTTTGTCAAGCACCCACGATGTTTGAAGACTAAAGAAATGATGGTTTAAGAGTTGTAAGCCCATTTGTTCCTTCTCGGTTTATCATGGAATATAAGAACTTCTAGGCCAAGTAGTTGATGTTTTCATGAAACACATGAGTTAGATGGTGTTTGGGAGAGTCAATAGATGTTTGTCAAGCACCCACGATGTTTGAAGACTGAAGAAATGGTGGTTTAAGAGTTGTAAGCCCATTTGTTCCTTCTCGGTTTATCATGGAATATAAGAACTTCTAGGCCAAGTAGTTGATGTTTTCATGAAACACATGAGTTAGATGGTGTTTGGGAGAGTCAATAGATGTTTGTCAAGCACCCACGATGTTTGAAGACTAAAGAAATGATGGTTTAAGAGTTGTAAGCCCATTTGTTCCTTCTCGGTTTATCATGGAATATAAGAACTTCTAGGCCAAGTAGTTGATGTTTTCATGAAACACATGAGTTAGATGGTGTTTGGGAGAGTCAATAGATGTTTGTCAAGCACCCACGATGTTTGAAGACTAAAGAAATGATGGTTTAAGAGTTGTAAGCCCATTTGTTCCTTCTCGGTTTATCATGGAATATAAGAACTTCTAGGCCAAGTAGTTGATGTTTTCATGAAACACATGAGTTAGATGGTGTTTGGGAGAGTCAATAGATGTTTGTCAAGCACCCACGATGTTTGAAGACTGAAGAAATGGTGGTTTAAGAGTTGTAAGCCCATTTGTTCCTTCTCGGTTTATCATGGAATATAAGAACTTCTAGGCCAAGTAGTTGATGTTTTCATGAAACACATGAGTTAGATGGTGTTTGGGAGAGTCAATAGATGTTTGTCAAGCACCCACGATGTTTGAAGACTAAAGAAATGATGGTTTAAGAGTTGTAAGCCCATTTGTTCCTTCTCGGTTTATCATGGAATATAAGAACTTCTAGGCCAAGTAGTTGATGTTTTCATGAAACACATGAGTTAGATGGTGTTTGGGAGAGTCAATAGATGTTTGTCAAGCACCCACGATGTTTGAAGACTAAAGAAATGATGGTTTAAGAGTTGTAAGCCCATTTGTTCCTTCTCGGTTTATCATGGAATATAAGAACTTCTAGGCCAAGTAGTTGATGTTTTCATGAAACACATGAGTTAGATGGTGTTTGGGAGAGTCAATAGATGTTTGTCAAGCACCCACGATGTTTGAAGACTAAAGAAATGATGGTTTAAGAGTTGTAAGCCCATTTGTTCCTTCTCGGTTTATCATGGAATATAAGAACTTCTAGGCCAAGTAGTTGATGTTTTCATGAAACACATGAGTTAGATGGTGTTTGGGAGAGTCAATAGATGTTTGTCAAGCACCCACGATGTTTGAAGACTAAAGAAATGATGGTTTAAGAGTTGTAAGCCCATTTGTTCCTTCTCGGTTTATCATGGAATATAAGAACTTCTAGGCCAAGTAGTTGATGTTTTCATGAAACACATGAGTTAGATGGTGTTTGGGAGAGTCAATAGATGTTTGTCAAGCACCCACGATGTTTGAAGACTAAAGAAATGATGGTTTAAGAGTTGTAAGCCCATTTGTTCCTTCTCGGTTTATCATGGAATATAAGAACTTCTAGGCCAAGTAGTTGATGTTTTCATGAAACACATGAGTTAGATGGTGTTTGGGAGAGTCAATAGATGTTTGTCAAGCACCCACGATGTTTGAAGACTAAAGAAATGATGGTTTAAGAGTTGTAAGCCCATTTGTTCCTTCTCGGTTTATCATGGAATATAAGAACTTCTAGGCCAAGTAGTTGATGTTTTCATGAAACACATGAGTTAGATGGTGTTTGGGAGAGTCAATAGATGTTTGTCAAGCACCCACGATGTTTGAAGACTAAAGAAATGATGGTTTAAGAGTTGTAAGCCCATTTGTTCCTTCTCGGTTTATCATGGAATATAAGAACTTCTAGGCCAAGTAGTTGATGTTTTCATGAAACACATGAGTTAGATGGTGTTTGGGAGAGTCAATAGATGTTTGTCAAGCACCCACGATGTTTGAAGACTAAAGAAATGATGGTTTAAGAGTTGTAAGCCCATTTGTTCCTTCTCGGTTTATCATGGAATATAAGAACTTCTAGGCCAAGTAGTTGATGTTTTCATGAAACACATGAGTTAGATGGTGTTTGGGAGAGTCAATAGATGTTTGTCAAGCACCCACGATGTTTGAAGACTAAAGAAATGATGGTTTAAGAGTTGTAAGCCCATTTGTTCCTTCTCGGTTTATCATGGAATATAAGAACTTCTAGGCCAAGTAGTTGATGTTTTCATGAAACACATGAGTTAGATGGTGTTTGGGAGAGTCAATAGATGTTTGTCAAGCACCCACGATGTTTGAAGACTAAAGAAATGATGGTTTAAGAGTTGTAAGCCCATTTGTTCCTTCTCGGTTTATCATGGAATATAAGAACTTCTAGGCCAAGTAGTTGATGTTTTCATGAAACACATGAGTTAGATGGTGTTTGGGAGAGTCAATAGATGTTTGTCAAGCACCCACGATGTTTGAAGACTGAAGAAATGGTGGTTTAAGAGTTGTAAGCCCATTTGTTCCTTCTCGGTTTATCATGGAATATAAGAACTTCTAGGCCAAGTAGTTGATGTTTTCATGAAACACATGAGTTAGATGGTGTTTGGGAGAGTCAATAGATGTTTGTCAAGCACCCACGATGTTTGAAGACTAAAGAAATGATGGTTTAAGAGTTGTAAGCCCATTTGTTCCTTCTCGGTTTATCATGGAATATAAGAACTTCTAGGCCAAGTAGTTGATGTTTTCATGAAACACATGAGTTAGATGGTGTTTGGGAGAGTCAATAGATGTTTGTCAAGCACCCACGATGTTTGAAGACTAAAGAAATGATGGTTTAAGAGTTGTAAGCCCATTTGTTCCTTCTCGGTTTATCATGGAATATAAGAACTTCTAGGCCAAGTAGTTGATGTTTTCATGAAACACATGAGTTAGATGGTGTTTGGGAGAGTCAATAGATGTTTGTCAAGCACCCACGATGTTTGAAGACTAAAGAAATGATGGTTTAAGAGTTGTAAGCCCATTTGTTCCTTCTCGGTTTATCATGGAATATAAGAACTTCTAGGCCAAGTAGTTGATGTTTTCATGAAACACATGAGTTAGATGGTGTTTGGGAGAGTCAATAGATGTTTGTCAAGCACCCACGATGTTTGAAGACTAAAGAAATGATGGTTTAAGAGTTGTAAGCCCATTTGTTCCTTCTCGGTTTATCATGGAATATAAGAACTTCTAGGCCAAGTAGTTGATGTTTTCATGAAACACATGAGTTAGATGGTGTTTGGGAGAGTCAATAGATGTTTGTCAAGCACCCACGATGTTTGAAGACTAAAGAAATGATGGTTTAAGAGTTGTAAGCCCATTTGTTCCTTCTCGGTTTATCATGGAATATAAGAACTTCTAGGCCAAGTAGTTGATGTTTTCATGAAACACATGAGTTAGATGGTGTTTGGGAGAGTCAATAGATGTTTGTCAAGCACCCACGATGTTTGAAGACTAAAGAAATGATGGTTTAAGAGTTGTAAGCCCATTTGTTCCTTCTCGGTTTATCATGGAATATAAGAACTTCTAGGCCAAGTAGTTGATGTTTTCATGAAACACATGAGTTAGATGGTGTTCGGGAAAGTCAATAGATGTTTGTCAAGCACCCACGATGTTTGATATGATCCAAGTTGGATGCATATTGTTTTTACGGATCGTCCTTGAGTTGATTTCTTGTTAAAAGGAATTTAAAGGAGAGATGAACATTAACATGAACAGTACAAGAAAACAGTACCGTGAATAGTGTAGATGGTGTTTGGGAACAGTGCAAAATAGTTAAAAAAAAAAAGGGAAAAGATGGAAAGAAGAAGAGGGATGGAAGGAAGAAGACGCCACACTCTTGGGGAGTGATAAGTCAAGCGAAGATTCGCCACAAAGGTAAGGAAACCTTTGATAAGAACCAAGATGGTTCACCCAAGAACCCCAAGAGAACAAAGCTCTCAAAAACTCGCAGGAGTGTAATATTATTGAAATTCAAAGCTGACAAATGCAGCAAATACAAACCTATTTATAGGGATTGAGTTGGTGGCTATGTCTAATTAAAAGGAGGCAGCAAGCTAACACCCTTTTAACCCTAATCCTAACACAAAAGTGGCCCAAGCCCAATTAGAAGGCAACATCTATCCCTAGCTATGCTATGCACTTAGTTAAGCCCAAACAATAGGCCCTTATTACAAAATATCCCAAAAAGAAAATAAGAATCAAAACTGAAAAGATTAAAAGGTTCAAATACATAATTAAATAAAATTTCTAAGAAGAAATCCTGCCCCCACATTGGGCCCTTCATCAACTTGGTTCATTTGGACCATCTTGAGTGCTTCTTCTTCTGGAATGGGCTTGAGTGAGAGAAAATGGTTGACTTCTTTATCCAAATTCTCCTTAGCCTTATTAGCTTTTATCCTTGTCATTGGGCCTCCAAGTCCTTGCAGTGCATCTTTGGGCCTTTGGCCCATTGGGCTTCCACTTGAGCTTCCTTGGTCTCCATCAATGTTTGAAGACTAAAGAAATGATGGTTTAAGAGTTGTAAGACCATTTGTTCCTTCTCGGTTTATCATGGAATATAAGAACTTCTAGGCCAAGTAGTTGATGTTTTCATGAAACACATGAGTTAGATGGTGTTTGGGAGAGTCAATAGATGTTTGTCAAGCACCCACGATGTTTGAAGACTAAAGAAATGATGGTTTAAGAGTTGTAAGCCCATTTGTTCCTTCTCGGTTTATCATGGAATATAAGAACTTCTAGGCCAAGTAGTTGATGTTTTCATGAAACACATGAGTTAGATGGTGTTTGGGAGAGTCAATAGATGTTTGTCAAGCACCCACGATGTTTGAAGACTGAAGAAATGGTGGTTTAAGAGTTGTAAGCCCATTTGTTCCTTCTCGGTTTATCATGGAATATAAGAACTTCTAGGCCAAGTAGTTGATGTTTTCATGAAACACATGAGTTAGATGGTGTTTGGGAGAGTCAATAGATGTTTGTCAAGCACCCACGATGTTTGAAGACTAAAGAAATGATGGTTTAAGAGTTGTAAGCCCATTTGTTCCTTCTCGGTTTATCATGGAATATAAGAACTTCTAGGCCAAGTAGTTGATGTTTTCATGAAACACATGAGTTAGATGGTGTTTGGGAGAGTCAATAGATGTTTGTCAAGCACCCACGATGTTTGAAGACTCGAAGAAATGATGGTTTAAGAGTTGTAAGCCCATTTGTTCCTTCTCGGTTTATCATGGAATATAAGAACTTCTAGGCCAAGTAGTTGATGTTTTCATGAAACACATGAGTTAGATGGTGTTTGGGAGAGTCAATAGATGTTTGTCAAGCACCCACGATGTTTGAAGACTAAAGAAATGGTGGTTTAAGAGTTGTAAGCCCATTTGTTCCTTCTCGGTTTATCATGGAATATAAGAACTTCTAGGCCAAGTAGTTGATGTTTTCATGAAACACATGAGTTAGATGGTGTTTGGGAGAGTCAATAGATGTTTGTCAAGCACCCACGATGTTTGAAGACTAAAGAAATGGTGGTTTAAGAGTTGTAAGCCCATTTGTTCCTTCTCGGTTTATCATGGAATATAAGAACTTCTAGGCCAAGTAGTTGATGTTTTCATGAAACACATGAGTTAGATGGTGTTTGGGAGAGTCAATAGATGTTTGTCAAGCACCCACGATGTTTGAAGACTAAAGAAATGATGGTTTAAGAGTTGTAAGCCCATTTGTTCCTTCTCGGTTTATCATGGAATATAAGAACTTCTAGGCCAAGTAGTTGATGTTTTCATGAAACACATGAGTTAGATGGTGTTTGGGAGAGTCAATAGATGTTTGTCAAGCACCCACGATGTTTGAAGACTAAAGAAATGATGGTTTAAGAGTTGTAAGCCCATTTGTTCCTTCTCGGTTTATCATGGAATATAAGAACTTCTAGGCCAAGTAGTTGATGTTTTCATGAAACACATGAGTTAGATGGTGTTTGGGAGAGTCAATAGATGTTTGTCAAGCACCCACGATGTTTGAAGACTAAAGAAATGGTGGTTTAAGAGTTGTAAGCCCATTTGTTCCTTCTCGGTTTATCATGGAATATAAGAACTTCTAGGCCAAGTAGTTGATGTTTTCATGAAACACATGAGTTAGATGGTGTTTGGGAGAGTCAATAGATGTTTGTCAAGCACCCACGATGTTTGAAGACTAAAGAAATGGTGGTTTAAGAGTTGTAAGCCCATTTGTTCCTTCTCGGTTTATCATGGAATATAAGAACTTCTAGGCCAAGTAGTTGATGTTTTCATGAAACACATGAGTTAGATGGTGTTTGGGAGAGTCAATAGATGTTTGTCAAGCACCCACGATGTTTGAAGACTAAAGAAATGATGGTTTAAGAGTTGTAAGCCCATTTGTTCCTTCTCGGTTTATCATGGAATATAAGAACTTCTAGGCCAAGTAGTTGATGTTTTCATGAAACACATGAGTTAGATGGTGTTTGGGAGAGTCAATAGATGTTTGTCAAGCACCCACGATGTTTGAAGACTAAAGAAATGATGGTTTAAGAGTTGTAAGCCCATTTGTTCCTTCTCGGTTTATCATGGAATATAAGAACTTCTAGGCCAAGTAGTTGATGTTTTCATGAAACACATGAGTTAGATGGTGTTTGGGAGAGTCAATAGATGTTTGTCAAGCACCCACGATGTTTGAAGACTGAAGAAATGGTGGTTTTAGAGTTGTAAGCCCATTTGTTCCTTCTCGGTTTATCATGGAATATAAGAACTTCTAGGCCAAGTAGTTGATGTTTTCATGAAACACATGAGTTAGATGGTGTTTGGGAGAGTCAATAGATGTTTGTCAAGCACCCACGATGTTTGAAGACTAAAGAAATGATGGTTTAAGAGTTGTAAGCCCATTTGTTCCTTCTCGGTTTATCATGGAATATAAGAACTTCTAGGCCAAGTAGTTGATGTTTTCATGAAACACATGAGTTAGATGGTGTTTGGGAGAGTCAATAGATGTTTGTCAAGCACCCACGATGTTTGAAGACTAAAGAAATGATGGTTTAAGAGTTGTAAGCCCATTTGTTCCTTCTCGGTTTATCATGGAATATAAGAACTTCTAGGCCAAGTAGTTGATGTTTTCATGAAACACATGAGTTAGATGGTGTTTGGGAGAGTCAATAGATGTTTGTCAAGCACCCACGATGTTTGAAGACTAAAGAAATGGTGGTTTAAGAGTTGTAAGCCCATTTGTTCCTTCTCGGTTTATCATGGAATATAAGAACTTCTAGGCCAAGTAGTTGATGTTTTCATGAAACACATGAGTTAGATGGTGTTTGGGAGAGTCAATAGATGTTTGTCAAGCACCCACGATGTTTGAAGACTAAAGAAATGGTGGTTTAAGAGTTGTAAGCCCATTTGTTCCTTCTCGGTTTATCATGGAATATAAGAACTTCTAGGCCAAGTAGTTGATGTTTTCATGAAACACATGAGTTAGATGGTGTTTGGGAGAGTCAATAGATGTTTGTCAAGCACCCACGATGTTTGAAGACTAAAGAAATGATGGTTTAAGAGTTGTAAGCCCATTTGTTCCTTCTCGGTTTATCATGGAATATAAGAACTTCTAGGCCAAGTAGTTGATGTTTTCATGAAACACATGAGTTAGATGGTGTTTGGGAGAGTCAATAGATGTTTGTCAAGCACCCACGATGTTTGAAGACTAAAGAAATGGTGGCTTAAGAGTTGTAAGCCCATTTGTTCCTTCTCGGTTTATCATGGAATATAAGAACTTCTAGGCCAAGTAGTTGATGTTTTCATGAAACACATGAGTTAGATGGTGTTTGGGAGAGTCAATAGATGTTTGTCAAGCACCCACGATGTTTGAAGACTAAAGAAATGGTGGTTTAAGAGTTGTAAGCCCATTTGTTCCTTCTCGGTTTATCATGGAATATAAGAACTTCTAGGCCAAGTAGTTGATGTTTTCATGAAACACATGAGTTAGATGGTGTTTGGGAGAGTCAATAGATGTTTGTCAAGCACCCACGATGTTTGAAGACTAAAGAAATGATGGTTTAAGAGTTGTAAGCCCATTTGTTCCTTCTCGGTTTATCATGGAATATAAGAACTTCTAGGCCAAGTAGTTGATGTTTTCATGAAACACATGAGTTAGATGGTGTTTGGGAGAGTCAATAGATGTTTGTCAAGCACCCACGATGTTTGAAGACTAAAGAAATGATGGTTTAAGAGTTGTAAGCCCATTTGTTCCTTCTCGGTTTATCATGGAATATAAGAACTTCTAGGCCAAGTAGTTGATGTTTTCATGAAACACATGAGTTAGATGGTGTTTGGGAGAGTCAATAGATGTTTGTCAAGCACCCACGGTGTTTGAAGACTGAAGAAATGGTGGTTTAAGAGTTGTAAGCCCATTTGTTCCTTCTCGGTTTATCATGGAATATAAGAACTTCTAGGCCAAGTAGTTGATGTTTTCATGAAACACATGAGTTAGATGGTGTTTGGGAGAGTCAATAGATGTTTGTCAAGCACCCACGATGTTTGAAGACTAAAGAAATGATGGTTTAAGAGTTGTAAGCCCATTTGTTCCTTCTCGGTTTATCATGGAATATAAGAACTTCTAGGCCAAGTAGTTGATGTTTTCATGAAACACATGAGTTAGATGGTGTTTGGGAGAGTCAATAGATGTTTGTCAAGCACCCACGATGTTTGAAGACTAAAGAAATGATGGTTTAAGAGTTGTAAGCCCATTTGTTCCTTCTCGGTTTATCATGGAATATAAGAACTTCTAGGCCAAGTAGTTGATGTTTTCATGAAACACATGAGTTAGATGGTGTTTGGGAGAGTCAATAGATGTTTGTCAAGCACCCACGATGTTTGAAGACTAAAGAAATGATGGTTTAAGAGTTGTAAGCCCATTTGTTCCTTCTCGGTTTATCATGGAATATAAGAACTTCTAGGCCAAGTAGTTGATGTTTTCATGAAACACATGAGTTAGATGGTGTTTGGGAGAGTCAATAGATGTTTGTCAAGCACCCACGATGTTTGAAGACTAAAGAAATGGTGGCTTAAGAGTTGTAAGCCCATTTGTTCCTTCTCGGTTTATCATGGAATATAAGAACTTCTAGGCCAAGTAGTTGATGTTTTCATGAAACACATGAGTTAGATGGTGTTTGGGAGAGTCAATAGATGTTTGTCAAGCACCCACGATGTTTGAAGACTAAAGAAATGGTGGCTTAAGAGTTGTAAGCCCATTTGTTCCTTCTCGGTTTATCATGGAATATAAGAACTTCTAGGCCAAGTAGTTGATGTTTTCATGAAACACATGAGTTAGATGGTGTTTGGGAGAGTCAATAGATGTTTGTCAAGCACCCACGATGTTTGAAGACTAAAGAAATGATGGTTTAAGAGTTGTAAGCCCATTTGTTCCTTCTCGGTTTATCATGGAATATAAGAACTTCTAGGCCAAGTAGTTGATGTTTTCATGAAACACATGAGTTAGATGGTGTTTGGGAGAGTCAATAGATGTTTGTCAAGCACCCACGATGTTTGAAGACTAAAGAAATGATGGTTTAAGAGTTGTAAGCCCATTTGTTCCTTCTCGGTTTATCATGGAATATAAGAACTTCTAGGCCAAGTAGTTGATGTTTTCATGAAACACATGAGTTAGATGGTGTTTGGGAGAGTCAATAGATGTTTGTCAAGCACCCACGATGTTTGAAGACTGAAGAAATGGTGGTTTTAGAGTTGTAAGCCCATTTGTTCCTTCTCGGTTTATCATGGAATATAAGAACTTCTAGGCCAAGTAGTTGATGTTTTCATGAAACACATGAGTTAGATGGTGTTTGGGAGAGTCAATAGATGTTTGTCAAGCACCCACGATGTTTGAAGACTAAAGAAATGATGGTTTAAGAGTTGTAAGCCCATTTGTTCCTTCTCGGTTTATCATGGAATATAAGAACTTCTAGGCCAAGTAGTTGATGTTTTCATGAAACACATGAGTTAGATGGTGTTTGGGAGAGTCAATAGATGTTTGTCAAGCACCCACGATGTTTGAAGACTAAAGAAATGATGGTTTAAGAGTTGTAAGCCCATTTGTTCCTTCTCGGTTTATCATGGAATATAAGAACTTCTAGGCCAAGTAGTTGATGTTTTCATGAAACACATGAGTTAGATGGTGTTTGGGAGAGTCAATAGATGTTTGTCAAGCACCCACGATGTTTGAAGACTAAAGAAATGATGGTTTAAGAGTTGTAAGCCCATTTGTTCCTTCTCGGTTTATCATGGAATATAAGAACTTCTAGGCCAAGTAGTTGATGTTTTCATGAAACACATGAGTTAGATGGTGTTTGGGAGAGTCAATAGATGTTTGTCAAGCACCCACGATGTTTGAAGACTAAAGAAATGATGGTTTAAGAGTTGTAAGCCCATTTGTTCCTTCTCGGTTTATCATGGAATATAAGAACTTCTAGGCCAAGTAGTTGATGTTTTCATGAAACACATGAGTTAGATGGTGTTTGGGAGAGTCAATAGATGTTTGTCAAGCACCCACGATGTTTGAAGACTAAAGAAATGATGGTTTAAGAGTTGTAAGCCCATTTGTTCCTTCTCGGTTTATCATGGAATATAAGAACTTCTAGGCCAAGTAGTTGATGTTTTCATGAAACACATGAGTTAGATGGTGTTTGGGAGAGTCAATAGATGTTTGTCAAGCACCCACGATGTTTGAAGACTAAAGAAATGATGGTTTTAGAGTTGTAAGCCCATTTGTTCCTTCTCGGTTTATCATGGAATATAAGAACTTCTAGGCCAAGCAGTTGATGTTTTCATGAAACACATGAGTTAGATGGTGTTTGGGAGAGTCAATAGATGTTTGTCAAGCACCCACGATGTTTGAAGACTAAAGAAACGATGGTTTAAGAGGTGTAAGCCCATTTGTTCCTTCTCGGTTTATCATGGAATATAAGAACTTCTAGGCCAAGTAGTTGATGTTTTCATGAAACACATGAGTTAGATGGTGTTTGGGAGAGTCAATAGATGTTTGTCAAGCACCCACGGTGTTTGAAGACTGAAGAAATGGTGGTTTAAGAGTTGTAAGCCCATTTGTTCCTTCTCGGTTTATCATGGAATATAAGAACTTCTAGGCCAAGTAGTTGATGTTTTCATGAAACACATGAGTTAGATGGTGTTTGGGAGAGTCAATAGATGTTTGTCAAGCACCCACGATGTTTGAAGACTAAAGAAATGGTGGTTTAAGAGTTGTAAGCCCATTTGTTCCTTCTCGGTTTATCATGGAATATAAGAACTTCTAGGCCAAGTAGTTGATGTTTTCATGAAACACATGAGTTAGATGGTGTTTGGGAGAGTCAATAGATGTTTGTCAAGCACCCACGATGTTTGAAGACTAAAGAAATGATGGTTTAAGAGTTGTAAGCCCATTTGTTCCTTCTCGGTTTATCATGGAATATAAGAACTTCTAGGCCAAGTAGTTGATGTTTTCATGAAACACATGAGTTAGATGGTGTTTGGGAGAGTCAATAGATGTTTGTCAAGCACCCACGATGTTTGAAGACTAAAGAAATGATGGTTTAAGAGTTGTAAGCCCATTTGTTCCTTCTCGGTTTATCATGGAATATAAGAACTTCTAGGCCAAGTAGTTGATGTTTTCATGAAACACATGAGTTAGATGGTGTTTGGGAGAGTCAATAGATGTTTGTCAAGCACCCACGGTGTTTGAAGACTGAAGAAATGGTGGTTTAAGAGTTGTAAGCCCATTTGTTCCTTCTCGGTTTATCATGGAATATAAGAACTTCTAGGCCAAGTAGTTGATGTTTTCATGAAACACATGAGTTAGATGGTGTTTGGGAGAGTCAATAGATGTTTGTCAAGCACCCACGATGTTTGAAGACTAAGAAATGGTGGTTTAAGAGTTGTAAGCCCATTTGTTCCTTCTCGGTTTATCATGGAATATAAGAACTTCTAGGCCAAGTAGTTGATGTTTTCATGAAACACATGAGTTAGATGGTGTTTGGGAGAGTCAATAGATGTTTGTCAAGCACCCACGATGTTTGAAGACTAAAGAAATGATGGTTTAAGAGTTGTAAGCCCATTTGTTCCTTCTCGGTTTATCATGGAATATAAGAACTTCTAGGCCAAGTAGTTGATGTTTTCATGAAACACATGAGTTAGATGGTGTTTGGGAGAGTCAATAGATGTTTGTCAAGCACCCACGATGTTTGAAGACTGAAGAAATGGTGGTTTAAGAGTTGTAAGCCCATTTGTTCCTTCTCGGTTTATCATGGAATATAAGAACTTCTAGGCCAAGTAGTTGATGTTTTCATGAAACACATGAGTTAGATGGTGTTTGGGAGAGTCAATAGATGTTTGTCAAGCACCCACGGTGTTTGAAGACCGAAGAAATGGTGGTTTAAGAGTTGTAAGCCCATTTGTTCCTTCTCGGTTTATCATGGAATATAAGAACTTCTAGGCCAAGTAGTTGATGTTTTCATGAAACACATGAGTTAGATGGTGTTTGGGAGAGTCAATAGATGTTTGTCAAGCACCCACGATGTTTGAAGACTAAAGAAATGATGGTTTTAGAGTTGTAAGCCCATTTGTTCCTTCTCGGTTTATCATGGAATATAAGAACTTCTAGGCCAAGTAGTTGATGTTTTCATGAAACACATGAGTTAGATGGTGTTTGGGAGAGTCAATAGATGTTTGTCAAGCACCCACGATGTTTGAAGACTAAAGAAACGATGGTTTAAGAGGTGTAAGCCCATTTGTTCCTTCTCGGTTTATCATGGAATATAAGAACTTCTAGGCCAAGCAGTTGATGTTTTCATGAAACACATGAGTTAGATGGTGTTTGGGAGAGTCAATAGATGTTTGTCAAGCACCCACGATGTTTGAAGACTGAAGAAATGGTGGTTTAAGAGTTGTAAGCCCATTTGTTCCTTCTCGGTTTATCATGGAATATAAGAACTTCTAGGCCAAGTAGTTGATGTTTTCATGAAACACATGAGTTAGATGGTGTTTGGGAGAGTCAATAGATGTTTGTCAAGCACCCACGATGTTTGAAGACTAAAGAAATGGTGGTTTAAGAGTTGTAAGCCCATTTGTTCCTTCTCGGTTTATCATGGAATATAAGAACTTCTAGGCCAAGTAGTTGATGTTTTCATGAAACACATGAGTTAGATGGTGTTTGGGAGAGTCAATAGATGTTTGTCAAGCACCCACGATGTTTGAAGACTAAAGAAATGATGGTTTAAGAGTTGTAAGCCCATTTGTTCCTTCTCGGTTTATCATGGAATATAAGAACTTCTAGGCCAAGTAGTTGATGTTTTCATGAAACACATGAGTTAGATGGTGTTTGGGAGAGTCAATAGATGTTTGTCAAGCACCCACGATGTTTGAAGACTAAAGAAATGATGGTTTAAGAGTTGTAAGCCCATTTGTTCCTTCTCGGTTTATCATGGAATATAAGAACTTCTAGGCCAAGTAGTTGATGTTTTCATGAAACACATGAGTTAGATGGTGTTTGGGAGAGTCAATAGATGTTTGTCAAGCACCCACGATGTTTGAAGACTGAAGAAATGGTGGTTTTAGAGTTGTAAGCCCATTTGTTCCTTCTCGGTTTATCATGGAATATAAGAACTTCTAGGCCAAGTAGTTGATGTTTTCATGAAACACATGAGTTAGATGGTGTTTGGGAGAGTCAATAGATGTTTGTCAAGCACCCACGATGTTTGAAGACTAAAGAAATGATGGTTTAAGAGTTGTAAGCCCATTTGTTCCTTCTCGGTTTATCATGGAATATAAGAACTTCTAGGCCAAGTAGTTGATGTTTTCATGAAACACATGAGTTAGATGGTGTTTGGGAGAGTCAATAGATGTTTGTCAAGCACCCACGATGTTTGAAGACTAAAGAAATGATGGTTTAAGAGTTGTAAGCCCATTTGTTCCTTCTCGGTTTATCATGGAATATAAGAACTTCTAGGCCAAGTAGTTGATGTTTTCATGAAACACATGAGTTAGATGGTGTTTGGGAGAGTCAATAGATGTTTGTCAAGCACCCACGATGTTTGAAGACTAAAGAAATGGTGGTTTAAGAGTTGTAAGCCCATTTGTTCCTTCTCGGTTTATCATGGAATATAAGAACTTCTAGGCCAAGTAGTTGATGTTTTCATGAAACACATGAGTTAGATGGTGTTTGGGAGAGTCAATAGATGTTTGTCAAGCACCCACGATGTTTGAAGACTAAAGAAATGGTGGTTTAAGAGTTGTAAGCCCATTTGTTCCTTCTCGGTTTATCATGGAATATAAGAACTTCTAGGCCAAGTAGTTGATGTTTTCATGAAACACATGAGTTAGATGGTGTTTGGGAGAGTCAATAGATGTTTGTCAAGCACCCACGATGTTTGAAGACTAAAGAAATGATGGTTTAAGAGTTGTAAGCCCATTTGTTCCTTCTCGGTTTATCATGGAATATAAGAACTTCTAGGCCAAGTAGTTGATGTTTTCATGAAACACATGAGTTAGATGGTGTTTGGGAGAGTCAATAGATGTTTGTCAAGCACCCACGATGTTTGAAGACTAAAGAAATGATGGTTTAAGAGTTGTAAGCCCATTTGTTCCTTCTCGGTTTATCATGGAATATAAGAACTTCTAGGCCAAGTAGTTGATGTTTTCATGAAACACATGAGTTAGATGGTGTTTGGGAGAGTCAATAGATGTTTGTCAAGCACCCACGATGTTTGAAGACTGAAGAAATGGTGGTTTTAGAGTTGTAAGCCCATTTGTTCCTTCTCGGTTTATCATGGAATATAAGAACTTCTAGGCCAAGTAGTTGATGTTTTCATGAAACACATGAGTTAGATGGTGTTTGGGAGAGTCAATAGATGTTTGTCAAGCACCCACGATGTTTGAAGACTAAAGAAATGGTGGTTTAAGAGTTGTAAGCCCATTTGTTCCTTCTCGGTTTATCATGGAATATAAGAACTTCTAGGCCAAGTAGTTGATGTTTTCATGAAACACATGAGTTAGATGGTGTTTGGGAGAGTCAATAGATGTTTGTCAAGCACCCACGATGTTTGAAGACTAAAGAAATGATGGTTTAAGAGTTGTAAGCCCATTTGTTCCTTCTCGGTTTATCATGGAATATAAGAACTTCTAGGCCAAGTAGTTGATGTTTTCATGAAACACATGAGTTAGATGGTGTTTGGGAGAGTCAATAGATGTTTGTCAAGCACCCACGATGTTTGAAGACTGAAGAAATGGTGGTTTTAGAGTTGTAAGCCCATTTGTTCCTTCTCGGTTTATCATGGAATATAAGAACTTCTAGGCCAAGTAGTTGATGTTTTCATGAAACACATGAGTTAGATGGTGTTTGGGAGAGTCAATAGATGTTTGTCAAGCACCCACGATGTTTGAAGACTAAAGAAATGATGGTTTAAGAGTTGTAAGCCCATTTGTTCCTTCTCGGTTTATCATGGAATATAAGAACTTCTAGGCCAAGTAGTTGATGTTTTCATGAAACACATGAGTTAGATGGTGTTTGGGAGAGTCAATAGATGTTTGTCAAGCACCCACGATGTTTGAAGACTAAAGAAATGATGGTTTAAGAGTTGTAAGCCCATTTGTTCCTTCTCGGTTTATCATGGAATATAAGAACTTCTAGGCCAAGTAGTTGATGTTTTCATGAAACACATGAGTTAGATGGTGTTTGGGAGAGTCAATAGATGTTTGTCAAGCACCCACGATGTTTGAAGACTGAAGAAATGGTGGTTTTAGAGTTGTAAGCCCATTTGTTCCTTCTCGGTTTATCATGGAATATAAGAACTTCTAGGCCAAGTAGTTGATGTTTTCATGAAACACATGAGTTAGATGGTGTTTGGGAGAGTCAATAGATGTTTGTCAAGCACCCACGATGTTTGAAGACTGAAGAAATGGTGGTTTAAGAGTTGTAAGCCCATTTGTTCCTTCTCGGTTTATCATGGAATATAAGAACTTCTAGGCCAAGTAGTTGATGTTTTCATGAAACACATGAGTTAGATGGTGTTTGGGAGAGTCAATAGATGTTTGTCAAGCACCCACGATGTTTGAAGACTAAAGAAATGATGGTTTAAGAGTTGTAAGCCCATTTGTTCCTTCTCGGTTTATCATGGAATATAAGAACTTCTAGGCCAAGTAGTTGATGTTTTCATGAAACACATGAGTTAGATGGTGTTTGGGAGAGTCAATAGATGTTTGTCAAGCACCCACGATGTTTGAAGACTAAAGAAATGATGGTTTAAGAGTTGTAAGCCCATTTGTTCCTTCTCGGTTTATCATGGAATATAAGAACTTCTAGGCCAAGTAGTTGATGTTTTCATGAAACACATGAGTTAGATGGTGTTTGGGAGAGTCAATAGATGTTTGTCAAGCACCCACGATGTTTGAAGACTAAAGAAATGGTGGCTTAAGAGTTGTAAGCCCATTTGTTCCTTCTCGGTTTATCATGGAATATAAGAACTTCTAGGCCAAGTAGTTGATGTTTTCATGAAACACATGAGTTAGATGGTGTTTGGGAGAGTCAATAGATGTTTGTCAAGCACCCACGATGTTTGAAGACTAAAGAAATGGTGGTTTAAGAGTTGTAAGCCCATTTGTTCCTTCTCGGTTTATCATGGAATATAAGAACTTCTAGGCCAAGTAGTTGATGTTTTCATGAAACACATGAGTTAGATGGTGTTTGGGAGAGTCAATAGATGTTTGTCAAGCACCCACGATGTTTGAAGACTAAAGAAATGATGGTTTAAGAGTTGTAAGCCCATTTGTTCCTTCTCGGTTTATCATGGAATATAAGAACTTCTAGGCCAAGTAGTTGATGTTTTCATGAAACACATGAGTTAGATGGTGTTTGGGAGAGTCAATAGATGTTTGTCAAGCACCCACGATGTTTGAAGACTGAAGAAATGGTGGTTTTAGAGTTGTAAGCCCATTTGTTCCTTCTCGGTTTATCATGGAATATAAGAACTTCTAGGCCAAGTAGTTGATGTTTTCATGAAACACATGAGTTAGATGGTGTTTGGGAGAGTCAATAGATGTTTGTCAAGCACCCACGATGTTTGAAGACTAAAGAAATGATGGTTTAAGAGTTGTAAGCCCATTTGTTCCTTCTCGGTTTATCATGGAATATAAGAACTTCTAGGCCAAGTAGTTGATGTTTTCATGAAACACATGAGTTAGATGGTGTTTGGGAGAGTCAATAGATGTTTGTCAAGCACCCACGATGTTTGAAGACTAAAGAAATGATGGTTTAAGAGTTGTAAGCCCATTTGTTCCTTCTCGGTTTATCATGGAATATAAGAACTTCTAGGCCAAGTAGTTGATGTTTTCATGAAACACATGAGTTAGATGGTGTTTGGGAGAGTCAATAGATGTTTGTCAAGCACCCACGATGTTTGAAGACTGAAGAAATGGTGGTTTTAGAGTTGTAAGCCCATTTGTTCCTTCTCGGTTTATCATGGAATATAAGAACTTCTAGGCCAAGTAGTTGATGTTTTCATGAAACACATGAGTTAGATGGTGTTTGGGAGAGTCAATAGATGTTTGTCAAGCACCCACGATGTTTGAAGACTAAAGAAATGGTGGTTTAAGAGTTGTAAGCCCATTTGTTCCTTCTCGGTTTATCATGGAATATAAGAACTTCTAGGCCAAGTAGTTGATGTTTTCATGAAACACATGAGTTAGATGGTGTTTGGGAGAGTCAATAGATGTTTGTCAAGCACCCACGATGTTTGAAGACTAAAGAAATGATGGTTTAAGAGTTGTAAGCCCATTTGTTCCTTATCGGTTTATCGTGGAATATAAGAACTTCTAGGCCAAGTAGTTGATGTTTTCATGAAACACATGAGTTAGATGGTGTTTGGGAGAGTCAATAGATGTTTGTCAAGCACCCACGATGTTTGAAGACTAAAGAAATGATGGTTTAAGAGTTGTAAGCCCATTTGTTCCTTCTCGGTTTATCATGGAATATAAGAACTTCTAGGCCAAGTAGTTGATGTTTTCATGAAACACATGAGTTAGATGGTGTTTGGGAGAGTCAATAGATGTTTGTCAAGCACCCACGATGTTTGAAGACTGAAGAAATGATGGTTTTAGGGTTGTAAGCCCATTTGTTCCTTCTCGGTTTATCATGGAATATAAGAACTTCTAGGCCAAGTAGTTGATGTTTTCATGAAACACATGAGTTAGATGGTGTTCGGGAGAGTCAATAGATGTTTGTCAAGCACCCACGATGTTTGAAGACTAAAGAAATGATGGTTTAAAAGGTGTAAGCCCATTTGTTCCTTATCGGTTTATTGTGGAATATAAGAACTTCTAGGACAAGTAGTTGATGTTTTCATGAAACACATGAGTTAGATGGTTGATCAATCAATTTGAGACACTTATGTTAGCTTTGTATTAGGCATTATTAGATGTTTATTGTGCCCAATATTAGTACTTTAGATGAGTTTAATGTTGTTGGGCTTCATTGGGCTTTAATGCAAATATTGAATAATTTTCGGATTTTGATGCATTTTGACCTTTCTTCCTTGGTTAGGTCATAACTTGGGACTCGGTGATCCAATTGAGGTGATCTTGGTGTCTTTGGAAAGCTAAGACAATGCTCTACAAGTTTCATGAAGAACTCAAGAGCTGGATCGGAATGCTAAGGGTCCAAAATATCCCTGCAATGCAGAGTGGGTTTGCTGTCACGGAACCATCTGGGCAGTATGCACATATTGGACTATATAGTGGGTTATAGGCCTCCTCTTGGGCTGAAACTTGGTCACTTGAAAGATAAGACCCATATCTCCAACTTCAATGAAGACCATTTTGTCAATAGATGTCGTTTTAGGCATGCTTCAGAAGCTACAAGTTGGTATGAATTTGGAAACACGTTCTTCCAACCTAACTTGAGGTAGGTGAAGTGTTTTTGGCATTTCTGGAGTTCTAAAAGTCCAAATGACATGATTCAAATTGGAGATTTTCAAGGAGACAACTGGCTACAACTTTGATGAAGACATCCAAGCCAAAATACACCGTCTAGGTGATGAATTTGAAGCCAGAAGTCGGATAAGAGTTGTTGACTAAAAGCCACCAACCATACACCAACCCACCTACCATGCACCAAGCCACCAACCATGCATCAAGCTTCCATTTTTGACAAATTTCAGATTCTTATAGCTTGTATTCAGATTATGTACATGTACAAATTGGCTTCTAGGATTAGTATAAATAGACCCAACCTCTTTGTATTAGAGGCATTCAATTTAGAAGTAAGTTTCAAGAAAGTTTAAGTATTTGTGAGAGTTTTCTTTCTCTTCTTCTCCATTCTCTTTGCAATTTCGTTTTTGTTCTTTAAATTATGAGTTCTTCCTTCCCATCCATGGAAGGCTAGGCTCTCATAATCAATCCAAGGGATTAGCCATCTTGTTGTTTAATTTGGAGATCTTGGTTTACTTGTTCATATTGCTTAATTGTTATTCAAGTTTCTCTTCTTCCTCTTTTGATTTTTATCTAGATTAAATTGCTTAATTTGATTTAGATGTTGATGTGGTAATAGCTTTATTATCATGTATTCAAAGAGGATCATAAAGATTAAACAATGTATTAAAGCTTTTTGATAGATTGTTTAGCTTGGTTAAATTCTAGATCTTAAGTTAATCTATGTTGGATGGTGCTTACTTTATCTAACCTTGGTTAATCAAATCCTAGATGCTTATCTAGTAAAGAATTCTTGTATCATGTTAAGGCTTCTTGATGTGATCTAAGGCCAAGAACTTGGTTAGCAATTAAGTGAATTCCTTGTGATCAATGATGAGTTAAACTCAAGATCGGTAAATTTCCTTGGATTGGTTGTTTCTTTATATTTGTTTACAACTTTGAATCTCCTACTTTTATTAATCTTGTTAATCAACAACAAAACCCCCCCCTTTTCTAATTATCTTGATCTAATTAAATCTTTGTTTTTGGATCCTTGAGAGACGATTCGGTTCATTCTCTATACTACAAATTAGTTTGTGAACCTGTTATTTTATTTGATAGGTCTCGACATCCTCTTGTCAAATTTGGCGCCGTTGCCGGGGATCCAAGGCAACTATTTGATCATTTCAAGATCCCATCTAGCTCTAACAAATGTGTTTGTTTTGTTTTTGAAGCTTTTTCAAGTTGGATTCGCGTAATTTGGATAAAGGGCGTTGTGTCAAGAATTTTGGTTCGGGCATCTCAGATTGATCTGAATTTTGGTACACAAATGGAAAATATTATTCTGAGAAAGGCTCACTGTTTACAGTGAGGTCACCCTTATTTTTGCCAAATTCCATCGTTTAGACCACTTTTTCAATTTTTTAAGATTTTTTATTATTTTGTTGGATAGCATTTGTGTGTAAATTTTATCCTGTGGTGGTTCCATAATTTTTAAAATTCATTTGATACTGTTTTTATTTTTGTTTAATTTTTTTTGGAGTATTTGTTTTAGGAATTTTTAGTGTTTTAGTTGTTATTGCTTTTCTAATACCTTCTTATGAACTGCATGCTGTATGACTAGATCTGATCCTGGTACCTTGCATTCATTTGATCCTGAAATTGATAGAACATTTCATACACTTCATAGAATTCATAGGACTGGTAGTAGCATTCATAAAGCTAATAGAATTACTTCTGGAATTGGGCTTGAACTTGACATTGCACCTAATCTTGTTGACTCTTTTAATCCTGTTGAGTCCGGTCATAGTACTTCGTGTCTCGACATCGAGTCTGTTGATTTTACTATGGTGACTATAACAATAGGACCCTTAAGGAATTGGCTGCACTGATGTGAATTATCAACCTTTGTGCATTCAATATCCTCGAACTTAATGTTGATTTTGAGTTGAAATGCGGATTGATACACTTGTCGCCCAAGTTTCATGGTCTTGCAGTGAAGATCCACATAAGCATTTGAAGGAGTTCCATGTTGTCCGCTCCACCATGAAACCTCATGGAATAGTCAAGATCACATCAAGCTAAGGGCCTTTCCTTTCTCTTTGGATGGTGTCGCTAAGGATTGGTTGTATTACTTACAACCTGCCGCCATCACTTCTTGGAATGACATGAAAAGATTATTTCGGAGAAGTTCTTTCCTCGCATCAAGAACTCGCTGCAATAAGGAAAGATATTTGTGGCATAAGGCAAATCGGTGGTGAAACTCTCCATGAGTATTGGGAGAGATTCAAGAAATTGTGCTCAAGTGCCCACACCATCAAATTAGTAATCAATCACGATCCAATACTTCTATGAAGGATTGATGCCAATGGAAAGGAGTATGATTGATCTTGCCAAGTGGTGGAGCATTGGTAGATAAAACTCCAAATTCTTGCCGAGAAACTTAATTGCAAACATGGCGCAAATTCTCGGCAATTTGGTACTCGAATGGGTGTCGCAACCGAATAGTCAATGAAGTTAATACCTCTTCACATGCCGATCAACAAAGGGTGGAACATAGATTGGATGAGCTCACTTCTTTGGTTAGACAAATGGCAATAGGACAACACGAACCACGTGTGCAAACCCCTGCAAGAGTTTGTAGCATATGTTCTAGTTCCTCTCATCCTACTGCATTCATGCCCCACATTGCAAGATGATTACGAGTTTCAAGACCAACTGCGGGTCGCACTGGTATATTTCTGGGAAGCCACAATTCCATCAAAGAAGAACAATGTAAATATGATCCATTCTCCAATACTTACAACCCTGGTCGGAGGGACCATCCCAACTGAGATATGGGAATGCATCAAATCGCAGCCCACCAAACCAAAGTATAGACCACCATTCCACAGCAAGCAAGGACAAATCGGTTTCGACCACATCTTTGGACCAAGTAGACCACCATTCCGAAGAAGGTCCTGTAGCCACAAAATCTGAGCCCTCATTGGAGGATTTGGTGAAACAGCTTGCCCACCAATAACATCCAGTTTCAACAGAGAACTGAAACCACCATTCAGAACTTGGAGACTCAAATTGGTCAACTTGCCACATCAATTCATGAATTAAAGTCACAGGGTTCTGGCCAATTACCCTCTCAAACCACTCCAAACCCTAGAGGCAATGTTAGTGCTATAGCTTTACGCAGTGGTAAGCAAATCAATGGACCAAAGGCAGAGATACTTCCAGATTCTACCCTTGGCCCAGAGAAACAAGATTCTACAGCAACTTCAAGTTCTGCAGCTAATTCAGATGCTGTAGCAGATTCAGCAGCAAATGATCCTACAACAGCCAAGCAGAAAATCGGATCAAATCAGCAATTGACAAAAAATTTAGTACAGCAGAAAAGTGAACATCCAAAAAAGTCAGCTTCCAACATTCCTCTTCCTTTTCCCAACCGAATGATACAGCCGAGGCATATGGTTGAAACTGACTTGGATAAGGAAATTATGGAGACTTTTCAGAAGGTTGAGGTGAATATACCTCTCTTGGAGGCAATTAAACAAATCCCCAAGTATGCCAAGTTCTTGAAAGAGATGTGCACCCATAAGAGGAAGCTAAAGGGCACTGAAAAAGTGAGTATGGGGAGAAATGTCTCTGCTTTGATTCACCCCAACCCGCCTCCCAAATGCAAGGATCCAGGCACTTTTACCATCCCTTGCACCATAGGGCACCAACAATTCACTCATGCCTTGCTAGACTTGGGAGCCTCCATCAATGTAATGCCAAAGTCGCTTACACTTCCTTGCATATGGGAGAGCTAAAGCCCACCGCATTGTCATTCGCTTAGCAAACCTGAGCACCGCACAACCCGCAGGAGTGTTGGAGGACGTTCTGGTTCGGGTACATAATTTAATATTCCCAGCTGATTTTTATGTGTTGAATATGGAAGATGAATCTGCCTCTTCCCCACCCCCATTGATCTTAGGTAGGCCATTTTTGAAAATTGCTAAAACTAAGATTGATGTGCATCTTAGTACCCTTTCCATGGAATTTGGTGATGATATCATTCAGTTTAACATTTTTGATGCCATGAAATACCCTTTAGAGGATCATTCTGCTTTTTCATTTTGATGTCATTGATTTACTTGGTTGATGATATGCATCTTTGATATGTTGGCGTAGTTTCCGAAATTGTAGGATACACTTCGATAGCATAGCTTGTAATACTTGTTCGCTTGCTTGGACTTTTTGGTTGTAAACCCAATGCAATGTGTGCGGCTTTGTCTTTGAGATTTCTACATACTTGTCATGTCTTTGTTGTTAATTCACGACATTGATGATTTGTTATTAATGGCAATGATGTCAAGTTATTAATGATGTTGTCATTCATCCTGCCGCTAAGTGTGATTCTTTTGATTCCATAGGATATGACGATGTTGTTTTGCAAGATTGTGCACAAATGTGCAGTACAGTGCAATCACGAGAATTTAGCGATTTAGTTTCGGTTCCAAAACTAGTACCGTCACCCAAAGAACCACCCTCCATTGAACTTAAGCCCTTGCCCGAGCATTTGAAGTATGCATTCTTGGAGGAGGATGAGAAGCTCCCGTGATAATGGCCAAACACCTCCAACCCGAGCAAGAAACCGCAGTTATTGGAAGTCTTAAAGCAACACAAAAGGGCAATTGGTTGGACACTTGCGGACATTCCCTGGTATTAACCCCTCCACATGCATGCACAGGATATTACTTGAGGAGGAAACTAAACCAAAGTGAGACAACCCCGCAGGAGACTGAATCCTCTCATTCTAGATGTGGTGAAAAAAGAAGTGACCAAGCTACCGCAGTGGCATTATCTATCCCATCTCCGACGGCAAGTGGGTGAGCCGGTGCAAGTAGTTCCAAAGAAATCAGGGTGACTGTTGTGGCCAACCGTAAGAATGAGCTCATTCCAACCCGAGTGCGAGAATAGCCGGAGAGTCCGCATTGACTACGGACGTCTCAACCAAGCCACTCGGAAAGATCATTACCCCCTTCCGCTCATTGATCGAATCTTTGGAACGGTTGGGTGGTAAATCCCATTATCGCTTTTAGATGGCTACACGGATACTTCCAAATCCACATTGCACCGGAGGATCGGGAGAAGACCACATTTACTTGTCCCTTCGGCACCTTTGCTTACGCACGGATGCCCTTCGGCCTCTGCAATGCCCTGGTACCTTCCAAATGCAGGCCATGGTGAGCATATTTTCCGATTTCTTAGAGGAGTGCATGGAGGTATTTATGGATGACTTTACTGTCTATGGTTCTTCTTTTGATTCATGTTTAGCCAGCCTATCTAGAGTAATCGCAAAGATGTATTGAGACTAACCTTGTGCTAAATTTTGAGAAATGCCATTTTATGGTAGAACAGTGGTATAGTTTTAGGCCATGTAGTATCCAAGAAGGGCATTGAGGTAGATCCTGCCAAGATTGATGTAATTACTTGTCTATCTTACCCCACATGCGTGCGGGAAGTGCGTTCTTTTCTTGGTCATGCAGTTTCTACAGCGCTTCATTGCCGACTTCAAAGAAGATTGCTCTTCCACTTTCCCGCCATCGCAGAAAGATGTGGAGTTCAATTTTGATGACAAGTGCAAGGCGACTTTCAACCACTTGAAGCAGGCCTTGACCAAGACCCCATCATCCAACCACCTGACCGACATTGCCATTTGAGTTAATGTGTGATGCTTCTAACTATGCAAGAGAGGAGCGATCTTGGCACAGAGTGGGGAAAGCTTCTCATGTGATATACTATGCTTCCAACTCTAGATCTTTGCTCGTGCCAACTATACCACAACCGAAAAAGAACTTTTAGCCATTGTTTTTGCTTTGGATAAGTTTAGATCATATTTGCTTGGTTCTAAGGTTGTTGTGTTTACCGATCATGCAGACTAAGTTCCTTTTGAAGAAGCCGGAGGCAAAGCCCCGACTAATAAGATGGATGCTACCGCTCCAAGAGTTTCACATAGAGATCCGTGACAAGAGTGGAGCAGAAAACCTAGTGGCGGCATCATTTGAGCCGCATTGAAAGGGCTTCGATCCCTTCCTCGCACGGACTCCTTCCCAGATGAGCAAATTTTATGCAGCCGCAAGGTAAGAACACCTTCCCTTGGTTTGCCGATATGGTGAATTTCTTGGTTGCTACGCTTTTTCCCTCACATTTCACTCGTGCACAAATTTATAAACTTAAGAGTGAATCAAAATATTATGTGTGGGATGATCCATATCTCGTGGCGATTTTGTAGTGACCAAATTATTAGGCGATGTGTGCCTAATCAAGAGTTTCATTCTGTTTCTTAGCTTTTGTCATGCATTTGCATGTGGTGGACATTTTGGGCCTCAACGCATACGGCTAGGAAAGTTTTAGACTCGGTTTATATTGGCCTACCTTGTTTCATGATGCATATTTGTTCTGTAAGTCTTGTGAACAAAGGTCGAGAACAGTGGAACATTTCTCGCAGAATGAGATGCCTCAAAGAACCTCTATCAGATTGTGAAATCTTTGACATATGGGGTATTGATTTCATGGGACCTTTTCCTGTTTCCTTTGGTTATGTTTACATTTTGCTAGTCATTGATTATGTATCAAAATGGGTGGAGGCTAAAGCCACTCTGACCGATGATTCCAAAGTTGTTGTGGATTTTGTTAGATCACGCATTTTCTCGCAGTTTGGAATCCCGAGAGCTATCATCATGATCAAGGCACCCATTTCTCGTAATCGGAGCATGGAGGGATTGATGAGGAAATATGGCGTGTTGCATAAAGTTTCTACACCTTACCATCCCTGCACTAATGGTCAAGCCGAGGTCTCCAATAGAGAGATCAAGCGAATACAATAAAAAACAGTCCAAACTAATCGCAAGGATTGGAGCAAGAGGATTGAACATTCTCTTTTGGCTTAAACCACCGCAAACAAAACTCCAATCGGCATGTCTCCATATCGCATAGTCTATGGTAAGGCATGCCACTTACCAAGAGAAATTGAGCACAAAGCATATTGGGTGTGAAGCAATGCAACATGAATTTGGCCGGAGTCGGCATAGAGCGGAAGTTGCGATTCTGAGGAATTGGAAGAGATCCGCCTAGATGCCTATGAGAGCTCCCGACTCTACAAAGAAAAGACCAAAGCCTTCCATGATAAGTTTATTCTTCTAAGGAGTTTTCGATTGGGCAAAAAGTTCTCTTGTTTAATTCTCGCCTTAAGTTGATGCCTGGTAAATTAAGGTCTAGGTGGGACGGTCCGCTTGTTGTCACTAACATTTTTCCTCATGGTGCAAGTGGAAATTAAGAGTGAAGCCACCAACAAAGTGTTCAAAGTTAATGGTCACCGCCTCAAAAATTTTTATGAAGGAGCTCAAGAGAACCTCGTGGAGGAAGTTCAAGCTGCAGGATGCCCTCTACCATGATTGATCACTACGTGTTGAAAAAAAAAAAAAGAAAAAAAAAAAGAAGACAAAAAAAAAAAGAAGACAAAAAATAGAAAAGAAAAAGCCACGATTAATGTCAATTGCCGTGAGATTGAATCATTATTGGGGAGGACCCATCGCTCATGCAAAATCTTCAATCACGCTCGGCTAAGGACATTAAAGTAGCGCTTCTTGGGCGGCATCCCAAGTTTTCTAACTCTTTCCTCTTTCTAACTTTGACTTATTTGTTGTCACAGGAATCGAGACAGAAAAAATGGTGCCAAGTGAGAAAATCTATCAAAGTTTGATTTTTCTGTCTTTATTTTGTTTGTTTTTCTTTGACAGATGATTTTTCACCTGTTAAATGGCGGATAACGGTACTTCGTGAAATTTTTCATTCCTTCAGCTACCCACAAATACCGAAATCTGTATATAATTTTACTCATTTTTTTTTCTCTCTTTCTTCTTTCTTTCGAAATGGATAATCAGCTTGTTAACCTCCGCAAGCAATTCCCTTCTCTCCCTCAAAATGCTTTAACTAAAATTTATTGTGCAAGGTTTGAGAGATTAAGAATGCTTATGCACAAAGGCATCCCTGCAGATATACGCCTGTTGATCAAGCAAAGGTCCGACTCGTAGGTGAATTTTCTCGACGCTCTTGTTTCATATATGCCAGGGCTAGGCAAAAGTTCATATGCAAAGAAGAGAAGAGCAAAAAGGTTACGGGTCTGCTATAAATGTGCAAGATGGACTCAGAACACAAAATGCAAATCAATTGGAATGACGTCTATAAACCGAGATGATAAAATTAACTTCATAAAGGATGGCATGAGTAAGGAGTCTTTAGATAACATTCTATTGACTCTTGAGACGCATCCTAGTGGAGATGTGCAGAGAGTACTTCTCGATTTATGGCCAATATTCCAAGATGAACATGAGCGTTATAGTCTCGAATCGACTCAAAAAGACTTCTGTTTGCCAATTTTTAAGAAAATTGGATGGGAAGCCGACCATCGGCCCATAGAGAGCATTCAAGCCAAGCATCGGACGTAAAACCAGAGGAAAATGTGAGCTACATTCACACCTCCTGTAAGTATATTTTTTTCCTTTTTCTTCTTGTTTATAAAAAAATTCAAAAAAATTCAAAAAAAATTCAAAAAAAAAGAAAAAAAAATTAGCCGTATTTTTGAAATATGTGTTGCGTATTTTCAAACTTCTTCGACACATATAGATTAGCCTTTTATCTTTGTCATATAGCTATTATCATTTACGTGCTTATTTTTCAAACTTATCCGACACGCAGATCTACCCCTCCTTTATAGGTGTAATTATTACCTTTGAGTTTTGATGCCTTTAAATAATGCACTTTGCTCTCTTCGCATCATTGATAAGGTGAGAGTACGAAAAAAAAAAAACAAAGAGAAAAAATGGAAGTCACTTCAGTTCGTCGGATCAAGAGTGTTTGTGTCTTTTGTGGATCTAATCCTCGGGAAAGATAAAGAGTTTGTAAATATTGCACACCATCTTGGTCGAGTGCTAGCTAACAAGAGAAATCCGCTTAGTTTATGGAGGAGGTAGTCTTGGGTTAATGGGTTGTGTAGCAATCGCCGCACATTTAGGAGGTGGCAAAGTCCTTGGTGTCATTCCTACCCTTTATCGACCAAAGAAGCCCATTGGAAAAACATTAGGGGATGAAGTAATGGTATTTTGCATGCACCAACGCATGAACATTATGATAGCAAATGCCGATGCCTTTATTGCCCTCCCTGGTGGTTTTGAAACATTGGAAGAACTCTTTCAAATTACATCCTCGGTCACAATAGAACTTTCACCAAAAACCCATAGGTATATTAAATGTTAATGGTTTTTATGATGCTTTGTTTTGTTTTCTTGATCATGTCAGAGAAAAAGGTTCCTCTCACAAGCGACACGTCAAAGTCTTGTAATCGCTACAACTCCCGAACAATTGCTCGATCAACTCAATGCATTTGTACCACAACGTGATCCAAAGAATGGCTCCACGGAATTGGGAACAAGGCAGCAAAGAAGAAAAAGCAAAAACTTGATTTGACTTTGTCTTTGTGAATTTTGTTTTCTCTTATGATTTTAGTTTTTTTGTAATTTTTCTTATTTCAGCCCGATTTGCGCTTTTCCTGGTAAGACCTTCTACACTCTACCTATCTTTATTTTGACATTGGGGACAATGTCTTTAATTAGTTGGGGGAGGGATAGTTGACATTACCATGTACATAGTTTAGTTAAAAAAAAACTAATCTTTATTGTTACTAACTTTTTAGATGTATGATGGCGAGTAAGGAGTAGTTTTGCTCTTGAGACGCATCTTAACTTGCATTTCATAATAGGTCTTAAATCATCTTTGTTCTTGTATATATATTAAAAAAACGCACACACACACAATTTTGATCTTTTCAATTGATTTTGATACAAGCATGTGCTGAATCGAGCTTAATTGATGATAAAAGTATGCAAAACAGTTCAGATTGAATCATTTTCATGATATACATGTGTATATGATTGTGGATATTAGGGAGAAGGTATGGTTGAATTGAGTGAATGTTCCATACCTTTGTGAGTTTTGGGCTTTTCCAAGTTTGATACTTACACTTGGTTATTTTCTTTCATGAGTGATGTCAATTATGAATTTATTTTCTAGAACTTGCATTGAATCGATTTGAGATTACATTGGTCTCAGTATGTTGCATGAAAATGACAGAGGCATTTTTCTTGACTTAGCCGCTTGGGCCAAATAAACCTACCTTGCATTTATCCAAATATTAACTCCCTCTGAGCCTATTTGCCTATTCTTTGTTCTTAGCTCATTACAAGCTTTGAGTGAAAAACCATGTTTTACCTTACCTTAGGGAATGGGAGAGCATTGATTTTCTTATTGGAGAAGTTCTTTTGCTTGCAATGATTTAAGTGTGGGGGAATTGGTGTGCTGGTACGAAATGCTTGGTACACAAAAAAAAACAAAAAAAAAAAACAAAAAAAAAACAAAAAAAAAAGAATAGAAAAAAGAAGGAATGTGTGAAGAGAATGAGCATTTTATGGTTTTGGGTAAAAAATTTATTCTTTCTACTTGAATTACTCCTCAATGCTCTTTTATTCTCTTTGGTTTTAACCTGCTATTATCTATATTGTTCCCTTCCTTCACCTTATAAGTTCCATTACAACCTTTTTGAAAGACCTCTTGATTTTTGCAATTTATTTGATCTAAGTAGTGGAGAATTGATGTATATGCAAGCCTATGGTAAAATACTTTCATAATTTGACTGAGTTGAGCGTAAACAGTTAACCTAAACACCTTGTGTGATTTGAGTGACACTTGTGAAGAATTTTACTCAATCAACATGCCTATTTCTGATTAAAGCATGATTATGCTATACTTTATTCTCAATTGATTTGATTCAACTATTCTTTGTTAAGCATACTTGACTTATTAATTATGGTTTATATTTGATACAATACTTGTATTTAAAAATTAGTTGAATTGATTAAATAAAATATTACATGTTTGTGGGTATCATCCTGGTAAACCCTCACGAGACTATAACTCGTCCACTAGGGACACCTAGGGGTTTAAAGGCTTGTGGCACATGCTAAGTGCCATCGTGTTTTCCTACGGAAGTGGATTAGATTAGGTACAATCAGTTTTTATGTTTTTAGTTTAATAATATGATGTTTCTTGTTTTTCTTTAGTTTCGTTGTTATGTGTTTTGCCCAGAGTACAAAAGCTTAAGTGTGGGGGAATTTGATCAATCAATTTGAGACACTTATGTTAGCTTTGTATTAGGCATTATTAGATGTTTATTGTGCCCAATATTAGTACTTTAGATGAGTTTAATGTTGTTGGGCTTCATTGGGCTTTAATGCAAATATTGAATAATTTTCGGATTTTGATGCATTTTGACCTTTCTTCCTTGGTTAGGTCATAACTTGGGACTCGGTGATCCAATTGAGGTGATCTTGGTGTCTTTGGAAAGCTAAGACAATGCTCTACAAGTTTCATGAAGAACTCAAGAGCTGGATCGGAATGCTAAGGGTCCAAAATATCCCTGCAATGCAGAGTGGGTTTGCTGTCACGGAACCATCTGGGCAGTATGCACATATTGGACTATATAGTGGGTTATAGGCCTCCTCTTGGGCTGAAACTTGGTCACTTGAAAGATAAGACCCATATCTCCAACTTCAATGAAGACCATTTTGTCAATAGATGTCGTTTTAGGCATGCTTCAGAAGCTACAAGTTGGTCTGAATTTGGAAACACGTTCTTCCAACCTAACTTGAGGTAGGTGAAGTGTTTTTGGCATTTCTGGAGTTCTAAAAGTCCAAATGACATGATTCAAATTGGAGATTTTCAAGGAGACAACTGGCTACAACTTTGATGAAGACATCCAAGCCAAAATACACCGTCTAGGTGATGAATTTGAAGCCAGAAGTCGGATAAGAGTTGTTGACTAAAAGCCACCAACCATACACCAACCCACCTACCATGCACCAAGCCACCAACCATGCATCAAGCTTCCATTTTTGACAAATTTCAGATTCTTATAGCTTGTATTCAGATTATGTACATGTACAAATTGGCTTCTAGGATTAGTATAAATAGACCCAACCTCTTTGTATTAGAGGCATTCAATTTAGAAGTAAGTTTCAAGGAAGTTTAAGTATTTGTGAGAGTTTTCTTTCTCTTCTTCTCCATTCTCTTTGCAATTTCGTTTTTGTTCTTTAAATTATGAGTTCTTCCTTCCCATCCATGGAAGGCTAGGCTCTCATAATCAATCCAAGGGATTAGCCATCTTGTTGTTTAATTTGGAGATCTTGGTTTACTTGTTCATATTGCTTAATTGTTATTCAAGTTTCTCTTCTTCCTCTTTTGATTTTTATCTAGATTAAATTGCTTAATTTGATTTAGATGTTGATGTGGTAATAGCTTTATTATCATGTATTCAAAGAGGATCATAAAGATTAAACAATGTATTAAAGCTTTTTGATAGATTGTTTAGCTTGGTTAAATTCTAGATCTTAAGTTAATCTATGTTGGATGGTGCTTACTTTATCTAACCTTGGTTAATCAAATCCTAGATGCTTATCTAGTAAAGAATTCTTGTATCATGTTAAGGCTTCTTGATGTGATCTAAGGCCAAGAACTTGGTTAGCAGTTAAGTGAATTCCTTGTGATCAATGATGAGTTAAACTCAAGATCGGTAAATTTCCTTGGATTGGTTGTTTCTTTATATTTGTTTACAACTTTGAATCTCCTACTTTTATTAATCTTGTTAATCAACAACAAAACCCCCCCTTTTCTAATTATCTTGATCTAATTAAATCTTTGTTTTTGGATCCTTGAGAGACGATTCGGTTCATTCTCTATACTACAAATTAGGTTGTGAACCGGTTATTTTATTTGATAGGTCTCGACATCCTCTTGTCAATGGTGTTTGGGAGAGTCAATAGATGTTTGTCAAGCACCCACGGTATTTGAAGACTGAAGAAATGATGGTTTAAGAGTTGTAAGCCCATTTGTTCCTTATCGGTTTATCGTGGAATATAAGAACTTCTAGGCCAAGTAGTTGATGTTTTCATGAAACACATGAGTTAGATGGTGGTTGGGAGAGTCAATAGATGTTTGTCAAGCACCCACGATGTTTGAAGGCTGAAGAAATGATGGTTTAAGAGTTGTAAGCCCATTTGTTCCTTATCGGTTTATCGTGGAATATAAGAACTTCTAGGCCAAGTAGTTGATGTTTTCATGAAACACATGAGTTAGATGGTGTTTGGGAGAGTCAATAGATGTTTGTCAAGCACCCACGGTGTTTGAAGACTGAAGAAATGGTGGTTTAAGAGTTGTAAGCCCATTTGTTCCTTCTCGGTTTATCATGGAATATAAGAACTTCTAGGCCAAGTAGTTGATGTTTTCATGAAACACATGAGTTAGATGGTGTTTGGGAGAGTCAATAGATGTTTGTCAAGCACCCACGATGTTTGAAGACTAAAGAAATGATGGTTTAAGAGTTGTAAGACCATTTGTTCCTTCTCGGTTTATCATGGAATATAAGAACTTCTAGGCCAAGTAGTTGATGTTTTCATGAAACACATGAGTTAGATGGTGTTTGGGAGAGTCAATAGATGTTTGTCAAGCACCCACGATGTTTGAAGACTGAAGAAATGGTGGTTTTAGAGTTGTAAGCTCATTTGTTCCTTCTCGGTTTATCATGGAATATAAGAACTTCTAGGCCAAGAAGTTGATGTTTTCATGAAACACATGAGTTAGATGGTGTTTGGGAGAGTCAACAAATGTTTGTCAAGCACCCACGATGTTTGAAGACAGAAGAAATGGTGGTTTTAGAGTTGTAAGCTCATTTGTTCCTTATCGGTTTATCGTGGAATATAAGAACTTCTAGGCCAAGTAGTTGATGTTTTCATGAAACACATGAGTTAGATGGTGGTTGGGAGAGTCAATAGATGTTTGTCAAGCACCCACGATGTTTGAAGACTAAAGAAATGATGGTTTAAGAGTTGTAAGACCATTTGTTCCTTCTCGGTTTATCATGGAATATAAGAACTTCTAGGCCAAGTAGTTGATGTTTTCATGAAACACATGAGTTAGATGGTGTTTGGGAGAGTCAATAGATGTTTGTCAAGCACCCACGGTATTTGAAGACTGAAGAAATGGTGGTTTTAGAGTTGTAAGCCCATTTGTTCCTTCTCGGTTTATCATGGAATATAAGAAATTCTAGGCCAAGTAGTTGATGTTTTCATGAAACACATGAGTTAGATGGTGTTTGGGAGAGTCAATAGATGTTTGTCAAGCACCCACGGTATTTGAAGACTGAAGAAATGATGGTTTAAGAGTTGTAAGCCCATTTGTTCCTTATCGGTTTATCGTGGAATATAAGAACTTCTAGGCCAAGTAGTTGATGTTTTCATGAAACACATGAGTTAGATGGTGGTTGGGAGAGTCAATAGATGTTTGTCAAGCACCCACGATGTTTGAAGGCTGAAGAAATGATGGTTTAAGAGTTGTAAGCCCATTTGTTCCTTATCGGTTTATCGTGGAATATAAGAACTTCTAGGACAAGTAGTTGATGTTTTCATGAAACACATGAGTTAGATGGTGTTTGGGAGAGTCAATAGATGTTTGTCAAGCACCCACGGTGTTTGAACACTGAAGAAATGGTGGTTTAAGAGTTGTAAGCCCATTTGTTCCTTCTCGGTTTATCATGGAATATAAGAAATTCTAGGCCAAGTAGTTGATGTTTTCATGAAACACATGAGTTAGATGGTGTTTGGGAGAGTCAATAGATGTTTGTCAAGCACCCACGGTGTTTGAAGACTGAAGAAATGGTGGTTTAAGAGTTGTAAGCCCATTTGTTCCTTCTCGGTTTATCATGGAATATAAGAACTTCTAGGCCAAGTAGTTGATGTTTTCATGAAACACATGAGTTAGATGGTGTTCGGGAGAGTCAATAGATGTTTGTCAAGCACCCACGATGTTTGAAGACTAAAGAAATGATGGTTTAAGAGTTGTAAGACCATTTGTTCCTTCTCGGTTTATCATGGAATATAAGAACTTCTAGGCCAAGTAGTTGATGTTTTCATGAAACACATGAGTTAGATGGTGTTCGGGAGAGTCAATAGATGTTTGTCAAGCACCCACGATGTTTGAAGACTAAAGAAATGATGGTTTAAGAGTTGTAAGACCATTTGTTCCTTCTCGGTTTATCATGGAATATAAGAACTTCTAGGCCAAGTAGTTGATGTTTTCATGAAACACATGAGTTAGATGGTGTTTGGGAGAGTCAATAGATGTTTGTCAAGCACCCACGATGTTTGAAGACTGAAGAAATGATGGTTTAAGAGTTGTAAGCCCATTTGTTCCTTATCGGTTTATCGTGGAATATAAGAACTTCTAGGACAAGTAGTTGATGTTTTCATGAAACACATGAGTTAGATGGTGTTTGGGAGAGTCAATAGATGTTTGTCAAGCACCCACGATGTTTGAAGACTAAAGAAATGATGGTTTAAGAGTTGTAAGCCCATTTGTTCCTTCTCGGTTTATCATGGAATATAAGAAATTCTAGGCCAAGTAGTTGATGTTTTCATGAAACACATGAGTTAGATGGTGTTTGGGAGAGTCAATAGATGTTTGTCAAGCACACACGATGTTTGAAGACTAAAGAAATGATGGTTTAAGAGTTGTAAGCCCATTTGTTCCTTCTCGGTTTATCATGGAATATAAGAAATTCTAGGCCAAGTAGTTGATGTTTTCATGAAACACATGAGTTAGATGGTGTTTGGGAGAGTCAATAGATGTTTGTCAAGCACCCACGGTGTTTGAAGACTGAAGAAATGGTGGTTTAAGAGTTGTAAGCCCATTTGTTCCTTCTCGGTTTATCATGGAATATAAGAAATTCTAGTCCAAGTAGTTGATGTTTTCATGAAACACATGAGTTAGATGGTGTTTGGGAGAGCAAATAGATGTTTGTCAAGCACCCACGGTGTTTGAAGACTGAAGAAATGGTGGTTTAAGAGTTGTAAGCCCATTTGTTCCTTCTCGGTTTATCATGGAATATAAGAACTTCTAGGCCAAGTAGTTGATGTTTTCATGAGACACATGAGTTAGATGGTGTTCGGGAGAGTCAATAGATGTTTGTCAAGCACCCACGATGTTTGAAGACTAAAGAAATGATGGTTTAAAAGGTGTAAGCCCATTTGTTCCTTCTCGGTTTATCATGGAATATAAGAACTTCTAGGCCAAGCAGTTGATGTTTTCATGAAACACATGAGTTAGATGGTGTTTGGGAGAGTCAATAGATGTTTGTCAAGCACCCACGGTGTTTGAAGACTGAAGAAATGGTGGTTTTAGAGTTGTAAGCCCATTTGTTCCTTCTCGGTTTATCATGGAATATAAGAAATTCTAGGCCAAGTAGTTGATGTTTTCATGAAACACATGAGTTAGATGGTGTTTGGGAGAGTCAATAGATGTTTGTCAAGCACCCACGATGTTTGAAGACTGAAGAAATGATGGTTTAAGAGTTGTAAGCCCATTTGTTCCTTATCGGTTTATCGTGGAATATAAGAACTTCTAGGCCAAGTAGTTGATGTTTTCATGAAACACATGAGTTAGTTGGTGGTTGGGAGAGTTAATAGATGTTTGTCAAGCACCCACGATGTTTGAAGGCTGAAGAAATGATAGTTTAAGAGTTGTAAGCCCATTTGTTCCTTCTCGGTTTATCATGGAATATAAGAACTTCTAGGCCAAGTAGTTGATGTTTTCATGAAACACATGAGTTAGATGGTGTTCGGGAGAGTCAATAGATGTTTGTCAAGCACCCACGATGTTTGAAGACTAAAGAAATGATGGTTTAAGAGTTGTAAGACCATTTGTTCCTTCTCGGTTTATCATGGAATATAAGAACTTCTAGGCCAAGTAGTTGATGTTTTCATGAAACACATGAGTTAGATGGTGTTTGGGAGAGTCAACAAATGTTTGTCAAGCACCCACGATGTTTGAAGACTGAAGAAATGGTGGTTTTAGAGTTGTAAGCCCATTTGTTCCTTCTCGGTTTATCATGGAATATAAGAACTTCTAGGCCAAGCAGTTGATGTTTTCATGAAACACATGAGTTAGATGGTGTTTGGGAGAGTCAATAGATGTTTGTCAAGCACCCACGATGTTTGAAGACTGAAGAAATGGTGGTTTTAGAGTTGTAAGCCCATTTGTTCCTTCTCGGTTTATCATGGAATATAAGAAATTCTAGGCCAAGTAGTTGATGTTTTCATGAAACACATGAGTTAGATGGTGTTTGGGAGAGTCAATAGATGTTTGTCAAGCACCCACGGTATTTGAAGACTGAAGAAATGATGGTTTAAGAGTTGTAAGCCCATTTGTTCCTTATCGGTTTATCGTGGAATATAAGAACTTCTAGGCCAAGTAGTTGATGTTTTCATGAAACACATGAGTTAGATGGTGGTTGGGAGAGTCAATAGATGTTTGTCAAGCACCCACGATGTTTGAAGACTGAAGAAATGATGGTTTAAGAGTTGTAAGACCATTTGTTCCATCTCGGTTTATCATGGAATATAAGAACTTCTAGGCCAAGTAGTTGATGTTTTCATGAAACACATGAGTTAGATGGTGTTTGGGAGAGTCAATAGATGTTTGTCAAGCACCCACGATGTTTGAAGACTGAAGAAATGGTGGTTTTAGAGTTGTAAGCCCATTTGTTCCTTCTCGGTTTATCATGGAATATAAGAACTTCTAGGCCAAGCAGTTGATGTTTTCATGAAACACATGAGTTAGATGGTGTTTGGGAGAGTCAATAGATGTTTGTCAAGCACCCACGGTGTTTGAAGACTGAAGAAATGGTGGTTTAAGAGTTGTAAGCCCATTTGTTCCTTCTCGGTTTATCATGGAATATAAGAACTTCTAGGCCAAGTAGTTGATGTTTTCATGAAACACATGAGTTAGATGGTGTTCGGGAGAGTCAATAGATGTTTGTCAAGCACCCACGGTATTTGAAGACTAAAGAAATGATGGTTTAAGAGTTGTAAGACCATTTGTTCCTTCTCGGTTTATCATGGAATATAAGAACTTCTAGGCCAAGTAGTTGATGTTTTCATGAAACACATGAGTTAGATGGTGTTTGGGAGAGTCAATAGATGTTTGTCAAGCACCCACGATGTTTGAAGACTAAAGAAATGATGGTTTAAGAGTTGTAAGCCCATTTGTTCCTTCTCGGTTTATCATGGAATATAAGAACTTCTAGGCCAAGCAGTTGATGTTTTCATGAAACACATGAGTTAGATGGTGTTTGGGAGAGTCAATAGATGTTTGTCAAGCACCCACGATGTTTGAAGACTGAAGAAATGGTGGTTTTAGAGTTGTAAGCTCATTTGTTCCTTCTCGGTTTATCATGGAATATATGAAATTCTAGGCCAAGAAGTTGATGTTTTCATGAAACACATGAGTTAGATGGTGTTTGGGAGAGTCAACAAATGTTTGTCAAGCACCCACGATGTTTGAAGACAGAAGAAATGGTGGTTTTAGAGTTGTAAGCCCATTTGTTCCTTCTCGGTTTATCATGGAATATAAGAAATTCTAGGCCAAGTAGTTGATGTTTTCATGAAACACATGAGTTAGATGGTGTTTAGGAGAGTCAATAGATGTTTGTCAAGCACACACGATGTTTGAAGACTAAAGAAATGATGGTTTAAGAGTTGTAAGCCCATTTGTTCCTTCTCGGTTTATCATGGAATATAAGAAATTCTAGGCCAAGTAGTTGATGTTTTCATGAAACACATGAGTTAGATGGTGTTTGGGAGAGTCAATAGATGTTTGTCAAGCACCCACGGTGTTTGAAGACTGAAGAAATGGTGGTTTAAGAGTTGTAAGCCCATTTGTTCCTTCTCGGTTTATCATGGAATATAAGAAATTCTAGTCCAAGTAGTTGATGTTTTCATGAAACACATGAGTTAGATGGTGTTTGGGAGAGCAAATAGATGTTTGTCAAGCACCCACGGTGTTTGAAGACTGAAGAAATGGTGGTTTAAGAGTTGTAAGCCCATTTGTTCCTTCTCGGTTTATCATGGAATATAAGAACTTCTAGGCCAAGTAGTTGATGTTTTCATGAGACACATGAGTTAGATGGTGTTCGGGAGAGTCAATAGATGTTTGTCAAGCACCCACGATGTTTGAAGACTAAAGAAATGATGGTTTAAAAGGTGTAAGCCCATTTGTTCCTTCTCGGTTTATCATGGAATATAAGAACTTCTAGGCCAAGCAGTTGATGTTTTCATGAAACACATGAGTTAGATGGTGTTTGGGAGAGTCAATAGATGTTTGTCAAGCACCCACGGTGTTTGAAGACTGAAGAAATGGTGGTTTTAGAGTTGTAAGCCCATTTGTTCCTTCTCGGTTTATCATGGAATATAAGAAATTCTAGGCCAAGTAGTTGATGTTTTCATGAAACACATGAGTTAGATGGTGTTTGGGAGAGTCAATAGATGTTTGTCAAGCTCCCACGGTATTTGAAGACTGAAGAAATGGTGGTTTTAGAGTTGTAAGCCCATTTGTTCCTTCTCGGTTTATCATGGAATATAAGAAATTCTAGGCCAAGTAGTTGATGTTTTCATGAAACACATGAGTTAGATGGTGTTTGGGAGAGTCAATAGATGTTTGTCAAGCACCCACGGTATTTGAAGACTGAAGAAATGGTGGTTTAAGAGTTGTAAGCCCATTTGATCCTTCTCGGTTTATCATGGAATATAAGAAATTCTAGGCCAAGTAGTTGATGTTTTCGTGAAACACATGAGTTAGATGGTGTTTGGGAGAGTCAATAGATGTTTGTCAAGCACCCACGGTGTTTGAAGACTGAAGAAATGGTGGTTTAAGAGTTGTAAGCCCATTTGTTCCTTCTCGGTTTATCATGGAATATAAGAACTTCTAGGCCAAGTAGTTGATGTTTTCATGAAACACATGAGTTAGATGGTGTTCGGGAGAGTCAATAGATGTTTGTCAAGCACCCACGATGTTTGAAGACTAAAGAAATGATGGTTTAAGAGTTGTAAGACCATTTGTTCCTTCTCGGTTTATCATGGAATATAAGAACTTCTAGGCCAAGTAGTTGATGTTTTCATGAAACACATGAGTTAGATGGTGTTTGGGAGAGTCAATAGATGTTTGTCAAGCACCCACGATGTTTGAAGACTAAAGAAATGATGGTTTAAGAGTTGTAAGCCCATTTGTTCCTTCTCGGTTTATCATGGAATATAAGAACTTCTAGGCCAAGCAGTTGATGTTTTCATGAAACACATGAGTTAGATGGTGTTTGGGAGAGTCAATAGATGTTTGTCAAGCACCCACGATGTTTGAAGACTGAAGAAATGGTGGTTTTAGAGTTGTAAGCCCATTTGTTCCTTCTCGGTTTATCATGGAATATATGAAATTCTAGGCCAAGAAGTTGATGTTTTCATGAAACACATGAGTTAGATGGTGTTTGGGAGAGTCAACAAATGTTTGTCAAGCACCCACGATGTTTGAAGACTTAAGAAATGGTGGTTTTAGAGTTGTAAGCCCATTTGTTCCTTCTCGGTTTATCATGGAATATAAGAAATTCTAGGCCAAGTAGTTGATGTTTTCATGAAACACATGAGTTAGATGGTGTTTGGGAGAGTCAATAGATGTTTGTCAAGCACACACGATGTTTGAAGACTAAAGAAATGATGGTTTAAGAGTTGTAAGCCCATTTGTTCCTTCTCGGTTTATCATGGAATATAAGAAATTCTAGGCCAAGTACTTGATGTTTTCATGAAACACATGAGTTAGATGGTGTTTGGGAGAGTCAATAGATGTTTGTCAAGCACCCACGGTGTTTGAAGACTGAAGAAATGGTGGTTTAAGAGTTGTAAGCCCATTTGTTCCTTCTCGGTTTTTCATGGAATATAAGAAATTCTAGTCCAAGTAGTTGATGTTTTCATGAAACACATGAGTTAGATGGTGTTTGGGAGAGCAAATAGATATTTGTCAAGCACCCACGGTGTTTGAAGACTGAAGAAATGGTGGTTTAAGAGTTGTAAGCCCATTTGTTGCTTCTCGGTTTATCATGGAATATAAGAACTTCTAGGCCAAGTAGTTGATGTTTTCATGAGACACATGAGTCAGATGGTGTTTGGGAGAGTCAACAAATGTTTGTCAAGCACCCACGATGTTTGAAGACAGAAGAAATGGTGGTTTTAGAGTTGTAAGCCCATTTGTTCCTTCTCGGTTTATCATGGAATATAAGAAATTCTAGGCCAAGTAGTTGATGTTTTCATGAAACACATGAGTTAGATGGTGTTTGGGAGAGTCAATAGATGTTTGTCAAGCACCCACGATGTTTGAAGACTAAAGAAATGATGGTTTAAGAGTTGTAAGCCCATTTGTTCCTTCTCGGTTTATCATGGAATATAAGAAATTCTAGGCCAAGTACTTGATGTTTTCATGAAACACATGAGTTAGATGGTGTTTGGGAGAGTCAATAGATGTTTGTCAAGCACCCACGGTGTTTGAAGACTGAAGAAATGGTGGTTTAAGAGTTGTAAGCCCATTTGTTCCTTCTCGGTTTATCATGGAATATAAGAAATTCTAGTCCAAGTAGTTGATGTTTTCATGAAACACATGAGTTAGATGGTGTTTGGGAGAGCAAATAGATATTTGTCAAGCACCCACGGTGTTTGAAGACTGAAGAAATGGTGGTTTAAGAGTTGTAAGCCCATTTGTTGCTTCTCGGTTTATCATGGAATATAAGAACTTCTAGGCCAAGTAGTTGATGTTTTCATGAGACACATGAGTCAGATGGTGTTCGGGAGAGTCAATAGATGTTTGTCAAGCACCCACGGTGTTTGAAGACTGAAGAAATGGTGGTTTAAGAGTTGTAAGCCCATTTGTTCCTTCTCGGTTTATCATGGAATATAAGAAATTCTAGTCCAAGTAGTTGATGTTTTCATGAAACACATGAGTTAGATGGTGTTTGGGAGAGCAAATAGATGTTTGTCAAGCACCCACGGAGTTTGAAGACTGAAGAAATGGTGGTTTAAGAGTTGTAAGCCCATTTGTTCCTTCTCGGTTTATCATGGAATATAAGAACTTCTAGGCCAAGTAGTTGATGTTTTCATGAGACACATGAGTTAGATGGTGTTCGGGAGAGTCAATAGATGTTTGTCAAGCACCCACGATGTTTGAAGACTAAAGAAATGATGGTTTAAAAGGTGTAAGCCCATTTGTTCCTTCTCGGTTTATCATGGAATATAAGAACTTCTAGGCCAAGCAGTTGATGTTTTCATGAAACACATGAGTTAGATGGTGTTTGGGAGAGTCAATAGATTTTGTCAAGCACCCACGGTGTTTGAAGACTGACGAAATGGTGGTTTTAGAGTTGTAAGCCCATTTGTTCCTTCTCGGTTTATCATGGAATATAAGAAATTCTAGGCCAAGTAGTTGATGTTTTCATGAAACACATGAGTTAGATGGTGTTTGGGAGAGTCAATAGATGTTTGTCAAGCACCCACAGTATTTGAAGACTGAAGAAATGGTGGTTTTAGAGTTGTAAGCCCATTTGTTCCTTCTCGGTTTATCATGGAATATAAGAAATTCTAGGCCAAGTAGTTGATGTTTTCAGGAAACACATGAGTTAGATGGTGTTTGGGAGAGTCAATAGATGTTTGTCAAGCACCCACGGTATTTGAAGACTGAAGAAATGATGGTTTAAGAGTTGTAAGCCCATTTGTTCCTTATCGGTTTATCGTGGAATATAAGAACTTCTAGGCCAAGTAGTTGATGTTTTCATGAAACACATGAGTTAGATGGTGGTTGGGAGAGTCAATAGATGTTTGTCAAGCACCCACGATGTTTGAAGGCTGAAGAAATGATGGTTTAAGAGTTGTAAGCCCATTTGTTCCTTATCGGTTTATCGTGGAATATAAGAACTTCTAGGACAAGTAGTTGATGTTTTCATGAAACACATGAGTTAGATGGTGTTTGGGAGAGTCAATAGATGTTTGTCAAGCACCCACGGTGTTTGAAGACTGAAGAAATGGTGGTTTAAGAGTTGTAAGCCCATTTGTTCCTTCTCGGTTTATCATGGAATATAAGAAATTCTAGGCCAAGTAGTTGATGTTTTCATGAAACACATGAGTTAGATGGTGTTTGGGAGAGCCAATAGATGTTTGTCAAGCACCCACGGTGTTTGAAGACTGAAGAAATGGTGGTTTAAGAGTTGTAAGCCCATTTGTTCCTTCTCGGTTTATCATGGAATATAAGAACTTCTAGGCCAAGTAGTTGATGTTTTCATGAAACACATGAGTTAGATGGTGTTCGGGAGAGTCAATAGATGTTTGTCAAGCACCCACGATGTTTGAAGACTAAAGAAATGATGGTTTAAGAGTTGTAAGACCATTTGTTCCTTCTCGGTTTATCATGGAATATAAGAACTTCTAGGCCAAGCAGTTGATGTTTTCATGAAACACATGAGTTAGATGGTGTTTGGGAGAGTCAATAGATGTTTGTCAAGCACCCACGATGTTTGAAGACTGAAGAAATGGTGGTTTTAGAGTTGTAAGCCCATTTGTTCCTTCTCGGTTTATCATGGAATATAAGAAATTCTAGGCCAAGTAGTTGATGTTTTCATGAAACACATGAGTTAGATGGTGTTTGGGAGAGTCAATAGATGTTTGTCAAGCACCCACGGTATTTGAAGACTGAAGAAATGATGGTTTAAGAGTTGTAAGCCCATTTGTTCCTTATCGGTTTATCGTGGAATATAAGAACTTCTAGGCCAAGTAGTTGATGTTTTCATGAAACACATGAGTTAGATGGTGGTTGGGAGAGTCAATAGATGTTTGTCAAGCATCCACGATGTTTGAAGGCTGAAGAAATGATGGTTTAAGAGTTGTAAGCCCATTTGTTCCTTATCGGTTTATTGTGGAATATAAGAACTTCTAGGACAAGTAGTTGATGTTTTCATGAAACACATGAGTTAGATGGTGTTTGGGAGAGTCAATAGATGTTTGTCAAGCACCCACGGTGTTTGAAGACTGAAGAAATGGTGGTTTAAGAGTTGTAAGCCCATTTGTTCCTTCTCGGTTTATCATGGAATATAAGAAATTCTAGGCCAAGTAGTTGATGTTTTCGTGAAACACATGAGTTAGATGGTGTTTGGGAGAGCCAATAGATGTTTGTCAAGCACCCACGGTGTTTGAACACTGAAGAAATGGTGGTTTAAGAGTTGTAAGCCCATTTGTTCTTTCTCGGTTTATCATGGAATATGAACTTCTAGGCCAAGTAGTTGATGTTTTCATGAAACACATGAGTTAGATGGTGTTCGGGAGAGTCAATAGATGTTTGTCAAGCACCCACGATGTTTGAAGACTAAAGAAATGATGGTTTAAGAGTTGTAAGACCATTTGTTCCTTCTCGGTTTATCATGGAATATAAGAACTTCTAGGCCAAGTAGTTGATGTTTTCATGAAACACATGAGTTAGATGGTGTTTGGGAGAGTCAATAGATGTTTGTCAAGCACCCACGATGTTTGAAGACTAAAGAAATGATGGTTTAAGAGTTGTAAGCCCATTTGTTCCTTCTCGGTTTATCATGGAATATAAGAACTTCTAGGCCAAGCAGTTGATGTTTTCATGAAACACATGAGTTAGATGGTGTTTGGGAGAGTCAACAAATGTTTGTCAAGCACCCACGATGTTTGAAGACAGAAGAAATGGTGGTTTTAGAGTTGTAAGCCCATTTGTTCCTACTCGGTTTATCATGGAATATAAGAAATTCTAGGCCAAGTAGTTGATGTTTTCATGAAACACATGAGTTAGATGGTGTTTGGGAGAGTCAATAGATGTTTGTCAAGCACCCACGATGTTTGAAGACTAAAGAAATGATGGTTTAAGAGTTGTAAGCCCATTTGTTCCTTCTCGGTTTATCATGGAATATAAGAACTTCTAGGCCAAGTAGTTGATGTTTTCATGAAACACATGAGTTAGATGGTGTTTGGGAGAGTCAATAGATGTTTGTCAAGCACCCACGGTATTTGAAGACTGAAGAAATGATGGTTTTAGGGTTGTAAGCCCATTTGTTCCTTCTCGGTTTATCATGGAATATAAGAACTTCTAGGCCAAGTAGTTGATGTTTTCATGAAACACATGAGTTAGATGGTGTTCGGGAGAGTCAATAGATGTTTGTCAAGCACCCACGATGTTTGAAGACTAAAGAAATGATGGTTTAAGAGTTGTAAGCCCATTTGTTCCTTATCGGTTTATTGTGGAATATAAGAACTTCTAGGACAAGTAGTTGATGTTTTCATGAAACACATGAGTTAGATGGTGTTTGGGAGAGTCAATAGATGTTTGTCAAGCACCCACGATGTTTGAAGACTGAAGAAATGGTGGTTTTAGAGTTGTAAGCTCATTTGTTCCTTCTCGGTTTATCATGGAATATAAGAAATTCTAGGCCAAGTAGTTGATGTTTTCATGAAACACATGAGTTAGATGGTGTTTGGGAGAGTCAATAGATGTTTGTCAAGCACCCACGGTGTTTGAAGACTGAAGAAATGGTGGTTTAAGAGTTGTAAGCCCATTTGTTCCTTCTCGGTTTATCATGGAATATAAGAAATTCTAGTCCAAGTAGTTGATGTTTTCATGAAACACATGAGTTAGATGGTGTTTGGGAGAGCAAATAGATGTTTGTCAAGCACCCATGGTGTTTGAAGACTGAAGAAATGGTGGTTTAAGAGTTGTAAGCCCATTTGTTCCTTCTCGGTTTATCATGGAATATAAGAACTTCTAGGCCAAGTAGTTGATGTTTTCATGAGACACATGAGTTAGATGGTGTTCGAGAGTCAATAGATGTTTGTCAAGCACCCACGATGTTTGAAGACTAAAGAAATGATGGTTTAAAATGTGTAAGCCCATTTGTTCCTTCTCGGTTTATCATGGAATATAAGAACTTCTAGGCCAAGCAGTTGATGTTTTCATGAAACACATGAGTTAGATGGTGTTTGGGAGAGTCAATAGATGTTTGTCAAGCACCCACGGTGTTTGAAGACTGAAGAAATGGTGGTTTTAGAGTTGTAAGCCCATTTGTTCCTTCTCGGTTTATCATGGAATATAAGAAATTCTAGGCCAAGTAGTTGATGTTTTCATGAAACACATGAGTTAGATGGTGTTTGGGAGAGTCAATAGATGTTTGTCAAGCACCCACGGTATTTGAAGACTGAAGAAATGGTGGTTTTAGAGTTGTAAGCCCATTTGTTCCTTCTCGGTTTATCATGGAATATAAGAAATTCTAGGCCAAGTAGTTGATGTTTTCATGAAACACATGAGTTAGATGGTGTTTGGGAGAGTCAATAGATGTTTGTCAAGCACCCACGGTATTTGAAGTCTGAAGAAATGGTGGTTTAAGAGTTGTAAGCCCATTTGATCCTTCTCGGTTTATCATGGAATATAAGAAATTCTAGGCCAAGTAGTTGATGTTTTCGTGAAACACATGAGTTAGATGGTGTTTGGGAGAGCCAATAGATGTTTGTCAAGCACCCACGGTGTTTGAAGACTGAAGAAATGGTGGTTTAAGAGTTGTAAGCCCATTTGTTCCTTCTCGGTTTATCATGGAATATAAGAACTTCTAGGCCAAGTAGTTGATGTTTTCATGAAACACATGAGTTAGATGGTGTTTGGGAGAGTCAATAGATGTTTGTCAAGCACCCACGATGTTTGAAGACTAAAGAAATGATGGTTTAAGAGTTGTAAGCCCATTTGTTCCTTCTCGGTTTATCATGGAATATAAGAACTTCTAGGCCAAGCAGTTGATGTTTTCATGAAACACATGAGTTAGATGGTGTTTGGGAGAGTCAATAGATGTTTGTCAAGCACCCACGATGTTTGAAGACTGAAGAAATGGTGGTTTTAGAGTTGTAAGCCCATTTGTTCCTTCTCGGTTTATCATGGAATATATGAAATTCTAGGCCAAGAAGTTGATGTTTTCATGAAACACATGAGTTAGATGGTGTTTGGGAGAGTCAATAGATGTTTGTCAAGCACCCACGATGTTTGAAGACTGAAGAAATGGTGGTTTTAGAGTTGTAAGCCCATTTGTTCCTTCTCGGTTTATCATGGAATATATGAAATTCTAGGCCAAGTAGTTGATGTTTTCATGAAACACATGAGTTAGATGGTGTTTGGGAGAGTCAATAGATGTTTGTCAAGCACCCACGATGTTTGAAGACTAAAGAAATGATGGTTTAAGAGTTGTAAGCCCATTTGTTCCTTCTCGGTTTATCATGGAATATAAGAACTTCTAGGCCAAGTAGTTGATGTTTTCATGAAACACATGAGTTAGATGGTGTTTGGGAGAGTCAATAGATGTTTGTCAAGCACCCACGGTGTTTGAAGACTGAAGAAATGATGGTTTAAGAGTTGTAAGCCCATTTGTTCCTTCTCGGTTTATCATGGAATATAAGAAATTCTAGTCCAAGTAGTTGATGTTTTCATGAAACACATGAGTTAGATGGTGTTTGGGAGAGTCAATAGATGTTTGTCAAGCACCCACGGTATTTGAAGACTGAAGAAATGATGGTTTAAGAGTTGTAAGCCCATTTGTTCCTTATCGGTTTATCGTGGAATATAAGAACTTCTAGGCCAAGTAGTTGATGTTTTCATGAAACACATGAGTTAGATGGTGGTTGGGAGAGTCAATAGATGTTTGTCAAGCACCCACGATGTTTGAAGGCTGAAGAAATGATGGTTTAAGAGTTGTAAGCCCATTTGTTCCTTATCGGTTTATTGTGGAATATAAGAACTTCTAGGACAAGTAGTTGATGTTTTCATGAAACACATGAGTTAGATGGTGTTTGGGAGAGTCAATAGATGTTTGTCAAGCACCCACGGTGTTTGAAGACTGAAGAAATGGTGGTTTAAGAGTTGTAAGCCCATTTGTTCCTTCTCGGTTTATCATGGAATATAAGAAATTCTAGGCCAAGTAGTTGATGTTTTCATGAAACACATGAGTTAGATGGTGTTTGGGAGAGCCAATAGATGTTTGTCAAGCACCCACGGTGTTTGAACACTGAAGAAATGGTGGTTTAAGAGTTGTAAGCCCATTTGTTCTTTCTCGGTTTATCATGGAATATGAACTTCTAGGCCAAGTAGTTGATGTTTTCATGAAACACATGAGTTAGATGGTGTTCGGGAGAGTCAATAGATGTTTGTCAAGCACCCACGATGTTTGAAGACTAAAGAAATGATGGTTTAAGAGTTGTAAGACCATTTGTTCCTTCTCGGTTTATCATGGAATATAAGAACTTCTAGGCCAAGCAGTTGATGTTTTCATGAAACACATGAGTTAGATGGTGTTTGGGAGAGTCAATAGATGTTTGTCAAGCACCCACGATGTTTGAAGACTAAAGAAATGATGGTTTAAGAGTTGTAAGCCCATTTGTTCCTTCTCGGTTTATCATGGAATATAAGAACTTCTAGGCCAAGGAGTTGATGTTTTCATGAAACACATGAGTTAGATGGTGTTTGGGAGAGTCAACAAATGTTTGTCAAGCACCCACGATGTTTGAAGACTGAAGAAATGGTGGTTTAAGAGTTGTAAGCCCATTTGTTCCTTCTCGGTTTATCATGGAATATAAGAAATTCTAGGCCAAGTAGTTGATGTTTTCATGAAACACATGAGTTAGATGGTGTTTGGGAGAGTCAATAGATGTTTGTCAAGCACCCACGGTGTTTGAAGACTGAAGAAATGATGGTTTAAGAGTTGTAAGCCCATTTGTTCCTTCTCGGTTTATCATGGAATATAAGAAATTCTAGTCCAAGTAGTTGATGTTTTCATGAAACACATGAGTTAGATGGTGTTTGGGAGAGTCAATAGATGTTTGTCAAGCACCCACGGTGTTTGAAGACTGAAGAAATGGTGGTTTAAGAGTTGTAAGCCCATTTGTTCCTTATCGGTTTATCGTGGAATATAAGAACTTCTAGGCCAAGTAGTTGATGTTTTCATGAAACACATGAGTTAGATGGTGGTTGGGAGAGTCAATAGATGTTTGTCAAGCACCCACGATGTTTGAAGGCTGAAGAAATGATGGTTTAAGAGTTGTAAGCCCATTTGTTCCTTATCGGTTTATTGTGGAATATAAGAACTTCTAGGACAAGTAGTTGATGTTTTCATGAAACACATGAGTTAGATGGTGTTTGGGAGAGTCAATAGATGTTTGTCAAGCACCCACGGTGTTTGAAGACTGAAGAAATGGTGGTTTAAGAGTTGTAAGCCCATTTGTTCCTTCTCGGTTTATCATGGAATATAAGAAATTCTAGGCCAAGTAGTTGATGTTTTCATGAAACACATGAGTTAGATGGTGTTTGGGAGAGCCAATAGATGTTTGTCAAGCACCCACGGTGTTTGAACACTGAAGAAATGGTGGTTTAAGAGTTGTAAGCCCATTTGTTCTTTCTCGGTTTATCATGGAATATGAACTTCTAGGCCAAGTAGTTGATGTTTTCATGAAACACATGAGTTAGATGGTGTTCTGGAGAGTCAATAGATGTTTGTCAAGCACCCACGATGTTTGAAGACTAAAGAAATGATGGTTTAAGAGTTGTAAGACCATTTGTTCCTTCTCGGTTTATCATGGAATATAAGAACTTCTAGGCCAAGCAGTTGATGTTTTCATGAAACACATGAGTTAGATGGTGTTTGGGAGAGTCAATAGATGTTTGTCAAGCACCCACGATGTTTGAAGACTAAAGAAATGATGGTTTAAGAGTTGTAAGCCCATTTGTTCCTTCTCGGTTTATCATGGAATATAAGAACTTCTAGGCCAAGGAGTTGATGTTTTCATGAAACACATGAGTTAGATGGTGTTTGGGAGAGTCAACAAATGTTTGTCAAGCACCCACGATGTTTGAAGACAGAAGAAATGGTGGTTTTAGAGTTGTAAGCCCATTTGTTCCTTCTCGGTTTATCATGGAATATAAGAAATTCTAGGCCAAGTAGTTGATGTTTTCATGAAACACATGAGTTAGATGGTGTTTGGGAGAGTCAATAGATGTTTGTCAAGCACACACGATGTTTGAAGACTAAAGAAATGATGGTTTAAGAGTTGTAAGCCCATTTGTTCCTTCTCGGTTTATCATGGAATATAAGAAATTCTAGGCCAAGTAGTTGATGTTTTCATGAAACACATGAGTTAGATGGTGTTTGGGAGAGTCAATAGATGTTTGTCAAGCACCCACGATGTTTGAAGATTGAAGAAATGGTGGTTTAAGAGTTGTAAGCCCATTTGTTCCTTCTCGGTTTATCATGGAATATAAGAAATTCTAGTCCAAGTAGTTGATGTTTTCATGAAACACATGAGTTAGATGGTGTTTGGGAGAGCAAATAGATGTTTGTCAAGCACCCACGGTGTTTGAAGACTGAAGAAATGGTGGTTTAAGAGTTGTAAGCCCATTTGTTCCTTCTCGATTTATCATGGAATATAAGAACTTCTAGGCCAAGCAGTTGATGTTTTCATGAAACACATGAGTTAGATGGTGTTTGGGAGAGTCAATAGATGTTTGTCAAGCACCCACGATGTTTGAAGACTGAAGAAATGGTGGTTTTAGAGTTGTAAGCTCATTTGTTCCTTCTCGGTTTATCATGGAATATAAGAACTTCTAGGCCAAGTAGTTGATGTTTTCATGAAACACATGAGTTAGATGGTGTTTGGGAGAGCAAATAGATGTTTGTCAAGCACCCATGGTGTTTGAAGACTGAAGAAATGGTGGTTTAAGAGTTGTAAGCCCATTTGTTCCTTCTCGGTTTATCATGGAATATAAGAACTTCTAGGCCAAGTAGTTGATGTTTTCATGAGACACATGAGTTAGATGGTGTTCGGGAGAGTCAATAGATGTTTGTCAAGCACCCACGATGTTTGAAGACTAAAGAAATGATGGTTTAAAAGGTGTAAGCCCATTTGTTCCTTCTCGGTTTATCATGGAATATAAGAACTTCTAGGCCAAGCAGTTGATGTTTTCATGAAACACATGAGTTAGATGGTGTTTGGGAGAGTCAATAGATGTTTGTCAAGCACCCACGGTGTTTGAAGACTGAAGAAATGGTGGTTTTAGAGTTGTAAGCCCATTTGTTCCTTCTCGGTTTATCATGGAATATAAGAAATTCTAGGCCAAGTAGTTGATGTTTTCATGAAACACATGAGTTAGATGGTGTTTGGGAGAGTCAATAGATGTTTGTCAAGCACCCACGGTATTTGAAGACTGAAGAAATGGTGGTTTTAGAGTTGTAAGCCCATTTGTTCCTTCTCGGTTTATCATGGAATATAAGAAATTCTAGGCCAAGTAGTTGATGTTTTCATGAAACACATGAGTTAGATGGTGTTTGGGAGAGTCAATAGATGTTTGTCAAGCACCCACGGTATTTGAAGTCTGAAGAAATGGTGGTTTAAGAGTTGTAAGCCCATTTGATCCTTCTCGGTTTATCATGGAATATAAGAAATTCTAGGCCAAGTAGTTGATGTTTTCGTGAAACACATGAGTTAGATGGTGTTTGGGAGAGCCAATAGATGTTTGTCAAGCACCCACGGTGTTTGAAGACTGAAGAAATGGTGGTTTAAGAGTTGTAAGCCCATTTGTTCCTTCTCGGTTTATCATGGAATATAAGAACTTCTAGGCCAAGTAGTTGATGTTTTCATGAAACACATGAGTTAGATGGTGTTTGGGAGAGTCAATAGATGTTTGTCAAGCACCCACGATGTTTGAAGACTAAAGAAATGATGGTTTAAGAGTTGTAAGCCCATTTGTTCCTTCTCGGTTTATCATGGAATATAAGAACTTCTAGGCCAAGTAGTTGATGTTTTCATGAAACACATGAGTTAGATGGTGTTTGGGAGAGTCAATAGATGTTTGTCAAGCACCCACGATGTTTGAAGACTGAAGAAATGGTGGTTTTAGAGTTGTAAGCTCATTTGTTCCTTCTCGGTTTATCATGGAATATAAGAAATTCTAGGCCAAGAAGTTGATGTTTTCATGAAACACATGAGTTAGATGGTGTTTGGGAGAGTCAACAAATGTTTGTCAAGCACCCACGATGTTTGAAGACAGAAGAAATGGTGGTTTTAGAGTTGTAAGCCCATTTGTTCCTTCTCGGTTTATCATGGAATATAAGAAATTCTAGGCCAAGTAGTTGATGTTTTCATGAAACACATGAGTTAGATGGTGTTTGGGAGAGTCAATAGATGTTTGTCAAGCACACACGATGTTTGAAGACTAAAGAAATGATGGTTTAAGAGTTGTAAGCCCATTTGTTCCTTCTCGGTTTATCATGGAATATAAGAAATTCTAGGCCAAGTAGTTGATGTTTTCATGAAACACATGAGTTAGATGGTGTTTGGGAGAGTCAATAGATGTTTGTCAAGCACCCACGGTGTTTGAAGACTGAAGAAATGATGGTTTAAGAGTTGTAAGCCCATTTGTTCCTTCTCGGTTTATCATGGAATATAAGAAATTCTAGTCCAAGTAGTTGATGTTTTCATGAAACACATGAGTTAGATGGTGTTTGGGAGAGTCAATAGATGTTTGTCAAGCACCCACGGTATTTGAAGACTGAAGAAATGATGGTTTAAGAGTTGTAAGCCCATTTGTTCCTTATCGGTTTATCGTGGAATATAAGAACTTCTAGGCCAAGTAGTTGATGTTTTCATGAAACACATGAGTTAGATGGTGGTTGGGAGAGTCAATAGATGTTTGTCAAGCACCCACGATGTTTGAAGGCTGAAGAAATGATGGTTTAAGAGTTGTAAGCCCATTTGTTCCTTATCGGTTTATTGTGGAATATAAGAACTTCTAGGACAAGTAGTTGATGTTTTCATGAAACACATGAGTTAGATGGTGTTTGGGAGAGTCAATAGATGTTTGTCAAGCACCCACGGTGTTTGAAGACTGAAGAAATGGTGGTTTAAGAGTTGTAAGCCCATTTGTTCCTTCTCGGTTTATCATGGAATATAAGAAATTCTAGGCCAAGTAGTTGATGTTTTCGTGAAACACATGAGTTAGATGGTGTTTGGGAGAGCCAATAGATGTTTGTCAAGCACCCACGGTGTTTGAACACTGAAGAAATGGTGGTTTAAGAGTTGTAAGCCCATTTGTTCTTTCTGCTTATCATGGAATATGAACTTCTAGGCCAAGTAGTTGATGTTTTCATGAAACACATGAGTTAGATGGTGTTCGGGAGAGTCAATAGATGTTTGTCAGGCACCCACGATGTTTGAAGACTAAAGAAATGATGGTTTAAGAGTTGTAAGACCATTTGTTCCTTCTCGGTTTATCATGGAATATAAGAACTTCTAGGCCAAGTAGTTGATGTTTTCATGAAACACATGAGTTAGATGGTGTTTGGGAGAGTCAATAGATGTTTGTCAAGCACCCACGATGTTTGAAGACTAAAGAAATGATGGTTTAAGAGTTGTAAGCCCATTTGTTCCTTCTCGGTTTATCATGGAATATAAGAACTTCTAGGCCAAGCAGTTGATGTTTTCATGAAACACATGAGTTAGATGGTGTTTGGGAGAGTCAATAGATGTTTGTCAAGCACCCACGATGTTTGAAGACTGAAGAAATGGTGGTTTTAGAGTTGTAAGCCCATTTGTTCCTTCTCGGTTTATCATGGAATATATGAAATTCTAGGCCAAGTAGTTGATGTTTTCATGAAACACATGAGTTAGATGGTGTTTGGGAGAGTCAATAGATGTTTGTCAAGCACCCACGATGTTTGAAGACTAAAGAAATGATGGTTTAAGAGTTGTAAGCCCATTTGTTCCTTCTCGGTTTATCATGGAATATAAGAAATTCTAGGCCAAGTAGTTGATGTTTTCATGAAACACATGAGTTAGATGGTGTTTGGGAGAGTCAATAGATGTTTGTCAAGCACCCACGGTGTTTGAAGATTGAAGAAATGGTGGTTTAAGAGTTGTAAGCCCATTTGTTCCTTCTCGGTTTATCATGGAATATAAGAAATTCTAGTCCAAGTAGTTGATGTTTTCATGAAACACATGAGTTAGATGGTGTTTGGGAGAGCAAATAGATGTTTGTCAAGCACCCACGGTGTTTGAAGACTGAAGAAATGGTGGTTTAAGAGTTGTAAGCCCATTTGTTCCTTCTCGATTTATCATGGAATATAAGAACTTCTAGGCCAAGCAGTTGATGTTTTCATGAAACACATGAGTTAGATGGTGTTTGGGAGAGTCAATAGATGTTTGTCAAGCACCCACGGTGTTTGAAGACTGAAGAAATGGTGGTTTTAGAGTTGTAAGCTCATTTGTTCCTTCTCGGTTTATCATGGAATATAAGAAATTCTAGGACAAGTAGTTGATGTTTTCATGAAACACATGAGTTAGATGGTGTTTGGGAGAGTCAATAGATGTTTGTCAAGCACCCACGGTGTTTGAAGACTGAAGAAATGGTGGTTTTAGAGTTGTAAGCTCATTTGTTCCTTCCTGCTTATCATGGAATATAAGAAATTCTAGGCCAAGAAGTTGATGTTTTCATGAAACACATGAGTTAGATGGTGTTTGGGAGAGTCAATAGATGTTTGTCAAGCACCCACAGTGTTTGAAGATTGAAGAAATGGTGGTTTAAGAGTTGTAAGCCCATTTGTTCCTTCTCGGTTTATCATGGAATATAAGAAATTCTAGTCCAAGTAGTTGATGTTTTCATGAAACACATGAGTTAGATGGTGTTTGGGAGAGCAAATAGATGTTTGTCAAGCACCCACGGTGTTTGAAGACTGAAGAAATGGTGGTTTAAGAGTTGTAAGCCCATTTGTTCCTTCTCGGTTTATCATGGAATATAAGAACTTCTAGGCCAAGTAGTTGATGTTTTCATGAAACACATGAGTTAGATGGTGTTTGGGAGAGTCAATAGATGTTTGTCAAGCACCCACGGTGGTTGAAGACTGAAGAAGTGATGGTTTAAAAGTTGTAAGCCCATTTGTTCCTTCTCGGTTTATCATGTAATATAAGAACTTCTAGGCCAAGTAGTTGTTGTTTTCATGATACACATGAGTTAGATGGTGTTTGGGAGAGTCAATAGATGTTTGTCAAGCATCCACGGTGGTTGACGACTGAAGAAATGGTGGTTTAAGAGTTGTAAGCCCATTTGTTCCTTCTCGGTTTATCATGGAATATAAGAAATTCTAGGCCAAGTAGTTGATGTTTTCATGAAACACATGAGTTAGATGGTGTTTGGGAGAGTCAATAGATGTTTGTCAAGCACCCACGATGTTTGAAGACTGAAGAAATGGTGGTTTTAGAGTTGTAAGCCCATTTGTTCCTTCTCGGTTTATCATGGAATATATGAAATTCTAGGCCAAGTAGTTGATGTTTTCATGAAACACATGAGTTAGATGGTGTTTCTGGGGGAGAGTCAATAGATGTTTGTCAAGCACCCACTCGTGATTTGAAGTCCTAAGAAATGGTGGTTTAAGAGTTGTAAGCCCATTTGATCCTTCTCGGTTTATCATGGAATATAAGAAATTCTAGGCCAAGTAGTTGATGTTAACATGAAACACATGAGTTAGATGGTGTTTCTGGGAGAGCCAATAGATGTTTGTCAAGCACTCCACGATGTTTGAAGACTCAAGAAATGTTGGTTTAAGAGTTGTAAGCCCATTTGTTCCTTCTCGGTTTATCATGGAATATAAGAACTTCTAGGCCAAGTAGTTGATGTTTTCATGAAACACATGAGTTAGATGGTGTTTGGGAGAGTCAATAGATGTTTGTCAAGCACCCACGATGTTTGGAAGACTAAAGAAATGATGGTTTAAGAGTTGTAAGACCATTTGTTCCTTCCTCGGTTTATCATGGAATATAAGAACTTCTAGGCCAAGTAGCTTGATGTTTTCATGAAACAACATGAGTTAGATGGTGTTTCCTGGGAGAGTCAATAGATGTTTGTCAAGCACCCACGATGTTTGAATACTAAAGAGATGATGGTTTAAGAGTTGTAAGCCCATTTTGTTCCTTCTCGGTTTATCATGGAATATAAGAACTTCTAGGCCAAGCAAATGTTTGATGTTTTCATGAAACACATGAGTTAGATGGTGTTTGGGGAGAGTCAATAGATGTTTGTCAAGCACCCACGTAATGTTTGAAGACCTCAAGAAATGGTGGTTTTAGAGTTGTAAGCCCATTTGTTCCTTCTCGGCTTATCACGGAATATAAGAACTTCTAGGCCACAGAAGTTGATGTTTTCATGAAACACATGAGTTAGATGGTGTTTGGGAGAGTCAACAAATGTTTGTCAAGCACCCACGATGTTTGAAGACAGAAGAAATGGTGGTTTTAGAGTTGTAAGCCCATTTGTTCCTTCTCGGTTTATCATGGAATATAAGAAATTCTAGGCCAAGTAGTTGATGTTTTCATGAAACACATGAGTTAGATGGTGTTTGGGAGAGTCAATAGATGTTTGTCAAGCACCCACGATGTTTGAAGACTGAAGAAATGATGGTTTAAGAGTTGTAAGCCCATTTGTTCCTTATCGGTTTATCGTGGAATATAAGAACTTCTAGGCCAAGTAGTTGATGTTTTCATGAAACACATGAGTTAGATGGTGTTTGGGAGAGCAAATAGATATTTGTCAAGCACCCACGGTGTTTGAAGACTGAAGAAATGGTGGTTTAAGAGTTGTAAGCTCCATTTGTTCCTTCTCGTTTATCATGGAATATAAGAACTTCTAGGCCAAGTAGTTGATGTTTTCATGAGACACATGAGTTAGATGGTGTTTGGGAGTAGTCAATAGATGTTTGTCAAGCACCCACGGTGTTTGAAGACTCAAGAAAATGGTGGTTTAAGAGTTGTAAGCCCATTTGTTCCTTCTCGGTTTATCATGGAATATAAGAAATTCTAGTCCAAGTAGTTGATGTTTTCATGAAACACATGAGTTAGATGGTGTTTGGGAGAGCAAATAGATGTTTGTCAAGCACCCACGGTGTTTGAAGACTGAAGAAATGGTGGTTTAAGAGTTGTAAGCCCATTTGTTCCTTCTCGGTTTATCATGGAATATAAGAACTCTCTAGGCCAAGTAGTTGATGTTTTCATGAGACACATGAGTTAGATGGTGTTTGGGAGAGTCAATAGATGTTTGTCAAGCAACCCACGATGTTTGAAGACTAAAGAAATGATGGTTTTTAAAAGGTGTAAGCCCATTTGTTCCTTCTCGGTTTATCATGGAATATAAGAACTTCTAGGCCAAGTAGTTGATGTTTTCATGAAACACATGAAAGTTAGATGGTGTTTGGGAGAGTCAATAGATGTTTGTCAAGCACCCACGATGTTTGCAGACTGAAGAAATGGTGGTTTAAGAGTTGTAAGCCCATTTGTTCCTTCTCGGTTTATCATGGAATATAAGAAATTCTAGGCCAAGTAGTTGATGTTTTCATGAAACACATGAGTTAGATGGTGTTTGGGAGAGTCAATAGATGTTTGTCAAGCACCCACGGTATTTGAAGACTGAAGAAATGGTGGTTTTAGAGTTGTAAGCCCATTTGTTCCTTCTCGGTTTATCATGGAATATAAGAAATTCTAGGCCAAGTAGTTGATGTTTTCATGAAACACATGAGTTAGATGGTGTTTGGGAGAGTCAATAGATGTTTGTCAAGCACCCACGATGTTTGAAGACTGAAGAAATGATGGTTTAAGAGTTGTAAGCCCATTTGTTCCTTATCGGTTTATCGTGGAATATAAGAACTTCTAGGCCAAGTAGTTGATGTTTTCATGAAACACATGAGTTAGATGGTGTTTGGGAGAGTCAATAGATGTTTGTCAAGCACCCACGGTGTTTGAAGACTGAAGAAATGGTGGTTTAAGAGTTGTAAGCCCATTTGTTCCTTCTCGGTTTATCATGGAATATAAGAAATTCTAGTCCAAGTAGTTGATGTTTTCATGAAACACATGAGTTAGATGGTGTTTGGGAGAGTCAATAGATGTTTGTCAAGCACCCACGGTGTTTGAAGACTGAAGAAATGGTGGTTTAAGAGTTGTAAGCCCATTTGTTCCTTATCGGTTTATTGTGGAATATAAGAAATTCTAGGCCAAGTAGTTGATGTTTTCATGAAACACATGAGTTAGATGGTGTTTGGGAGAGTCAATAGATGTTTGTCAAGCACCCACGATGTTTGAAGACTAAAGAAATGATGGTTTAAGAGTTGTAAGCCCATTTGTTCCTTCTCGGTTTATCATGGAATATATGAACTTCTAGGCCAAGTAGTTGATGTTTTCATGATGCACATGAGTTAGATGGTGTTTGGGAGTGTCAATAGATGTTTGTCAAGCACCCACGATGTTTGAAGACTGAAGAAATGGTGGTTTTAGAGATGTAAGCCCATTTGTTCCTTATCGGTTTATCGTGGAATATAAGAACTTCTAGGCCAAGTAGTTGATGTTTTCATGAAACACATGAGTTAGATGGTGTTTGGGAGAGTCAATAGATGTTTGTCAAGCACCCACGATGTTTGAAGACTGAAGAAATGATGGTTTAAGAGTTGTAAGCTCATTTGTTCCTTATCGGTTTATCGTGGAATATAAGAACTTCTAGGCCAAGTAGTTGATGTTTTCATGAAACACATGAGTTAGATGGTGTTTGGGAGAGTCAATAGATGTTTGTCAAGCACCCACGATGTTTGAAGACTGAAGAAATGGTGGTTTAAGAGTTGTAAGCCCATTTGTTCCTTCTCGGTTTATCATGGAATATAAGAACTTCTAGGCCAAGTAGTTGATGTTTTCATGAAGCACATGAGTTAGATGGTGTTTGGGAGAGTCAATAGATGTTTGTCAAGCACCCACGATGTTTGAAGACTGAAGAAATGATGGTTTAAGAGTTGTAAGACCATTTGTTCCTTCTCGGTTTATCATGGAATATAAGAACTTCTAGGCCAAGTAGTTGATGTTTTCATGAAACACATGAGTTAGATGGTGTTTGGGAGAGTGAATAGATGTTTGTCAAGCACCCACGATGTTCGAAGACTAAAGAAATGATGGTTTAAGAGTTGTAAGCCCATTTGTTCCTTCTCGGTTTATCATGGAATATAAGAACTTCTAGGCCAAGTAGTTGATGTTTTCATGAAACACATGAGTTAGATGGTGTTTGGGAGAGTGAATAGATGTTTGTCAAGCACCCACGATGTTTGAAGACTAAAGAAATGATGGTTTAAGAGTTGTAAGCCCATTTGTTCCTTCTCGGTTTATCATGGAATATAAGAACTTCTAGGCCAAGTAGTTGATGTTTTCATGAAACACATGAGTTAGATGGTGTTTGGGAGAGTGAATAGATGTTTGTCAAGCACCCACGGTGTTTGAAGACTGAAGAAATGGTGGTTTAAGAGTTGTAAGCCCATTTGTTCCTTCTCGGTTTATCATGGAATATAAGAACTTCTAGGCCAAGTAGTTGATGTTTTCATGAAACACATGAGTTAGATGGTGTTTGGGAGAGTCAATAGATGTTTGTCAAGCACCCACGGTATTTGAAGACTGAAGAAATGATGGTTTTAGAGTTGTAAGCCCATTTGTTCCTTATCGGTTTATCGTGGAATATAAGAACTTCTAGGCCAAGTAGTTGATGTTTTCATGAAACACATGAGTTAGATGGTGTTTGGGAGAGTGAATAGATGTTTGTCAAGCACCCACGGTGTTTGAAGACTGAAGAAATGGTGGTTTTAGAGTTGTAAGCCCATTTGTTCCTTCTCGGTTTATCATGGAATATAAGAACTTCTAGGCCAAGTAGTTGATGTTTTCATGAAACACATGAGTTAGATGGTGTTTGGGAGAGTCAATAGATGTTTGTCAAGCACCCACGGTATTTGAAGACTGAAGAAATGATGGTTTTAGGGTTGTAAGCCCATTTGTTCCTTCTCGGTTTATCATGGAATATAAGAACTTCTAGGCCAAGTAGTTGATGTTTTCATGAGACACATGAGTTAGATGGTGTTCGGGAGAGTCAATAGATGTTTGTCAAGCACCCACGATGTTTGAAGACTAAAGAAATGATGGTTTAAAAGGTGTAAGCCCATTTGTTCCTTCTCGGTTTATCATGGAATATAAGAACTTCTAGGCCAAGCAGTTGATGTTTTCATGAAACACATGAGTTAGATGGTGTTTGGGAGAGTCAATAGATGTTTGTCAAGCACCCACGGTGTTTGAAGACTGAAGAAATGGTGGTTTTAGAGTTGTAAGCCCATTTGTTCCTTCTCGGTTTATCATGGAATATAAGAACTTCTAGGCCAAGTAGTTGATGTTTTCATGAAACACAAGAGTTAGATGGTGTTTGGGAGAGTCAATAGATGTTTGTCAAGCACCCACGATGTTTGAAGACTGAAGAAATGGTGGTTTAAGAGTTGTAAGCCCATTTGTTCCTTCTCGGTTTATCATGGAATATAAGAACTTCTAGGCCAAGTAGTTGATGTTTTCATGAAACACATGAGTTAGATGGTGTTTGGGAGAGTCAATAGATGTTTGTCAAGCACCCACGATGTTTGAAGACTGAAGAAATGGTGGTTTAAGAGATGTAAGCCCATTTGTTCCTTCTCGGTTTATCATGGAATATAAGAACTTCTAGGCCAAGTAGTTGATGTTTTCATGAAGCACATGAGTTAGATGGTGTTTGGGAGAGTCAATAGATGTTTGTCAAGCACCCACGATGTTTGAAGACTAAAGAAACGATGGTTTAAGAGGTGTAAGCCCATTTGTTCCTTCTCGGTTTATCATGGAATATAAGAACTTCTAGGCCAAGCAGTTGATGTTTTCATGAAACACATGAGTTAGATGGTGTTTGGGAGAGTCAATAGATGTTTGTCAAGCACCCACGGTGTTTGAAGACTGAAGAAATGGTGGTTTAAGAGATGTAAGCCCATTTGTTCCTTCTCGGTTTATCATGGAATATAAGAACTTCTAGGCCAAGTAGTTGATGTTTTCATGAAGCACATGAGTTAGATGGTGTTTGGGAGAGTCAATAGATGTTTGTCAAGCACCCACGATGTTTGAAGACTAAAGAAATGATGGTTTAAGAGTTGTAAGCCCATTTGTTCCTTCTCGGTTTATCATGGAATATAAGAACTTCTAGGCCAAGTAGTTGATGTTTTTATGAAACACATGAGTTAGATGGTGTTTGGGAGAGTCAATAGATGTTTGTCAAGCACCCACGATGTTTGAAGACTAAAGAAATGATGGTTTAAGAGTTGTAAGCCCATTTGTTACTTCACTTCTGATCTTGGAATATAAGAACTTCTAGGCCAAGTAGTTGATGTTTTCATGAAACACATGAGTTAGATGGTGTTTGGGAGAGTCAATAGATGTTTGTCAAGCACCCACTGTGTTTGAAGACTTAAGAAATGGTGGTTTAAGAGGTGTAAGCCCATTTGTTCCTTCTCGGTTTATCATGGAATATAAGAACTTCTAGGCCAAGTAGTTGATGTTTTCATGAATCACATGAGTTAGATGGTGTTTGGGAGAGTCAATAGATGTTTGTCAAGCACCCACGGTGTTTGAAGACTCAAGAAATGGTGGTTTAAGTTTTGTAAGCCCATTTGTTCCTTCTCGGTTTATCATGGAATATAAGAACTTCTAGGCCAAGTAGTTGATGTTTTCATGAAACACATGAGTTAGATGGTGTTTGGGAGAGTCAATAGATGTTTGTCAAGCACCCACGGTGTTTGAAGATCAAGAAATGGTGGTTTAAGAGTTGTAAGCCCATTTGTTCCTTCTCGGTTTATCATGGAATATAAGAACTTCTAGGCCAAGTAGTTGATGTTTTCAATGAAACACATGAGTTAGATGGTGTTTGGGAGAGTCAATAGATGGTTTCTGTCAAGCACTCTCACGGTATTTGGAAGACTCGAAGAAATGATGGTTTAGAGTCGTAAGCTTCCCATTTGTTCCTTCTCGCTTATCATGGAATATAAGAACTTCTAGGCCAAGTAGTTGATGTTTTCATGAAACACATGAGTTAGATGGTGTTCTGGGAGAGTCAATAGATGTTTGTCAAGCAATCCCACTCGTGATGTTTGAAACACTAAAGAAATGATGGTTTAAAAGGTGTAAGCCCATTTGTTCCTTCTCGGTTTATCATGGAATATAAGAACTCTCTAGGCTACAAGTAGCTTGATGTTTTCATGAAACACAATGAGTTAGATGGTGTCTTGGGAGAGTCAATAGATGTTTGTCAAGCACCACGTACTTGTTTGAAGACTAAAGAAATGGTGGTTTACAGAGTTGTAAGCCCATTTGTTCCTTTCTCGGTTTATCATGGAATATAAGTTAACTTCTAGGCCAAAGTAGTTGATGTTTTCATGAAACACATGAGTTAGATGGTGTTTGGGAGAGTCAATAGATGTTTGTCAAGCACCCACGATAAGTTTGGAAGGACTCCAAGAAATGGTGGTTTTTAAGAGTTGTAAAGCCCATTTGTTCCCTTTTCTCGGTTTATCATGGAATATAAGTAACTTCTAGGCCAAGTAGCTTGATGTTTTCAATGAAACACATGAGTTAGATGGTGTTTGGGAGAGTCAATAGATGTTTGTCAAGCACCCACGATGTTTCTGCCAAGACTCAAGAAATGGTGGTTTACAGAGATGTAAGCCCATTTGTTCCTTCTCTGGGTTATCATGGAATATAAAGAACCTTTCTAGGCCAAGTAGTTGATGCTTTTCAGTGAAAGCACATGAGTTAGATGGTTTGTTTGGGGGAGAGTCAATGAGATGTTTGGTCACAGCACCGCACTCGATGGCGTTTGAAGACTAAAGAAATGATGGTTTAAGAGATGTAAGCCCAGTTTGTTCCTTCTGGCTTATCATGGAAATATAAGAACTTCTAGGCCAAGCAGTTGATGTTTTCAAGTGAAACACATAGAGTTAAGATGGTGTTCTGGGAGAGTCGTAATAGATGTTTGTCAAGCACCCACGATGTTTGAAGACTAAAGAAATGGTGGTTTAAGAGTGTGTAAGCCCATTTGTTCCTTCTCGGTTTATCATGGAATATAAGAACTTCCTAGGCCAAGTAGCTTGATGTTTTCTAAGTGAAACTACATTGAGTTAGTTGGTGTTTGTGAGAGTCAATAGATGTTTGCTGAGCAATCTACTCGATGTTTGAAGACCTAAGAAATGAACGTTTAAGAGTTGTAAGCCCATTTGTTCCTTTCTCGGTTTATCATGGAATATAAGAACTTCTAGGCCAAGTAGTTGATGTTTCTTATGAAGCACATGAAGTAGTTGGTGTCTTTGGGAGAGTCAATAGATGTTTCACAAGCACCCACGATGTTTGAAGACTAAAGAAATGATGGTTTAAGAGTCGTAAATCACTGGTTCCTTCTCGGTTTATCATGGAATATAAGAACTTCTAGGCCAAGTAGTTCATGTTTTCATGAAACACATGAGTTAGATGGTGTTCCTGGGGAGAGTCAATAGATGTTTGTCAAGCACCCACGATGTTTGAAGACTCGAAGAAACGATGGTTTAAGAGTCATAAAGCCCATTTGTTCCTTATCGAAGCACCGGAATATAAGAACTTCTAGGCCAAGTAGTTGATGTTTTCATGAAACACATGAGTTAGATGGTGCTCTTTGGGAGAGTCAATAGATGTTTGTCAAGCACCTACTTGTTTGAAGACTCAAGAAAATGGTGGTTTAAGAGTTGTAAGCCCATTTGTTCCTTCCTCGGTTTATCATGGAATATAAGAACTTCTAGGCCAAGTTAGCTGATGTTTTCATGAAGCACATGAGTTAGATGGTGTTCGGGAGTAGTCAATAGGATGTTTGTCAAGCACCCACGATGTTTGAAGACTCAAGAAATGATGGTTTAAGAGTCAGGACCATTTGTTCCTTCTCGGTTTATCATGGAATATGCTAACTTCTAGGCCAAGTAGTCGATGCTTTCATGAAACACACAGCTAGACTGGTGTTGGGGAGAGTCGACAGATGTTTGTCAAGCACCCACTTATGTTTCAAGACTAAAGAAATGATGGTTTAAGAGTTGTAAGCCCATTTGCTCTTTCTCGGCTTATCATGGAATATATGAACTTCTAGGCCAAGTAGGCTTGATGTTTTCATGAAACACATGAGTTAGATGGTGTTTGGTAGAGTGGATAGATGTTTGTCAAGCAATCTACGATGTTTGAAGACTGAAGAAATGGTGGTTTTAGAGTTGTAAGCTCATTTGTTCCTTCTCGGTTTATCATGGAATATAAGAACTTCTAGGCCAAGTAGTTGATGTTTTCATGAAACACATGAGTTAGATGGTGTTTGGGAGAGTCAATAGATGTTTGTCAAGCACCAACTATGTTTGAAGACTGAAGAAATGATGGTTTTAGGGTTGTAAGCCCATTTGTTCCTTCTCGGTTTATCATGGAATATAAGAACTTCTAGGCCAAGTAGTTGATGTTTTCATGAGACACATGAGTTAGATGGTGTTCGGGAGAGTCAATAGATGTTTGTCAAGCACCCATGATGTTTGGAAGACTAAAGAAATGATGGTTTACAAGGTGTAAGCCCATTTGTTCCTTCTCTCGGTTTATCATGGAATATATGAACTTCTAGGCCAAGTAGTTGATGTTTTCATGAAACACATGAGTTAGATGGTGTTTGGGGAGAGTCAATAGATGTTTGTCAAGCACCCAACGTATGTTGGAAGACTCAAGAAATGATGGTTTTAGAGTCAGAAGCCCATTTGTTCCTTCTCGGCTTATCATGGAATCTAAGAACTTCTAGGCCAAGTAGTTGATGTTTTCATGAGACACAGGAGTTAGATGGTACCTGGGAGAGTCAATAGATGTTTGTCAAGCACCCACGATGTTTGAAGACTAAAGAAATGATGGTTTAAAAGGTGTAAGCCCATTTGTTCCTTCTCAGCTTATCATGGAATATAAGAACTTCTAGGCCAAGCGCTTGATGTTTTCAAGGAAACACATGAGTTAGATGGTGTTTGGGAGAGTCAATAGATGTTTGTCAAGCACCCACGATGTTCGAAGACTAAAGAAATGATGGTTTAAGAGTTGTAAGCCCATTTGTTCCTTCTCGGTTTATCATGGAATATATTTTTAACTTCTAGGCCAAGTAGTTGATGTTTTCAAGGAAACACATGAGTTAGATGGTGTTTGGGAGAGTGGATAGATGTTTGTCAAGCACTCCACGGTGTTTCTGAAGACCTAAGAAATGGTGGTTTTAGAGTTGTAAGCCCATTTGTTCCTTCTCGGTTTATCATGGAATATAAGAACTTCTAGGCCAAGTAGTTGATGTTTTCATGAAACACATGAGTTGGGGATGGTGTTTGGGAGAGTCAATAGATGTTTGTCAAGCAATTCACGGTATTTGAAGACTCCAAGAAATGATGGTTTTAGAGTTGTAAGCCCATTTGTTCCTTCTCTGCTTATCATGGAATATAAGAACTTCTAGGCTAAGTAGTTGATGTTTTCTCATAAGACACATGAGTTAGATGGTGTTCGGGAGAGTCAATAGGATGTTTGTCAAGCACCCACGATGTTTGAAGACTAAAGAAATGATGGCTTTCAAAAGGTGTAAGCCCATTTGTTCCTTCTCTGCTTTTATCATGGTATATAACAACTTCTAGGCCAAGTAGCTGATGTTTTCATGAAACACATGAGTTAGATGGTGTTTGGGAGAGTCAATAGATGTTTGTCAAGCACCCACGATGTTTGAAGACTGAAGAAATGGTGGTTTTAGAGGTGTAAGCCCATTTGTTCCTTCTCGGCTTATAAAGGAATATAATAACTTCTAGGCCAAGTAGCTTGATGTTTTCATGAAACTCAAGAGTTAGATGGTGTTTGGGAGAGTCAATAGATGTTTGTCAAGCACCCACGATGTTTGGAAGACTCGAAGAAATGGTGGTTTAAGAGTTGTAAGCCCATTTGTTCCTTCTCGGCTTATCATGGAATATAAAAACTTCTAGGCCAAGTAGTTGATGTTTTCATGAAACACATGAGTTAGATGGTGTCTGGGAGAGTCAATAGATGTTTGTCAAGCAATCTACTCTGCAGTTTGAAGACTCAAGAAATGGTGGTTTAAGAGAGATGTAAGCCCATTTGTTCCTTCTCGGCTTATCATGGAATATAAGAACTTCTAGGCCAAGTAGTTGATGTTTTCATGAAGCACATGAAAGCTAGATGGTGTTTGGGAGAGTCAATAGATGTTTGTCAAGCACCCACGATGTTTGGAAGACTAAAGAAATGATGGTTTAAGAGGTGTAAGCCCATTTGTTCCTTCTCTGGGCTTATCATGGAATATAAGAACTTCTAGGCCAAGTAGTTGATGTTTTTCATGAAAAACACATGTGAGTTAGATGGTGTTTGGGAGAGTCAATAGATGTTCGGTCAAGCACCCACGGTGTTTCAGAAGGACTCCAAGAAATGGTGGTTTAAGAGTTGTAAGCTCCATTTGTTCCTTCTCGGTTTATCATGGAATATAAGAACTTCTAGGCCAAGTAGTTGATGCTTTTCTAAGTGGGAAGTGCCACGAGTTAGATGGTGTTTGGGAGAGTCAATAGATGTTCGTCAAGCACCCAATTTATGTTTCAAGACCGAAGAAATGATGGTTTAAGAGTTGTAAGACCATTTGTTCCATCTCGGTTAATCATGGAATATAAGAACTTCTAGGCCAAGTAGAAAGGATGTTTTCATGAAACATAATGAAGCTAGATGGTGTTCTGGGAGAGTGAATCATGTTTGTCAAGCAATCTACTATGTTCGAAGACTAAAGAAATGATGGTTTAAGAGCTGTAAGCCCATTTGTTCCTTCTCGGTTTATCATGGAATATATGAACTTCTAGGCCATGAAGTTGATGTTTTCATGAAACATACGAGTTAGATGGTGCTCGGGAGAGCTGAATAGATAAGCTTGTCAAGCACCCACGGTGTTTGAAGACTTAAGAAATGGTGGTTTAAGAGTTGTAAGCCCATTTGTTCCTTCTCGGTTTATCATGGAATATAAGAACTTCTAGGCCAACTAGTTGATGTTTTCATGAGACACATGAGTTAGATGGTGTTCGGGAGAGTCAATAGATGTTTGTCAAGCACCCACGATGCTCAAGACTAAAAGAAATGATGGTTTAAAAGGTGTAAGCCCATTTGTTCCTTCTCGGTTTATCATGGAATATAAGAACTTCTGTGCCAAGTAGCTGATGTTTTCATGAAACACAAGAGTTAGATGGTGTTTGGGAGTGTCATTGCATGTTTCGTTAAGCACCCACTTGCTTGGAAGACTCAAGAAACGGTGGTTTTAGAGTTGTAAGCCCATTTGTTCCTTCTCGGTTTATCATGGAATATAAGAAATTCTAGGCCAAGTAGTTGATGTTTTCATGAAACACATGAGTTAGATGGTGTTTGGGAGAGACAATAGATGTTTGTCAAGCAATCTACTAATATTCAAGACTCAAGAAATGATGGTCATAAGAGGTTGTAAGCCTATTTGTTCCTTATCGGTTTATCGTGGGAATATAAGAACTTCTAGGCCAAGTAGTTGATAAGCTATGAAACACATGAGTTAGATGGTGGTTGGGAGAGTCAATAGATGTTTGTCAAGCACCTACGATGTTTCAAGGTCAAGAAATGATGGTTTAAGAGTTGTAAGCCCATTTGTTCCTTATCGGTTTATTGTGGAATATAAGAACTTCTAGGACAAGTAGTTGATGTTTTCATGAAACACATGAGTTAGATGGTGTTTGGGAGAGTCAATAGATGTTTGTCAAGCACCCACGGTGTTTGAAGACTGAAGAAATGGTGGTTTAAGTGTTGTAAGCCCATTTGTTCCTTATCGGTTTATTGTGGAATATAAGAAATTCTAGGCCAAGTAATTGATGTTTTCATGAAACACATGAGTTAAATGGTGTTTGGGAGAGTCAATAGATGTTTGTCAAGCACCCACGATGTTTGAAGACTGAAGAAATGGTGGTTTTAGAGTTGTAAGCTCATTTGTTCCTTCTCGGTTTATCATGGAATATAAGAACTTCTAGGCCAATCAGTTGATTTTTTCATGAAACACATGAGTTAGATGGTGGTTGGGAGAGTCAATAGATGTTTGTCAAGCACCCACGATGTTTGAAGACTGAAGAAATGGTGGTTTTAGAGTTGTAAGCTCATTTGTTCCTTCTCGGTTTATCATGGAATATAAGAACTTCTAGGCCAAGTAGTTGATGTTTTCATGAAACACATGAGTTAGATGGTGTTTGGGAGAGTCAATAGATGTTTGTCAAGCACCTACTGTGATTTTGGAAGACTCAAGAAATGATGGTTTTAGAGTTGTAAGCCCATTTGTTCCTTCTCATTATCATGGAATATAAGAAACTTCTAGGCCAAGTAAATTGATGTTTAAGTGAGACACATGAGTTAGATGGTGTCTTGGAGAGTCAATAGATGTTTGTCAAGCACCCACGATGTTTGAAGACTCGAAGAAATGGTGGTTTAAGAGTTGTAAGCCCATTTGTTCCTTCTGGGCTTATCATGGAATATAAGAACTTCTAGGCCAAGTAGTTGATGTTTTCAAGAAACACATGAGTTAGATGCAGGTTCGTAGAACAATAGATGTTTGTCAAGCCATTACACCTACTAAGCCAAGATCGAAGAAATGTTGTATTTAAGAGTTGCAAGCCCATTTGTTCCGTAGACGGCTATCGTGGAATATAAGAACTTCTAGGCCAAGTAGCTTGATAAGTGTTTTCATGAAACACATGAGTTAGATGGTGGCTGGGAGAAATAATAGATGTTTGTCACAATCTACGATGTTTGAAGGCTGAAGAAATGATGGTTTAAGAGTTGTAAGCCCATTTGTTCCTTATCGGTTTATCAGGGAATATAAGAACTTCTAGGACAAGTAGTTGATGTTTTCATGAAACACATGAGTTAGATGGTGTTTGGGAGAGTCAATAGATGTTTCACAAGCACTCCACGATGCTTGAAGACTCAAGAAATGAGCGTTTTAGAGATGTAAGCTCATTTGTTCCGTCTCGGTTTATCATGGAATATAAGAACTTTCTAGGCCAAGAAGTTGACGTTTTCACGAAACACATGAGTTAGATGGTGGTCAAGAGAGTCAATAGATGTTGTTTACAATCTACTCTGATGGTTCAAGACCTAAGAAATGGTGGTTTAAGAGTTGTAAGCCCATTTGTTCCTTCTCGGTTTATCATGGAATATAAGAACTTCTAGGCCAACTTAGTTGATGTTTTAAGGAGACACATGAGTTAGATGGTGTCTGGGAGAGTCACTAGACGTTTGTCAAGCACTCCACGACTGCTTGAAGACTAAAGAAATGATGGTTTAAAAGGTGTAAGCCCATTTGTTCCTTCTCGGTTTATCATGGAATATAAGAACTTCTAAAGCCAAGTAAATGATGGTTTAAGGAAACACAAGTGAGTTAGATGGTGTTTGGGAGAGTCAATAGATGTTTGTCAAGCACTCACGATGGTGTTCAAGACTCGAAGAAATGGTGGTTTTAGAGTTGTAAGCCCATTTGTTCCTTCTCGGTTTACTTCATGGAATATATGAACTTCTAGGCCAAGTAGTTGATGTTTTCAAGAAACACATGAGTTAGATGGAAGGTTTCTATAGTGAATAGATGTTTGTCAAGCACCCACGATGTTTGAAGACTCAAGAAATGGTGGTTTAAGAGTTGTAAGCCCATTTGTTCCTTCTCGGTTTATCATGCAATATAAGAACTTCTAGGCCAAGTAGCTGATGTTTTCATGAAACATACATGAGTTAGATGGTGTTTCGGGAGAGTCAATAGATGTTTGTCAAGCACCCACGATGTATTCAAGACTGAAGAAATTTATGGTTTTAGGGTCGTAAGCCCATTTGTTCCTTCTCGGCTTATCATGGAATATAAGAACTTCTAGGCCAAGTAGTTGATGTTTTCACGAGACACAAAGTTGGATGATGTTAGGGAGAGTCAATAGATGTTTGTCAAGCACCCAATGATGTTTGAAGACTAAAGAAACGATGGTTTAAGAGTTGTAAGCCCCTTTGTTCCTTCTCGGTTTATCATGGAATATATGAACTTCTAGTGCCAAGTAGCTGATGTTTTCATGAAACATATGAGCTAGATGGTGTTTGGGAGAGTCAATAGATGTTTATTAAGCACCCACGGTGTTTGAAGACTCAAGAAGAAGTGGTTTTGTTTGTAAGCCCATTTGTTCCTTCTCGGTTTATCATGGAATATAAGAACTTCTAGGCCAAGTAGCTTGATGTTTTCATGAAAACACACGAGTTAGATGGTGTTTGGGAGAGTGAATAGATGCTACTATTACACCCACGATGTCTGAAGACTAAAGAAATGATGGTTTAAGAGTTGTAAGCCCATTTGTTCCTTCTCGGTTTATCATGGAATATAAGGAACTTCTAGGCCAAGTAGAAGATGTTTTCATGAAACACATGAAACAGATGGTGTTTGCTCAGAATATGCTGAATAGATGTTTGTCAAGCACCCATTTATGTTTGAAGACTGAAGAAATGGTGGTTTAAGAGTTGTAAGCCCATTTGTTCCTTCAAGGTTTATCATGTAATATAAGAACTCCTAGGCCAACTAGTTGATGTTTTCATGAAAGACATGAGTTAGATGGTGTTCGGGAGAGTCAATAGATGTTTGTCAAGCACCCACGATGTTTGAAGACTAAAGAAATGATGGTTTAAAAGGTGTAAGCCCATTTGTTCCTTCTCGGTTTATCATGGAATATAAGAACTTCTAGGCCAAGCAGTTGATGTTTTCATGAAACACAAGAGTTAGATGGTGTTTGGGAGAGTCAATAGATGTTTGTCAAGCACCCACGGTGTTTGAAGACTGAAGAAATGGTGGTTTTAGAGTTGTAAGCCCATTTGTTCCTTCTCGGTTTATCATGGAATATACAAAATTTTAGGCCAAGTAGTTTGACAAGCTATGAAACACATGAAGTTAGATGGTGCTCGGGAGAGAAATAGATGTTTGACACACAAGCACCCAAATGGTATTTGGAAGACTGAAGAAATGGTGGTTTAAGAGTTGTAAGCCCATTTGTTCCTTATCGGTTTATCATGGAATATAAGAACTTCTAGGCCAAGTAGTTGATGTTTTCAAGGAACACATGAGTTAGATGGTGGTCGGGAGAGTCAATAGATGTTTGTCAAGCACCCAATGTATGTTTGAAGGCTTGAAGAAATGATATTTAAGAGTTGTAAGCCCATTTGTTCCTTATCGGTTTATTGTGGAATATAAGGAACTTCTAGGACAAGTAGTTGATGTTTTCATGAAACACCATGATGAAGTTGGGATGGTGTGTTCGGGAGTAGGTCAATAGATGTTTATTAAGCATCCACTGTGTTTGAAGACTGAAGAAATGGTGGTTTAAGTGTTGTAAGCCCATTTGTTCCTTATCGGTTTATTGTGGAATATAAGAAATTCTAGGCCAAGTAATTGATGTTTTCATGAAACACATGAGTTAAATGGTGTTTGGGAGAGTCAATAGATGTTTACAAGCAATCTACTATAAGCTTGAAGACTCGAAGAAATGGTAGGTTTTAGAGTTGTAAGCTCATTTGTTCCTTCTCGGTTTATCATGGAATAAAAGAACTTCTAGGCCAAGTCGCTTGATTTTTTTCATGAAACACATGAGTTAGATGGTGTTTGGGAGTAGCCCACAGATGTTTGTCAAGCACCCACGATGTTTGAAGACTGAAGAAATGGTGGTTTTAGAGTTGTAAGCTCATTTGTTCCTTCTCGGTTTATCATGGAATATAAGAACTTCTAGGCCAAGTAGTTGATGTTTTCATGAAACACATGAGTTAGATGGTGCCTGGGAGAGTCAATAGATGTTCATTAAGCAATCTACGGTATTTGAAGACCTGAAGAAATGATGGTTTTAGGTTTGTGAAGCCCATTTGTTCCTTCTCGGCTTATCATGGAATATAAGAACTTCTCAGGCCAAGTAGTTGATGTTTTCATGAGACAATATGAGTTAGATGGTGTTCTGGAGAGTCAATAGATGTTTGTCAGGCACCCACGATGTTTGAAGACTCAAGAAATGGTGGTTTAAGAGTTGTAAGCCCATTTGTTCCTTCTCGGCTTATCATGGAATATAAAAACTTCTAGGCCAAGTAGTTGATGTTTTTCTAAGTGAAACACATGAGTTAGATGGTGTTTTAGTAGTCAATAGATGTTTGTCAAGCACCCACGGTGTTTGAAGACCGGTTAAATGTTGGTTTAAGAGTCAAGTAAGCCCATTTGTTCCAGACGGTTTATCGTGGGAATATAAAGAACTTCTAGGCCAAGTAGTTGATGTTTTCATGAAACACATGAGTTGGGAGATGGTGGTTGGGAGAGTCAATAGATGTTTGTCAAGCAATCTACGATGTTTGAAGGTCAAGAAAACGATGGTTTAAGAGCTTGTAAGCCCATTTGTTCCTTCTCGGACTATCATGGAATATAAGAACTTCTAGGCCAAGTAGAAGTTGATGTTTTCATGAAACACATGAAGTTAGATGGTGTTTGGGAGTAGTCAATAGATGTTTGTCAAGCAATCTACTAAAGATGTTTGAAGACTCGAAGAAATGATGGTTTTAGGGTCGTAAGCCCATTTGTTCCTTCTCGGTTTATCATGGAATATAAGAACTTCTAGGCTGGGTGAGGTTGATGTTTTCAAGGAGACACATGAGTTAGATGGTGTTCTGAGAGTCAATGGGGACAAGCCTGGCTAAGCACCCACGATGTTTGAAGACTAAAGAAATGATGGTTTAAAAGGGGTGTAAGCCCATTTGTTCCTTCTCTGCTTATCATGGAATATATGAACTTCTAGGCCAAGCAAAGCTTGATGTTTTCATGAAACACATGAGTTAGATGGTGTCTGGGAGAGTCAATAGATGTTTGTCAAGCACCCACGATGTTTGGAAGATCGATGAAATGGTGGTTTTAGGAGTTGTAAGCCCATTTGTTCCGTCTCGGTTTATCATGGAATATAAGAACTTCTGGGCCAAGTAGTTGATGTTTTCATGAAACACAAGAGTTAGATGGTGTTTGGGAGAGTCAATAGATGTTTGTCAAGCACCCACGATGTTTGAAGACTAAAGAAATGATGGTTTAAGAGTTGTAAGCCCATTTGTTCCTTCTCGGTTTATCATGGAATATAAGAACTTCTAGGCCAAGTAGTTGATGTTTTCATGAAACACATGAGTTAGATGGTGTTTGGGAGAGTCAATAGATGTTTGTCAAGCACCCACGATGTTTGAAGACTAAAGAAATGGTGGTTTAAGAGTTGTAAGCCCATTTGTTCCTTCTCGGTTTATCATGGAATATAAGAACTTCTAGGCCAAGTAGTTGATGTTTTCATGAAACACATGAGTTAGATGGTGTTTGGGAGAGTCAATAGATGTTTGTCAAGCACCCACGATGTTTGAAGACTAAAGAAATGATGGTTTAAGAGTTGTAAGACCATTTGTTCCTTCTCGGTTTATCATGGAATATAAGAACTTCTAGGCCAAGTAGTTGATGTTTTCATGAAACACATGAGTTAGATGGTGTTTGGGAGAGTCAATAGATGTTTGTCAAGCACCCACGATGTTTGAAGACTAAAGAAATGATGGTTTAAGAGTTGTAAGCCCATTTGTTCCTTCTCGGTTTATCATGGAATATAAGAACTTCTAGGCCAAGTAGTTGATGTTTTCATGAAACACATGAGTTAGATGGTGTTTGGGAGAGTCAATAGATGTTTGTCAAGCACCCACGATGTTTGAAGACTAAAGAAATGGTGGCTTAAGAGTTGTAAGCCCATTTGTTCCTTCTCGGTTTATCATGGAATATAAGAACTTCTAGGCCAAGTAGTTGATGTTTTCATGAAACACATGAGTTAGATGGTGTTCGGGAGAGTCAATAGATGTTTGTCAAGCACCCACGATGTTTGAAGACTAAAGAAATGATGGTTTAAGAGTTGTAAGCCCATTTGTTCCTTCTCGGTTTATCATGGAATATAAGAACTTCTAGGCCAAGTAGTTGATGTTTTCATGAAACACATGAGTTAGATGGTGTTTGGGAGAGTCAATAGATGTTTGTCAAGCACCCACGATGTTTGAAGACTAAAGAAATGATGGTTTAAGAGTTGTAAGCCCATTTGTTCCTTCTCGGTTTATCATGGAATATAAGAACTTCTAGGCCAAGTAGTTGATGTTTTCATGAAACACATGAGTTAGATGGTGTTTGGGAGAGTCAATAGATGTTTGTCAAGCACCCACGATGTTTGAAGACTAAAGAAATGATGGTTTAAGAGTTGTAAGCCCATTTGTTCCTTCTCGGTTTATCATGGAATATAAGAACTTCTAGGCCAAGTAGTTGATGTTTTCATGAAACACATGAGTTAGATGGTGTTTGGGAGAGTCAATAGATGTTTGTCAAGCACCCACGATGTTTGAAGACTAAAGAAATGATGGTTTAAGAGTTGTAAGCCCATTTGTTCCTTCTCGGTTTATCATGGAATATAAGAACTTCTAGGCCAAGTAGTTGATGTTTTCATGAAACACATGAGTTAGATGGTGTTTGGGAGAGTCAATAGATGTTTGTCAAGCACCCACGATGTTTGAAGACTCAAGAAATGATGGTTTAAGAGTTGTAAGCCCATTTGTTCCTTCTCGGTTTATCATGGAATATAAGAACTTCTAGGCCAAGTAGTTGATGTTTTCATGAAACACATGAGTTAGATGGTGTTTGGGAGAGTCAATAGATGTTTGTCAAGCACCCACGATGTTTGAAGACTAAAGAAATGATGGTTTAAGAGTTGTAAGCCCATTTGTTCCTTCTCGGTTTATCATGGAATATAAGAACTTCTAGGCCAAGTAGTTGATGTTTTCATGAAACACATGAGTTAGATGGTGTTTGGGAGAGTCAATAGATGTTTGTCAAGCACCCACGATGTTTGAAGACTAAAGAAATGATGGTTTAAGAGTTGTAAGCCCATTTGTTCCTTCTCGGTTTATCATGGAATATAAGAACTTCTAGGCCAAGTAGTTGATGTTTTCATGAAACACATGAGTTAGATGGTGTTTGGGAGAGTCAATAGATGTTTGTCAAGCACCCACGATGTTTGAAGACTAAAGAAATGATGGTTTAAGAGTTGTAAGCCCATTTGTTCCTTCTCGGTTTATCATGGAATATAAGAACTTCTAGGCCAAGTAGTTGATGTTTTCATGAAACACATGAGTTAGATGGTGTTTGGGAGAGTCAATAGATGTTTGTCAAGCACCCACGATGTTTGAAGACTGAAGAAATGGTGGTTTAAGAGTTGTAAGCCCATTTGTTCCTTCTCGGTTTATCATGGAATATAAGAACTTCTAGGCCAAGTAGTTGATGTTTTCATGAAACACATGAGTTAGATGGTGTTTGGGAGAGTCAATAGATGTTTGTCAAGCACCCACGATGTTTGAAGACTAAAGAAATGATGGTTTAAGAGTTGTAAGCCCATTTGTTCCTTCTCGGTTTATCATGGAATATAAGAACTTCTAGGCCAAGTAGTTGATGTTTTCATGAAACACATGAGTTAGATGGTGTTTGGGAGAGTCAATAGATGTTTGTCAAGCACCCACGATGTTTGAAGACTAAAGAAATGATGGTTTAAGAGTTGTAAGCCCATTTGTTCCTTCTCGGTTTATCATGGAATATAAGAACTTCTAGGCCAAGTAGTTGATGTTTTCATGAAACACATGAGTTAGATGGTGTTTGGGAGAGTCAATAGATGTTTGTCAAGCACCCACGATGTTTGAATACTTAAGAAATGATGGTTTAAGAGTTGTAAGCCCATTTGTTCCTTCTCGGTTTATCATGGAATATAAGAACTTCTAGGCCAAGTAGTTGATGTTTTCATGAAACACATGAGTTAGATGGTGTTTGGGAGAGTCAATAGATGTTTGTCAAGCACCCACGATGTTTGAAGACTAAAGAAATGATGGTTTAAGAGTTGTAAGCCCATTTGTTCCTTCTCGGTTTATCATGGAATATAAGAACTTCTAGGCCAAGGAGTTGATGTTTTCATGAAACACATGAGTTAGATGGTGTTTGGGAGAGTCAATAGATGTTTGTCAAGCACCCACGATGTTTGAAGACTGAAGAAATGATGGTTTAAGAGTTGTAAGCCCATTTGTTCCTTCTCGGTTTATCATGGAATATAAGAACTTCTAGGCCAAGTAGTTGATGTTTTCATGAAACACATGAGTTAGATGGTGTTTGGGAGAGTCAATAGATGTTTGTCAAGCACCCACGATGTTTGAAGACTAAAGAAATGATGGTTTAAGAGTTGTAAGCCCATTTGTTCCTTCTCGGTTTATCATGGAATATAAGAACTTCTAGGCCAAGTAGTTGATGTTTTCATGAAACACATGAGTTAGATGGTGTTTGGGAGAGTCAATAGATGTTTGTCAAGCACCCACGATGTTTGAAGACTAAAGAAATGATGGTTTAAGAGTTGTAAGCCCATTTGTTCCTTCTCGGTTTATCATGGAATATAAGAACTTCTAGGCCAAGTAGTTGATGTTTTCATGAAACACATGAGTTAGATGGTGTTTGGGAGAGTCAATAGATGTTTGTCAAGCACCCACGATGTTTGAAGACTAAAGAAATGATGGTTTAAGAGTTGTAAGCCCATTTGTTCCTTCTCGGTTTATCATGGAATATAAGAACTTCTAGGCCAAGTAGTTGATGTTTTCATGAAACACATGAGTTAGATGGTGTTTGGGAGAGTCAATAGATGTTTGTCAAGCACCCACGATGTTTGAAGACTAAAGAAATGATGGTTTAAGAGTTGTAAGCCCATTTGTTCCTTCTCGGTTTATCATGGAATATAAGAACTTCTAGGCCAAGTAGTTGATGTTTTCATGAAACACATGAGTTAGATGGTGTTTGGGAGAGTCAATAGATGTTTGTCAAGCACCCACGATGTTTGAAGACTAAAGAAATGATGGTTTAAGAGTTGTAAGCCCATTTGTTCCTTCTCGGTTTATCATGGAATATAAGAACTTCTAGGCCAAGTAGTTGATGTTTTCATGAAACACATGAGTTAGATGGTGTTTGGGAGAGTCAATAGATGTTTGTCAAGCACCCACGATGTTTGAAGACTAAAGAAATGATGGTTTAAGAGTTGTAAGCCCATTTGTTCCTTCTCGGTTTATCATGGAATATAAGAACTTCTAGGCCAAGTAGTTGATGTTTTCATGAAACACATGAGTTAGATGGTGTTTGGGAGAGTCAATAGATGTTTGTCAAGCACCCACGATGTTTGAAGACTAAAGAAATGATGGTTTAAGAGTTGTAAGCCCATTTGTTCCTTCTCGGTTTATCATGGAATATAAGAACTTCTAGGCCAAGTAGTTGATGTTTTCATGAAACACATGAGTTAGATGGTGTTTGGGAGAGTCAATAGATGTTTGTCAAGCACCCACGATGTTTGAAGACTAAAGAAATGATGGTTTAAGAGTTGTAAGCCCATTTGTTCCTTCTCGGTTTATCATGGAATATAAGAACTTCTAGGCCAAGTAGTTGATGTTTTCATGAAACACATGAGTTAGATGGTGTTTGGGAGAGTCAATAGATGTTTGTCAAGCACCCACGATGTTTGAAGACTAAAGAAATGATGGTTTAAGAGTTGTAAGCCCATTTGTTCCTTCTCGGTTTATCATGGAATATAAGAACTTCTAGGCCAAGTAGTTGATGTTTTCATGAAACACATGAGTTAGATGGTGTTTGGGAGAGTCAATAGATGTTTGTCAAGCACCCACGATGTTTGAAGACTAAAGAAATGATGGTTTAAGAGTTGTAAGCCCATTTGTTCCTTCTCGGTTTATCATGGAATATAAGAACTTCTAGGCCAAGTAGTTGATGTTTTCATGAAACACATGAGTTAGATGGTGTTTGGGAGAGTCAATAGATGTTTGTCAAGCACCCACGATGTTTGAAGACTAAAGAAATGATGGTTTAAGAGTTGTAAGCCCATTTGTTCCTTCTCGGTTTATCATGGAATATAAGAACTTCTAGGCCAAGTAGTTGATGTTTTCATGAAACACATGAGTTAGATGGTGTTTGGGAGAGTCAATAGATGTTTGTCAAGCACCCACGATGTTTGAAGACTAAAGAAATGATGGTTTAAGAGTTGTAAGCCCATTTGTTCCTTCTCGGTTTATCATGGAATATAAGAACTTCTAGGCCAAGTAGTTGATGTTTTCATGAAACACATGAGTTAGATGGTGTTTGGGAGAGTCAATAGATGTTTGTCAAGCACCCACGATGTTTGAAGACTAAAGAAATGATGGTTTAAGAGTTGTAAGCCCATTTGTTCCTTCTCGGTTTATCATGGAATATAAGAACTTCTAGGCCAAGTAGTTGATGTTTTCATGAAACACATGAGTTAGATGGTGTTTGGGAGAGTCAATAGATGTTTGTCAAGCACCCACGATGTTTGAAGACTAAAGAAATGATGGTTTAAGAGTTGTAAGCCCATTTGTTCCTTCTCGGTTTATCATGGAATATAAGAACTTCTAGGCCAAGTAGTTGATGTTTTCATGAAACACATGAGTTAGATGGTGTTTGGGAGAGTCAATAGATGTTTGTCAAGCACCCACGATGTTTGAAGACTAAAGAAATGATGGTTTAAGAGTTGTAAGCCCATTTGTTCCTTCTCGGTTTATCATGGAATATAAGAACTTCTAGGCCAAGTAGTTGATGTTTTCATGAAACACATGAGTTAGATGGTGTTTGGGAGAGTCAATAGATGTTTGTCAAGCACCCACGATGTTTGAAGACTAAAGAAATGATGGTTTAAGAGTTGTAAGCCCATTTGTTCCTTCTCGGTTTATCATGGAATATAAGAACTTCTAGGCCAAGTAGTTGATGTTTTCATGAAACACATGAGTTAGATGGTGTTTGGGAGAGTCAATAGATGTTTGTCAAGCACCCACGATGTTTGAAGACTAAAGAAATGATGGTTTAAGAGTTGTAAGCCCATTTGTTCCTTCTCGGTTTATCATGGAATATAAGAACTTCTAGGCCAAGTAGTTGATGTTTTCATGAAACACATGAGTTAGATGGTGTTTGGGAGAGTCAATAGATGTTTGTCAAGCACCCACGATGTTTGAAGACTAAAGAAATGATGGTTTAAGAGTTGTAAGCCCATTTGTTCCTTCTCGGTTTATCATGGAATATAAGAACTTCTAGGCCAAGTAGTTGATGTTTTCATGAAACACATGAGTTAGATGGTGTTTGGGAGAGTCAATAGATGTTTGTCAAGCACCCACGATGTTTGAAGACTAAAGAAATGATGGTTTAAGAGTTGTAAGCCCATTTGTTCCTTCTCGGTTTATCATGGAATATAAGAACTTCTAGGCCAAGTAGTTGATGTTTTCATGAAACACATGAGTTAGATGGTGTTTGGGAGAGTCAATAGATGTTTGTCAAGCACCCACGATGTTTGAAGACTAAAGAAATGATGGTTTAAGAGTTGTAAGCCCATTTGTTCCTTCTCGGTTTATCATGGAATATAAGAACTTCTAGGCCAAGTAGTTGATGTTTTCATGAAACACATGAGTTAGATGGTGTTTGGGAGAGTCAATAGATGTTTGTCAAGCACCCACGATGTTTGAAGACTAAAGAAATGATGGTTTAAGAGTTGTAAGCCCATTTGTTCCTTCTCGGTTTATCATGGAATATAAGAACTTCTAGGCCAAGTAGTTGATGTTTTCATGAAACACATGAGTTAGATGGTGTTTGGGAGAGTCAATAGATGTTTGTCAAGCACCCACGATGTTTGAAGACTAAAGAAATGATGGTTTAAGAGTTGTAAGCCCATTTGTTCCTTCTCGGTTTATCATGGAATATAAGAACTTCTAGGCCAAGTAGTTGATGTTTTCATGAAACACATGAGTTAGATGGTGTTTGGGAGAGTCAATAGATGTTTGTCAAGCACCCACGATGTTTGAAGACTAAAGAAATGATGGTTTAAGAGTTGTAAGCCCATTTGTTCCTTCTCGGTTTATCATGGAATATAAGAACTTCTAGGCCAAGTAGTTGATGTTTTCATGAAACACATGAGTTAGATGGTGTTTGGGAGAGTCAATAGATGTTTGTCAAGCACCCACGATGTTTGAAGACTAAAGAAATGATGGTTTAAGAGTTGTAAGCCCATTTGTTCCTTCTCGGTTTATCATGGAATATAAGAACTTCTAGGCCAAGTAGTTGATGTTTTCATGAAACACATGAGTTAGATGGTGTTTGGGAGAGTCAATAGATGTTTGTCAAGCACCCACGATGTTTGAAGACTAAAGAAATGATGGTTTAAGAGTTGTAAGCCCATTTGTTCCTTCTCGGTTTATCATGGAATATAAGAACTTCTAGGCCAAGTAGTTGATGTTTTCATGAAACACATGAGTTAGATGGTGTTTGGGAGAGTCAATAGATGTTTGTCAAGCACCGACGATGTTTGAAGACTCGAAGAAATGATGGTTTAAGAGTTGTAAGCCCATTTGTTCCTTCTCGGTTTATCATGGAATATAAGAACTTCTAGGCCAAGTAGTTGATGTTTTCATGAAACACATGAGTTAGATGGTGTTTGGGAGAGTCAATAGATGTTTGTCAAGCACCCACGATGTTTGAAGACTAAAGAAATGATGGTTTAAGAGTTGTAAGCCCATTTGTTCCTTCTCGGTTTATCATGGAATATAAGAACTTCTAGGCCAAGTAGTTGATGTTTTCATGAAACACATGAGTTAGATGGTGTTTGGGAGAGTCAATAGATGTTTGTCAAGCACCCACGATGTTTGAAGACTAAAGAAATGATGGTTTAAGAGTTGTAAGCCCATTTGTTCCTTCTCGGTTTATCATGGAATATAAGAACTTCTAGGCCAAGTAGTTGATGTTTTCATGAAACACATGAGTTAGATGGTGTTTGGGAGAGTCAATAGATGTTTGTCAAGCACCCACGATGTTTGAAGACTAAAGAAATGATGGTTTAAGAGTTGTAAGCCCATTTGTTCCTTCTCGGTTTATCATGGAATATAAGAACTTCTAGGCCAAGTAGTTGATGTTTTCATGAAACACATGAGTTAGATGGTGTTTGGGAGAGTCAATAGATGTTTGTCAAGCACCCACGATGTTTGAAGACTGAAGAAATGGTGGTTTAAGAGTTGTAAGCCCATTTGTTCCTTCTCGGTTTATCATGGAATATAAGAACTTCTAGGCCAAGTAGTTGATGTTTTCATGAAACACATGAGTTAGATGGTGTTTGGGAGAGTCAATAGATGTTTGTCAAGCACCCACGATGTTTGAAGACTAAAGAAATGATGGTTTAAGAGTTGTAAGCCCATTTGTTCCTTCTCGGTTTATCATGGAATATAAGAACTTCTAGGCCAAGTAGTTGATGTTTTCATGAAACACATGAGTTAGATGGTGTTTGGGAGAGTCAATAGATGTTTGTCAAGCACCCACGATGTTTGAAGACTAAAGAAATGATGGTTTAAGAGTTGTAAGCCCATTTGTTCCTTCTCGGTTTATCATGGAATATAAGAACTTCTAGGCCAAGTAGTTGATGTTTTCATGAAACACATGAGTTAGATGGTGTTTGGGAGAGTCAATAGATGTTTGTCAAGCACCCACGATGTTTGAAGACTAAAGAAATGATGGTTTAAGAGTTGTAAGCCCATTTGTTCCTTCTCGGTTTATCATGGAATATAAGAACTTCTAGGCCAAGTAGTTGATGTTTTCATGAAACACATGAGTTAGATGGTGTTTGGGAGAGTCAATAGATGTTTGTCAAGCACCCACGATGTTTGAAGACTAAAGAAATGATGGTTTAAGAGTTGTAAGCCCATTTGTTCCTTCTCGGTTTATCATGGAATATAAGAACTTCTAGGCCAAGTAGTTGATGTTTTCATGAAACACATGAGTTAGATGGTGTTTGGGAGAGTCAATAGATGTTTGTCAAGCACCCACGATGTTTGAAGACTAAAGAAATGGTGGTTTAAGAGTTGTAAGCCCATTTGTTCCTTCTCGGTTTATCATGGAATATAAGAACTTCTAGGCCAAGTAGTTGATGTTTTCATGAAACACATGAGTTAGATGGTGTTTGGGAGAGTCAATAGATGTTTGTCAAGCACCCACGATGTTTGAAGACTAAAGAAATGATGGTTTAAGAGTTGTAAGCCCATTTGTTCCTTCTCGGTTTATCATGGAATATAAGAACTTCTAGGCCAAGTAGTTGATGTTTTCATGAAACACATGAGTTAGATGGTGTTTGGGAGAGTCAATAGATGTTTGTCAAGCACCCACGATGTTTGAAGACTAAAGAAATGATGGTTTAAGAGTTGTAAGCCCATTTGTTCCTTCTCGGTTTATCATGGAATATAAGAACTTCTAGGCCAAGTAGTTGATGTTTTCATGAAACACATGAGTTAGATGGTGTTTGGGAGAGTCAATAGATGTTTGTCAAGCACCCACGGTGTTTGAAGACTGAAGAAATGGTGGTTTAAGAGTTGTAAGCCCATTTGTTCCTTCTCGGTTTATCATGGAATATAAGAACTTCTAGGCCAAGTAGTTGATGTTTTCATGAAACACATGAGTTAGATGGTGTTTGGGAGAGTCAATAGATGTTTGTCAAGCACCCACGATGTTTGAAGACTAAAGAAATGATGGTTTAAGAGTTGTAAGCCCATTTGTTCCTTCTCGGTTTATCATGGAATATAAGAACTTCTAGGCCAAGTAGTTGATGTTTTCATGAAACACATGAGTTAGATGGTGTTTGGGAGAGTCAATAGATGTTTGTCAAGCACCCACGATGTTTGAAGACTAAAGAAATGATGGTTTAAGAGTTGTAAGCCCATTTGTTCCTTCTCGGTTTATCATGGAATATAAGAACTTCTAGGCCAAGTAGTTGATGTTTTCATGAAACACATGAGTTAGATGGTGTTTGGGAGAGTCAATAGATGTTTGTCAAGCACCCACGATGTTTGAAGACTAAAGAAATGATGGTTTAAGAGTTGTAAGCCCATTTGTTCCTTCTCGGTTTATCATGGAATATAAGAACTTCTAGGCCAAGTAGTTGATGTTTTCATGAAACACATGAGTTAGATGGTGTTTGGGAGAGTCAATAGATGTTTGTCAAGCACCCACGATGTTTGAAGACTAAAGAAATGATGGTTTAAGAGTTGTAAGCCCATTTGTTCCTTCTCGGTTTATCATGGAATATAAGAACTTCTAGGCCAAGTAGTTGATGTTTTCATGAAACACATGAGTTAGATGGTGTTTGGGAGAGTCAATAGATGTTTGTCAAGCACCCACGATGTTTGAAGACTAAAGAAATGGTGGTTTAAGAGTTGTAAGCCCATTTGTTCCTTCTCGGTTTATCATGGAATATAAGAACTTCTAGGCCAAGTAGTTGATGTTTTCATGAAACACATGAGTTAGATGGTGTTTGGGAGAGTCAATAGATGTTTGTCAAGCACCCACGATGTTTGAAGACTAAAGAAATGATGGTTTAAGAGTTGTAAGCCCATTTGTTCCTTCTCGGTTTATCATGGAATATAAGAACTTCTAGGCCAAGTAGTTGATGTTTTCATGAAACACATGAGTTAGATGGTGTTTGGGAGAGTCAATAGATGTTTGTCAAGCACCCACGATGTTTGAAGACTAAAGAAATGATGGTTTAAGAGTTGTAAGCCCATTTGTTCCTTCTCGGTTTATCATGGAATATAAGAACTTCTAGGCCAAGTAGTTGATGTTTTCATGAAACACATGAGTTAGATGGTGTTTGGGAGAGTCAATAGATGTTTGTCAAGCACCCACGATGTTTGAAGACTAAAGAAATGGTGGCTTAAGAGTTGTAAGCCCATTTGTTCCTTCTCGGTTTATCATGGAATATAAGAACTTCTAGGCCAAGTAGTTGATGTTTTCATGAAACACATGAGTTAGATGGTGTTTGGGAGAGTCAATAGATGTTTGTCAAGCACCCACGATGTTTGAAGACTAAAGAAATGATGGTTTAAGAGTTGTAAGCCCATTTGTTCCTTCTCGGTTTATCATGGAATATAAGAACTTCTAGGCCAAGTAGTTGATGTTTTCATGAAACACATGAGTTAGATGGTGTTTGGGAGAGTCAATAGATGTTTGTCAAGCACCCACGATGTTTGAAGACTAAAGAAATGATGGTTTAAGAGTTGTAAGCCCATTTGTTCCTTCTCGGTTTATCATGGAATATAAGAACTTCTAGGCCAAGTAGTTGATGTTTTCATGAAACACATGAGTTAGATGGTGTTTGGGAGAGTCAATAGATGTTTGTCAAGCACCCACGATGTTTGAAGACTAAAGAAATGATGGTTTAAGAGTTGTAAGCCCATTTGTTCCTTCTCGGTTTATCATGGAATATAAGAACTTCTAGGCCAAGTAGTTGATGTTTTCATGAAACACATGAGTTAGATGGTGTTTGGGAGAGTCAATAGATGTTTGTCAAGCACCCACGATGTTTGAAGACTAAAGAAATGATGGTTTAAGAGTTGTAAGCCCATTTGTTCCTTCTCGGTTTATCATGGAATATAAGAACTTCTAGGCCAAGTAGTTGATGTTTTCATGAAACACATGAGTTAGATGGTGTTTGGGAGAGTCAATAGATGTTTGTCAAGCACCCACGATGTTTGAAGACTAAAGAAATGATGGTTTAAGAGTTGTAAGCCCATTTGTTCCTTCTCGGTTTATCATGGAATATAAGAACTTCTAGGCCAAGTAGTTGATGTTTTCATGAAACACATGAGTTAGATGGTGTTTGGGAGAGTCAATAGATGTTTGTCAAGCACCCACGATGTTTGAAGACTAAAGAAACGATGGTTTAAGAGTTGTAAGCCCATTTGTTCCTTCTCGGTTTATCATGGAATATAAGAACTTCTAGGCCAAGCAGTTGATGTTTTCATGAAACACATGAGTTAGATGGTGTTTGGGAGAGTCAATAGATGTTTGTCAAGCACCCACGATGTTTGAAGACTAAAGAAATGATGGTTTAAGAGTTGTAAGCCCATTTGTTCCTTCTCGGTTTATCATGGAATATAAGAACTTCTAGGCCAAGTAGTTGATGTTTTCATGAAACACATGAGTTAGATGGTGTTTGGGAGAGTCAATAGATGTTTGTCAAGCACCCACGATGTTTGAAGACTCAAGAAATGATGGTTTAAGAGTTGTAAGCCCATTTGTTCCTTCTCGGTTTATCATGGAATATAAGAACTTCTAGGCCAAGTAGTTGATGTTTTCATGAAACACATGAGTTAGATGGTGTTTGGGAGAGTCAATAGATGTTTGTCAAGCACCCACGATGTTTGAAGACTAAAGAAATGATGGTTTAAGAGTTGTAAGCCCATTTGTTCCTTCTCGGTTTATCATGGAATATAAGAACTTCTAGGCCAAGTAGTTGATGTTTTCATGAAACACATGAGTTAGATGGTGTTTGGGAGAGTCAATAGATGTTTGTCAAGCACCCACGATGTTTGAAGACTAAAGAAATGATGGTTTAAGAGTTGTAAGCCCATTTGTTCCTTCTCGGTTTATCATGGAATATAAGAACTTCTAGGCCAAGTAGTTGATGTTTTCATGAAACACATGAGTTAGATGGTGTTTGGGAGAGTCAATAGATGTTTGTCAAGCACCCACGATGTTTGAAGACTAAAGAAATGATGGTTTAAGAGTTGTAAGCCCATTTGTTCCTTCTCGGTTTATCATGGAATATAAGAACTTCTAGGCCAAGTAGTTGATGTTTTCATGAAACACATGAGTTAGATGGTGTTTGGGAGAGTCAATAGATGTTTGTCAAGCACCCACGATGTTTGAAGACTAAAGAAATGATGGTTTAAGAGTTGTAAGCCCATTTGTTCCTTCTCGGTTTATCATGGAATATAAGAACTTCTAGGCCAAGTAGTTGATGTTTTCATGAAACACATGAGTTAGATGGTGTTTGGGAGAGTCAATAGATGTTTGTCAAGCACCCACGATGTTTGAAGACTAAAGAAATGATGGTTTAAGAGTTGTAAGCCCATTTGTTCCTTCTCGGTTTATCATGGAATATAAGAACTTCTAGGCCAAGTAGTTGATGTTTTCATGAAACACATGAGTTAGATGGTGTTTGGGAGAGTCAATAGATGTTTGTCAAGCACCCACGATGTTTGAAGACTAAAGAAATGATGGTTTAAGAGTTGTAAGCCCATTTGTTCCTTCTCGGTTTATCATGGAATATAAGAACTTCTAGGCCAAGTAGTTGATGTTTTCATGAAACACATGAGTTAGATGGTGTTTGGGAGAGTCAATAGATGTTTGTCAAGCACCCACGATGTTTGAAGACTCGAAGAAATGATGGTTTAAGAGTTGTAAGCCCATTTGTTCCTTCTCGGTTTATCATGGAATATAAGAACTTCTAGGCCAAGTAGTTGATGTTTTCATGAAACACATGAGTTAGATGGTGTTTGGGAGAGTCAATAGATGTTTGTCAAGCACCCACGATGTTTGAAGACTAAAGAAATGATGGTTTAAGAGTTGTAAGCCCATTTGTTCCTTCTCGGTTTATCATGGAATATAAGAACTTCTAGGCCAAGTAGTTGATGTTTTCATGAAACACATGAGTTAGATGGTGTTTGGGAGAGTCAATAGATGTTTGTCAAGCACCCACGATGTTTGAAGACTAAAGAAATGATGGTTTAAGAGTTGTAAGCCCATTTGTTCCTTCTCGGTTTATCATGGAATATAAGAACTTCTAGGCCAAGTAGTTGATGTTTTCATGAAACACATGAGTTAGATGGTGTTTGGGAGAGTCAATAGATGTTTGTCAAGCACCCACGATGTTTGAAGACTAAAGAAATGATGGTTTAAGAGTTGTAAGCCCATTTGTTCCTTCTCGGTTTATCATGGAATATAAGAACTTCTAGGCCAAGTAGTTGATGTTTTCATGAAACACATGAGTTAGATGGTGTTTGGGAGAGTCAATAGATGTTTGTCAAGCACCCACGATGTTTGAAGACTCGAAGAAATGATGGTTTAAGAGTTGTAAGCCCATTTGTTCCTTCTCGGTTTATCATGGAATATAAGAACTTCTAGGCCAAGTAGTTGATGTTTTCATGAAACACATGAGTTAGATGGTGTTTGGGAGAGTCAATAGATGTTTGTCAAGCACCCACGATGTTTGAAGACTAAAGAAATGATGGTTTAAGAGTTGTAAGCCCATTTGTTCCTTCTCGGTTTATCATGGAATATAAGAACTTCTAGGCCAAGTAGTTGATGTTTTCATGAAACACATGAGTTAGATGGTGTTTGGGAGAGTCAATAGATGTTTGTCAAGCACCCACGATGTTTGAAGACTAAAGAAATGATGGTTTAAGAGTTGTAAGCCCATTTGTTCCTTCTCGGTTTATCATGGAATATAAGAACTTCTAGGCCAAGTAGTTGATGTTTTCATGAAACACATGAGTTAGATGGTGTTTGGGAGAGTCAATAGATGTTTGTCAAGCACCCACGATGTTTGAAGACTAAAGAAATGATGGTTTAAGAGTTGTAAGCCCATTTGTTCCTTCTCGGTTTATCATGGAATATAAGAACTTCTAGGCCAAGTAGTTGATGTTTTCATGAAACACATGAGTTAGATGGTGTTTGGGAGAGTCAATAGATGTTTGTCAAGCACCCACGATGTTTGAAGACTAAAGAAATGATGGTTTAAGAGTTGTAAGCCCATTTGTTCCTTCTCGGTTTATCATGGAATATAAGAACTTCTAGGCCAAGTAGTTGATGTTTTCATGAAACACATGAGTTAGATGGTGTTTGGGAGAGTCAATAGATGTTTGTCAAGCACCCACGATGTTTGAAGACTAAAGAAATGATGGTTTAAGAGTTGTAAGCCCATTTGTTCCTTCTCGGTTTATCATGGAATATAAGAACTTCTAGGCCAAGTAGTTGATGTTTTCATGAAACACATGAGTTAGATGGTGTTTGGGAGAGTCAATAGATGTTTGTCAAGCACCCACGATGTTTGAAGACTCGAAGAAATGATGGTTTAAGAGTTGTAAGCCCATTTGTTCCTTCTCGGTTTATCATGGAATATAAGAACTTCTAGGCCAAGTAGTTGATGTTTTCATGAAACACATGAGTTAGATGGTGTTTGGGAGAGTCAATAGATGTTTGTCAAGCACCCACGATGTTTGAAGACTAAAGAAATGATGGTTTAAGAGTTGTAAGCCCATTTGTTCCTTCTCGGTTTATCATGGAATATAAGAACTTCTAGGCCAAGTAGTTGATGTTTTCATGAAACACATGAGTTAGATGGTGTTTGGGAGAGTCAATAGATGTTTGTCAAGCACCCACGATGTTTGAAGACTAAAGAAATGATGGTTTAAGAGTTGTAAGCCCATTTGTTCCTTCTCGGTTTATCATGGAATATAAGAACTTCTAGGCCAAGTAGTTGATGTTTTCATGAAACACATGAGTTAGATGGTGTTTGGGAGAGTCAATAGATGTTTGTCAAGCACCCACGATGTTTGAAGACTAAAGAAATGATGGTTTAAGAGTTGTAAGCCCATTTGTTCCTTCTCGGTTTATCATGGAATATAAGAACTTCTAGGCCAAGTAGTTGATGTTTTCATGAAACACATGAGTTAGATGGTGTTTGGGAGAGTCAATAGATGTTTGTCAAGCACCCACGATGTTTGAAGACTAAAGAAATGATGGTTTAAGAGTTGTAAGCCCATTTGTTCCTTCTCGGTTTATCATGGAATATAAGAACTTCTAGGCCAAGTAGTTGATGTTTTCATGAAACACATGAGTTAGATGGTGTTTGGGAGAGTCAATAGATGTTTGTCAAGCACCCACGATGTTTGAAGACTAAAGAAATGATGGTTTAAGAGTTGTAAGCCCATTTGTTCCTTCTCGGTTTATCATGGAATATAAGAACTTCTAGGCCAAGTAGTTGATGTTTTCATGAAACACATGAGTTAGATGGTGTTTGGGAGAGTCAATAGATGTTTGTCAAGCACCCACGATGTTTGAAGACTAAAGAAATGATGGTTTAAGAGTTGTAAGCCCATTTGTTCCTTCTCGGTTTATCATGGAATATAAGAACTTCTAGGCCAAGTAGTTGATGTTTTCATGAAACACATGAGTTAGATGGTGTTTGGGAGAGTCAATAGATGTTTGTCAAGCACCCACGATGTTTGAAGACTAAAGAAATGATGGTTTAAGAGTTGTAAGCCCATTTGTTCCTTCTCGGTTTATCATGGAATATAAGAACTTCTAGGCCAAGTAGTTGATGTTTTCATGAAACACATGAGTTAGATGGTGTTTGGGAGAGTCAATAGATGTTTGTCAAGCACCCACGATGTTTGAAGACTAAAGAAATGATGGTTTAAGAGTTGTAAGCCCATTTGTTCCTTCTCGGTTTATCATGGAATATAAGAACTTCTAGGCCAAGTAGTTGATGTTTTCATGAAACACATGAGTTAGATGGTGTTTGGGAGAGTCAATAGATGTTTGTCAAGCACCCACGATGTTTGAAGACTAAAGAAATGATGGTTTAAGAGTTGTAAGCCCATTTGTTCCTTCTCGGTTTATCATGGAATATAAGAACTTCTAGGCCAAGTAGTTGATGTTTTCATGAAACACATGAGTTAGATGGTGTTTGGGAGAGTCAATAGATGTTTGTCAAGCACCCACGATGTTTGAAGACTAAAGAAATGATGGTTTAAGAGTTGTAAGCCCATTTGTTCCTTCTCGGTTTATCATGGAATATAAGAACTTCTAGGCCAAGTAGTTGATGTTTTCATGAAACACATGAGTTAGATGGTGTTTGGGAGAGTCAATAGATGTTTGTCAAGCACCCACGATGTTTGAAGACTAAAGAAATGATGGTTTAAGAGTTGTAAGCCCATTTGTTCCTTCTCGGTTTATCATGGAATATAAGAACTTCTAGGCCAAGTAGTTGATGTTTTCATGAAACACATGAGTTAGATGGTGTTTGGGAGAGTCAATAGATGTTTGTCAAGCACCCACGATGTTTGAAGACTAAAGAAATGATGGTTTAAGAGTTGTAAGCCCATTTGTTCCTTCTCGGTTTATCATGGAATATAAGAACTTCTAGGCCAAGTAGTTGATGTTTTCATGAAACACATGAGTTAGATGGTGTTTGGGAGAGTCAATAGATGTTTGTCAAGCACCCACGATGTTTGAAGACTAAAGAAATGATGGTTTAAGAGTTGTAAGCCCATTTGTTCCTTCTCGGTTTATCATGGAATATAAGAACTTCTAGGCCAAGTAGTTGATGTTTTCATGAAACACATGAGTTAGATGGTGTTTGGGAGAGTCAATAGATGTTTGTCAAGCACCCAGGTGTTTGAAGACTAAAGAAATGATGGTTTAAGAGTTGTAAGCCCATTTGTTCCTTCTCGGTTTATCATGGAATATAAGAACTTCTAGGCCAAGTAGTTGATGTTTTCATGAAACACATGAGTTAGATGGTGTTTGGGAGAGTCAATAGATGTTTGTCAAGCACCCACGATGTTTGAAGACTAAAGAAATGATGGTTTAAGAGTTGTAAGCCCATTTGTTCCTTCTCGGTTTATCATGGAATATAAGAACTTCTAGGCCAAGTAGTTGATGTTTTCATGAAACACATGAGTTAGATGGTGTTTGGGAGAGTCAATAGATGTTTGTCAAGCACCCACGATGTTTGAAGACTAAAGAAATGGTGGTTTAAGAGTTGTAAGCCCATTTGTTCCTTCTCGGTTTATCATGGAATATAAGAACTTCTAGGCCAAGTAGTTGATGTTTTCATGAAACACATGAGTTAGATGGTGTTTGGGAGAGTCAATAGATGTTTGTCAAGCACCCACGATGTTTGAAGACTAAAGAAATGATGGTTTAAGAGTTGTAAGACCATTTGTTCCTTCTCGGTTTATCATGGAATATAAGAACTTCTAGGCCAAGTAGTTGATGTTTTCATGAAACACATGAGTTAGATGGTGTTTGGGAGAGTCAATAGATGTTTGTCAAGCACCCACGATGTTTGAAGACTAAAGAAATGATGGTTTAAGAGTTGTAAGCCCATTTGTTCCTTCTCGGTTTATCATGGAATATAAGAACTTCTAGGCCAAGTAGTTGATGTTTTCATGAAACACATGAGTTAGATGGTGTTTGGGAGAGTCAATAGATGTTTGTCAAGCACCCACGATGTTTGAAGACTAAAGAAATGATGGTTTAAGAGTTGTAAGCCCATTTGTTCCTTCTCGGTTTATCATGGAATATAAGAACTTCTAGGCCAAGTAGTTGATGTTTTCATGAAACACATGAGTTAGATGGTGTTTGGGAGAGTCAATAGATGTTTGTCAAGCACCCACGATGTTTGAAGACTAAAGAAATGATGGTTTAAGAGTTGTAAGCCCATTTGTTCCTTCTCGGTTTATCATGGAATATAAGAACTTCTAGGCCAAGTAGTTGATGTTTTCATGAAACACATGAGTTAGATGGTGTTTGGGAGAGTCAATAGATGTTTGTCAAGCACCCACGATGTTTGAAGACTAAAGAAATGATGGTTTAAGAGTTGTAAGCCCATTTGTTCCTTCTCGGTTTATCATGGAATATAAGAACTTCTAGGCCAAGTAGTTGATGTTTTCATGAAACACATGAGTTAGATGGTGTTTGGGAGAGTCAATAGATGTTTGTCAAGCACCCACGATGTTTGAAGACTAAAGAAATGATGGTTTAAGAGTTGTAAGCCCATTTGTTCCTTCTCGGTTTATCATGGAATATAAGAACTTCTAGGCCAAGTAGTTGATGTTTTCATGAAACACATGAGTTAGATGGTGTTTGGGAGAGTCAATAGATGTTTGTCAAGCACCCACGATGTTTGAAGACTAAAGAAATGGTGGCTTAAGAGTTGTAAGCCCATTTGTTCCTTCTCGGTTTATCATGGAATATAAGAACTTCTAGGCCAAGTAGTTGATGTTTTCATGAAACACATGAGTTAGATGGTGTTTGGGAGAGTCAATAGATGTTTGTCAAGCACCCACGATGTTTGAAGACTAAAGAAATGATGGTTTAAGAGTTGTAAGCCCATTTGTTCCTTCTCGGTTTATCATGGAATATAAGAACTTCTAGGCCAAGTAGTTGATGTTTTCATGAAACACATGAGTTAGATGGTGTTTGGGAGAGTCAATAGATGTTTGTCAAGCACCCACGATGTTTGAAGACTAAAGAAATGATGGTTTAAGAGTTGTAAGCCCATTTGTTCCTTCTCGGTTTATCATGGAATATAAGAACTTCTAGGCCAAGTAGTTGATGTTTTCATGAAACACATGAGTTAGATGGTGTTTGGGAGAGTCAATAGATGTTTGTCAAGCACCCACGATGTTTGAAGACTAAAGAAATGATGGTTTAAGAGTTGTAAGCCCATTTGTTCCTTCTCGGTTTATCATGGAATATAAGAACTTCTAGGCCAAGTAGTTGATGTTTTCATGAAACACATGAGTTAGATGGTGTTTGGGAGAGTCAATAGATGTTTGTCAAGCACCCACGATGTTTGAAGACTAAAGAAATGATGGTTTAAGAGTTGTAAGCCCATTTGTTCCTTCTCGGTTTATCATGGAATATAAGAACTTCTAGGCCAAGTAGTTGATGTTTTCATGAAACACATGAGTTAGATGGTGTTTGGGAGAGTCAATAGATGTTTGTCAAGCACCCACGATGTTTGAAGACTAAAGAAATGATGGTTTAAGAGTTGTAAGCCCATTTGTTCCTTCTCGGTTTATCATGGAATATAAGAACTTCTAGGCCAAGTAGTTGATGTTTTCATGAAACACATGAGTTAGATGGTGTTTGGGAGAGTCAATAGATGTTTGTCAAGCACCCACGATGTTTGAAGACTAAAGAAATGATGGTTTAAGAGTTGTAAGCCCATTTGTTCCTTCTCGGTTTATCATGGAATATAAGAACTTCTAGGCCAAGTAGTTGATGTTTTCATGAAACACATGAGTTAGATGGTGTTTGGGAGAGTCAATAGATGTTTGTCAAGCACCCACGATGTTTGAAGACTAAAGAAATGATGGTTTAAGAGTTGTAAGCCCATTTGTTCCTTCTCGGTTTATCATGGAATATAAGAACTTCTAGGCCAAGTAGTTGATGTTTTCATGAAACACATGAGTTAGATGGTGTTTGGGAGAGTCAATAGATGTTTGTCAAGCACCCACGATGTTTGAAGACTAAAGAAATGATGGTTTAAGAGTTGTAAGCCCATTTGTTCCTTCTCGGTTTATCATGGAATATAAGAACTTCTAGGCCAAGTAGTTGATGTTTTCATGAAACACATGAGTTAGATGGTGTTTGGGAGAGTCAATAGATGTTTGTCAAGCACCCACGATGTTTGAAGACTAAAGAAATGATGGTTTAAGAGTTGTAAGCCCATTTGTTCCTTCTCGGTTTATCATGGAATATAAGAACTTCTAGGCCAAGTAGTTGATGTTTTCATGAAACACATGAGTTAGATGGTGTTTGGGAGAGTCAATAGATGTTTGTCAAGCACCCACGATGTTTGAAGACTAAAGAAATGATGGTTTAAGAGTTGTAAGCCCATTTGTTCCTTCTCGGTTTATCATGGAATATAAGAACTTCTAGGCCAAGTAGTTGATGTTTTCATGAAACACATGAGTTAGATGGTGTTTGGGAGAGTCAATAGATGTTTGTCAAGCACCCACGATGTTTGAAGACTAAAGAAATGATGGTTTAAGAGTTGTAAGCCCATTTGTTCCTTCTCGGTTTATCATGGAATATAAGAACTTCTAGGCCAAGTAGTTGATGTTTTCATGAAACACATGAGTTAGATGGTGTTTGGGAGAGTCAATAGATGTTTGTCAAGCACCCACGATGTTTGAAGACTAAAGAAATGATGGTTTAAGAGTTGTAAGCCCATTTGTTCCTTCTCGGTTTATCATGGAATATAAGAACTTCTAGGCCAAGTAGTTGATGTTTTCATGAAACACATGAGTTAGATGGTGTTTGGGAGAGTCAATAGATGTTTGTCAAGCACCCACGATGTTTGAAGACTAAAGAAATGATGGTTTAAGAGTTGTAAGCCCATTTGTTCCTTCTCGGTTTATCATGGAATATAAGAACTTCTAGGCCAAGTAGTTGATGTTTTCATGAAACACATGAGTTAGATGGTGTTTGGGAGAGTCAATAGATGTTTGTCAAGCACCCACGATGTTTGAAGACTAAAGAAATGATGGTTTAAGAGTTGTAAGCCCATTTGTTCCTTCTCGGTTTATCATGGAATATAAGAACTTCTAGGCCAAGTAGTTGATGTTTTCATGAAACACATGAGTTAGATGGTGTTTGGGAGAGTCAATAGATGTTTGTCAAGCACCCACGATGTTTGAAGACTAAAGAAATGATGGTTTAAGAGTTGTAAGCCCATTTGTTCCTTCTCGGTTTATCATGGAATATAAGAACTTCTAGGCCAAGTAGTTGATGTTTTCATGAAACACATGAGTTAGATGGTGTTTGGGAGAGTCAATAGATGTTTGTCAAGCACCCACGATGTTTGAAGACTAAAGAAATGATGGTTTAAGAGTTGTAAGCCCATTTGTTCCTTCTCGGTTTATCATGGAATATAAGAACTTCTAGGCCAAGTAGTTGATGTTTTCATGAAACACATGAGTTAGATGGTGTTTGGGAGAGTCAATAGATGTTTGTCAAGCACCCACGATGTTTGAAGACTGAAGAAATGGTGGTTTAAGAGTTGTAAGCCCATTTGTTCCTTCTCGGTTTATCATGGAATATAAGAACTTCTAGGCCAAGTAGTTGATGTTTTCATGAAACACATGAGTTAGATGGTGTTTGGGAGAGTCAATAGATGTTTGTCAAGCACCCACGATGTTTGAAGACTAAAGAAATGATGGTTTAAGAGTTGTAAGCCCATTTGTTCCTTCTCGGTTTATCATGGAATATAAGAACTTCTAGGCCAAGTAGTTGATGTTTTCATGAAACACATGAGTTAGATGGTGTTTGGGAGAGTCAATAGATGTTTGTCAAGCACCCACGATGTTTGAAGACTAAAGAAATGATGGTTTAAGAGTTGTAAGCCCATTTGTTCCTTCTCGGTTTATCATGGAATATAAGAACTTCTAGGCCAAGTAGTTGATGTTTTCATGAAACACATGAGTTAGATGGTGTTTGGGAGAGTCAATAGATGTTTGTCAAGCACCCACGATGTTTGAAGACTAAAGAAATGATGGTTTAAGAGTTGTAAGCCCATTTGTTCCTTCTCGGTTTATCATGGAATATAAGAACTTCTAGGCCAAGTAGTTGATGTTTTCATGAAACACATGAGTTAGATGGTGTTTGGGAGAGTCAATAGATGTTTGTCAAGCACCCACGATGTTTGAAGACTAAAGAAATGATGGTTTAAGAGTTGTAAGCCCATTTGTTCCTTCTCGGTTTATCATGGAATATAAGAACTTCTAGGCCAAGTAGTTGATGTTTTCATGAAACACATGAGTTAGATGGTGTTTGGGAGAGTCAATAGATGTTTGTCAAGCACCCACGATGTTTGAAGACTAAAGAAATGATGGTTTAAGAGTTGTAAGCCCATTTGTTCCTTCTCGGTTTATCATGGAATATAAGAACTTCTAGGCCAAGTAGTTGATGTTTTCATGAAACACATGAGTTAGATGGTGTTTGGGAGAGTCAATAGATGTTTGTCAAGCACCCACGATGTTTGAAGACTAAAGAAATGATGGTTTAAGAGTTGTAAGCCCATTTGTTCCTTCTCGGTTTATCATGGAATATAAGAACTTCTAGGCCAAGTAGTTGATGTTTTCATGAAACACATGAGTTAGATGGTGTTTGGGAGAGTCAATAGATGTTTGTCAAGCACCCACGATGTTTGAAGACTAAAGAAATGATGGTTTAAGAGTTGTAAGCCCATTTGTTCCTTCTCGGTTTATCATGGAATATAAGAACTTCTAGGCCAAGTAGTTGATGTTTTCATGAAACACATGAGTTAGATGGTGTTTGGGAGAGTCAATAGATGTTTGTCAAGCACCCACGATGTTTGAAGACTAAAGAAATGATGGTTTAAGAGTTGTAAGCCCATTTGTTCCTTCTCGGTTTATCATGGAATATAAGAACTTCTAGGCCAAGTAGTTGATGTTTTCATGAAACACATGAGTTAGATGGTGTTTGGGAGAGTCAATAGATGTTTGTCAAGCACCCACGATGTTTGAAGACTAAAGAAATGATGGTTTAAGAGTTGTAAGCCCATTTGTTCCTTCTCGGTTTATCATGGAATATAAGAACTTCTAGGCCAAGTAGTTGATGTTTTCATGAAACACATGAGTTAGATGGTGTTTGGGAGAGTCAATAGATGTTTGTCAAGCACCCACGATGTTTGAAGACTAAAGAAATGATGGTTTAAGAGTTGTAAGCCCATTTGTTCCTTCTCGGTTTATCATGGAATATAAGAACTTCTAGGCCAAGTAGTTGATGTTTTCATGAAACACATGAGTTAGATGGTGTTTGGGAGAGTCAATAGATGTTTGTCAAGCACCCACGATGTTTGAAGACTAAAGAAATGATGGTTTAAGAGTTGTAAGCCCATTTGTTCCTTCTCGGTTTATCATGGAATATAAGAACTTCTAGGCCAAGTAGTTGATGTTTTCATGAAACACATGAGTTAGATGGTGTTTGGGAGAGTCAATAGATGTTTGTCAAGCACCCACGATGTTTGAAGACTAAAGAAATGATGGTTTAAGAGTTGTAAGCCCATTTGTTCCTTCTCGGTTTATCATGGAATATAAGAACTTCTAGGCCAAGTAGTTGATGTTTTCATGAAACACATGAGTTAGATGGTGTTTGGGAGAGTCAATAGATGTTTGTCAAGCACCCACGATGTTTGAAGACTAAAGAAATGATGGTTTAAGAGTTGTAAGCCCATTTGTTCCTTCTCGGTTTATCATGGAATATAAGAACTTCTAGGCCAAGTAGTTGATGTTTTCATGAAACACATGAGTTAGATGGTGTTTGGGAGAGTCAATAGATGTTTGTCAAGCACCCACGATGTTTGAAGACTAAAGAAATGATGGTTTAAGAGTTGTAAGCCCATTTGTTCCTTCTCGGTTTATCATGGAATATAAGAACTTCTAGGCCAAGTAGTTGATGTTTTCATGAAACACATGAGTTAGATGGTGTTTGGGAGAGTCAATAGATGTTTGTCAAGCACCCACGATGTTTGAAGACTAAAGAAATGATGGTTTAAGAGTTGTAAGCCCATTTGTTCCTTCTCGGTTTATCATGGAATATAAGAACTTCTAGGCCAAGTAGTTGATGTTTTCATGAAACACATGAGTTAGATGGTGTTTGGGAGAGTCAATAGATGTTTGTCAAGCACCCACGATGTTTGAAGACTAAAGAAATGATGGTTTAAGAGTTGTAAGCCCATTTGTTCCTTCTCGGTTTATCATGGAATATAAGAACTTCTAGGCCAAGTAGTTGATGTTTTCATGAAACACATGAGTTAGATGGTGTTTGGGAGAGTCAATAGATGTTTGTCAAGCACCCACGATGTTTGAAGACTAAAGAAATGATGGTTTAAGAGTTGTAAGCCCATTTGTTCCTTCTCGGTTTATCATGGAATATAAGAACTTCTAGGCCAAGTAGTTGATGTTTTCATGAAACACATGAGTTAGATGGTGTTTGGGAGAGTCAATAGATGTTTGTCAAGCACCCACGATGTTTGAAGACTAAAGAAATGATGGTTTAAGAGTTGTAAGCCCATTTGTTCCTTCTCGGTTTATCATGGAATATAAGAACTTCTAGGCCAAGTAGTTGATGTTTTCATGAAACACATGAGTTAGATGGTGTTTGGGAGAGTCAATAGATGTTTGTCAAGCACCCACGATGTTTGAAGACTAAAGAAATGATGGTTTAAGAGTTGTAAGCCCATTTGTTCCTTCTCGGTTTATCATGGAATATAAGAACTTCTAGGCCAAGTAGTTGATGTTTTCATGAAACACATGAGTTAGATGGTGTTTGGGAGAGTCAATAGATGTTTGTCAAGCACCCACGATGTTTGAAGACTAAAGAAATGATGGTTTAAGAGTTGTAAGCCCATTTGTTCCTTCTCGGTTTATCATGGAATATAAGAACTTCTAGGCCAAGTAGTTGATGTTTTCATGAAACACATGAGTTAGATGGTGTTTGGGAGAGTCAATAGATGTTTGTCAAGCACCCACGATGTTTGAAGACTAAAGAAATGATGGTTTAAGAGTTGTAAGCCCATTTGTTCCTTCTCGGTTTATCATGGAATATAAGAACTTCTAGGCCAAGTAGTTGATGTTTTCATGAAACACATGAGTTAGATGGTGTTTGGGAGAGTCAATAGATGTTTGTCAAGCACCCACGATGTTTGAAGACTAAAGAAATGATGGTTTAAGAGTTGTAAGCCCATTTGTTCCTTCTCGGTTTATCATGGAATATAAGAACTTCTAGGCCAAGTAGTTGATGTTTTCATGAAACACATGAGTTAGATGGTGTTTGGGAGAGTCAATAGATGTTTGTCAAGCACCCACGATGTTTGAAGACTAAAGAAATGATGGTTTAAGAGTTGTAAGCCCATTTGTTCCTTCTCGGTTTATCATGGAATATAAGAACTTCTAGGCCAAGTAGTTGATGTTTTCATGAAACACATGAGTTAGATGGTGTTTGGGAGAGTCAATAGATGTTTGTCAAGCACCCACGATGTTTGAAGACTAAAGAAATGATGGTTTAAGAGTTGTAAGCCCATTTGTTCCTTCTCGGTTTATCATGGAATATAAGAACTTCTAGGCCAAGTAGTTGATGTTTTCATGAAACACATGAGTTAGATGGTGTTTGGGAGAGTCAATAGATGTTTGTCAAGCACCCACGATGTTTGAAGACTAAAGAAATGATGGTTTAAGAGTTGTAAGCCCATTTGTTCCTTCTCGGTTTATCATGGAATATAAGAACTTCTAGGCCAAGTAGTTGATGTTTTCATGAAACACATGAGTTAGATGGTGTTTGGGAGAGTCAATAGATGTTTGTCAAGCACCCACGATGTTTGAAGACTAAAGAAATGATGGTTTAAGAGTTGTAAGCCCATTTGTTCCTTCTCGGTTTATCATGGAATATAAGAACTTCTAGGCCAAGTAGTTGATGTTTTCATGAAACACATGAGTTAGATGGTGTTTGGGAGAGTCAATAGATGTTTGTCAAGCACCCACGATGTTTGAAGACTAAAGAAATGATGGTTTAAGAGTTGTAAGCCCATTTGTTCCTTCTCGGTTTATCATGGAATATAAGAACTTCTAGGCCAAGTAGTTGATGTTTTCATGAAACACATGAGTTAGATGGTGTTTGGGAGAGTCAATAGATGTTTGTCAAGCACCCACGATGTTTGAAGACTAAAGAAATGGTGGTTTAAGAGTTGTAAGCCCATTTGTTCCTTCTCGGTTTATCATGGAATATAAGAACTTCTAGGCCAAGTAGTTGATGTTTTCATGAAACACATGAGTTAGATGGTGTTTGGGAGAGTCAATAGATGTTTGTCAAGCACCCACGATGTTTGAAGACTAAAGAAATGATGGTTTAAGAGTTGTAAGACCATTTGTTCCTTCTCGGTTTATCATGGAATATAAGAACTTCTAGGCCAAGTAGTTGATGTTTTCATGAAACACATGAGTTAGATGGTGTTTGGGAGAGTCAATAGATGTTTGTCAAGCACCCACGATGTTTGAAGACTAAAGAAATGATGGTTTAAGAGTTGTAAGCCCATTTGTTCCTTCTCGGTTTATCATGGAATATAAGAACTTCTAGGCCAAGTAGTTGATGTTTTCATGAAACACATGAGTTAGATGGTGTTTGGGAGAGTCAATAGATGTTTGTCAAGCACCCACGATGTTTGAAGACTAAAGAAATGATGGTTTAAGAGTTGTAAGCCCATTTGTTCCTTCTCGGTTTATCATGGAATATAAGAACTTCTAGGCCAAGTAGTTGATGTTTTCATGAAACACATGAGTTAGATGGTGTTTGGGAGAGTCAATAGATGTTTGTCAAGCACCCACGATGTTTGAAGACTAAAGAAATGATGGTTTAAGAGTTGTAAGCCCATTTGTTCCTTCTCGGTTTATCATGGAATATAAGAACTTCTAGGCCAAGTAGTTGATGTTTTCATGAAACACATGAGTTAGATGGTGTTTGGGAGAGTCAATAGATGTTTGTCAAGCACCCACGATGTTTGAAGACTAAAGAAATGATGGTTTAAGAGTTGTAAGCCCATTTGTTCCTTCTCGGTTTATCATGGAATATAAGAACTTCTAGGCCAAGTAGTTGATGTTTTCATGAAACACATGAGTTAGATGGTGTTTGGGAGAGTCAATAGATGTTTGTCAAGCACCCACGATGTTTGAAGACTAAAGAAATGATGGTTTAAGAGTTGTAAGCCCATTTGTTCCTTCTCGGTTTATCATGGAATATAAGAACTTCTAGGCCAAGTAGTTGATGTTTTCATGAAACACATGAGTTAGATGGTGTTTGGGAGAGTCAATAGATGTTTGTCAAGCACCCACGATGTTTGAAGACTAAAGAAATGATGGTTTAAGAGTTGTAAGCCCATTTGTTCCTTCTCGGTTTATCATGGAATATAAGAACTTCTAGGCCAAGTAGTTGATGTTTTCATGAAACACATGAGTTAGATGGTGTTTGGGAGAGTCAATAGATGTTTGTCAAGCACCCACGATGTTTGAAGACTAAAGAAATGGTGGCTTAAGAGTTGTAAGCCCATTTGTTCCTTCTCGGTTTATCATGGAATATAAGAACTTCTAGGCCAAGTAGTTGATGTTTTCATGAAACACATGAGTTAGATGGTGTTTGGGAGAGTCAATAGATGTTTGTCAAGCACCCACGATGTTTGAAGACTAAAGAAATGATGGTTTAAGAGTTGTAAGCCCATTTGTTCCTTCTCGGTTTATCATGGAATATAAGAACTTCTAGGCCAAGTAGTTGATGTTTTCATGAAACACATGAGTTAGATGGTGTTTGGGAGAGTCAATAGATGTTTGTCAAGCACCCACGATGTTTGAAGACTAAAGAAATGATGGTTTAAGAGTTGTAAGCCCATTTGTTCCTTCTCGGTTTATCATGGAATATAAGAACTTCTAGGCCAAGTAGTTGATGTTTTCATGAAACACATGAGTTAGATGGTGTTTGGGAGAGTCAATAGATGTTTGTCAAGCACCCACGATGTTTGAAGACTAAAGAAATGATGGTTTAAGAGTTGTAAGCCCATTTGTTCCTTCTCGGTTTATCATGGAATATAAGAACTTCTAGGCCAAGTAGTTGATGTTTTCATGAAACACATGAGTTAGATGGTGTTTGGGAGAGTCAATAGATGTTTGTCAAGCACCCACGATGTTTGAAGACTAAAGAAATGATGGTTTAAGAGTTGTAAGCCCATTTGTTCCTTCTCGGTTTATCATGGAATATAAGAACTTCTAGGCCAAGTAGTTGATGTTTTCATGAAACACATGAGTTAGATGGTGTTTGGGAGAGTCAATAGATGTTTGTCAAGCACCCACGATGTTTGAAGACTAAAGAAATGATGGTTTAAGAGTTGTAAGCCCATTTGTTCCTTCTCGGTTTATCATGGAATATAAGAACTTCTAGGCCAAGTAGTTGATGTTTTCATGAAACACATGAGTTAGATGGTGTTTGGGAGAGTCAATAGATGTTTGTCAAGCACCCACGATGTTTGAAGACTAAAGAAATGATGGTTTAAGAGTTGTAAGCCCATTTGTTCCTTCTCGGTTTATCATGGAATATAAGAACTTCTAGGCCAAGTAGTTGATGTTTTCATGAAACACATGAGTTAGATGGTGTTTGGGAGAGTCAATAGATGTTTGTCAAGCACCCACGATGTTTGAAGACTAAAGAAATGATGGTTTAAGAGTTGTAAGCCCATTTGTTCCTTCTCGGTTTATCATGGAATATAAGAACTTCTAGGCCAAGTAGTTGATGTTTTCATGAAACACATGAGTTAGATGGTGTTTGGGAGAGTCAATAGATGTTTGTCAAGCACCCACGATGTTTGAAGACTAAAGAAATGATGGTTTAAGAGTTGTAAGCCCATTTGTTCCTTCTCGGTTTATCATGGAATATAAGAACTTCTAGGCCAAGTAGTTGATGTTTTCATGAAACACATGAGTTAGATGGTGTTTGGGAGAGTCAATAGATGTTTGTCAAGCACCCACGATGTTTGAAGACTAAAGAAATGATGGTTTAAGAGTTGTAAGCCCATTTGTTCCTTCTCGGTTTATCATGGAATATAAGAACTTCTAGGCCAAGTAGTTGATGTTTTCATGAAACACATGAGTTAGATGGTGTTTGGGAGAGTCAATAGATGTTTGTCAAGCACCCACGATGTTTGAAGACTAAAGAAATGATGGTTTAAGAGTTGTAAGCCCATTTGTTCCTTCTCGGTTTATCATGGAATATAAGAACTTCTAGGCCAAGTAGTTGATGTTTTCATGAAACACATGAGTTAGATGGTGTTTGGGAGAGTCAATAGATGTTTGTCAAGCACCCACGATGTTTGAAGACTAAAGAAATGATGGTTTAAGAGTTGTAAGCCCATTTGTTCCTTCTCGGTTTATCATGGAATATAAGAACTTCTAGGCCAAGTAGTTGATGTTTTCATGAAACACATGAGTTAGATGGTGTTTGGGAGAGTCAATAGATGTTTGTCAAGCACCCACGATGTTTGAAGACTAAAGAAATGATGGTTTAAGAGTTGTAAGCCCATTTGTTCCTTCTCGGTTTATCATGGAATATAAGAACTTCTAGGCCAAGTAGTTGATGTTTTCATGAAACACATGAGTTAGATGGTGTTTGGGAGAGTCAATAGATGTTTGTCAAGCACCCACGATGTTTGAAGACTAAAGAAATGATGGTTTAAGAGTTGTAAGCCCATTTGTTCCTTCTCGGTTTATCATGGAATATAAGAACTTCTAGGCCAAGTAGTTGATGTTTTCATGAAACACATGAGTTAGATGGTGTTTGGGAGAGTCAATAGATGTTTGTCAAGCACCCACGATGTTTGAAGACTGAAGAAATGGTGGTTTAAGAGTTGTAAGCCCATTTGTTCCTTCTCGGTTTATCATGGAATATAAGAACTTCTAGGCCAAGTAGTTGATGTTTTCATGAAACACATGAGTTAGATGGTGTTTGGGAGAGTCAATAGATGTTTGTCAAGCACCCACGATGTTTGAAGACTAAAGAAATGATGGTTTAAGAGTTGTAAGCCCATTTGTTCCTTCTCGGTTTATCATGGAATATAAGAACTTCTAGGCCAAGTAGTTGATGTTTTCATGAAACACATGAGTTAGATGGTGTTTGGGAGAGTCAATAGATGTTTGTCAAGCACCCACGATGTTTGAAGACTAAAGAAATGATGGTTTAAGAGTTGTAAGCCCATTTGTTCCTTCTCGGTTTATCATGGAATATAAGAACTTCTAGGCCAAGTAGTTGATGTTTTCATGAAACACATGAGTTAGATGGTGTTTGGGAGAGTCAATAGATGTTTGTCAAGCACCCACGATGTTTGAAGACTAAAGAAATGATGGTTTAAGAGTTGTAAGCCCATTTGTTCCTTCTCGGTTTATCATGGAATATAAGAACTTCTAGGCCAAGTAGTTGATGTTTTCATGAAACACATGAGTTAGATGGTGTTTGGGAGAGTCAATAGATGTTTGTCAAGCACCCACGATGTTTGAAGACTAAAGAAATGATGGTTTAAGAGTTGTAAGCCCATTTGTTCCTTCTCGGTTTATCATGGAATATAAGAACTTCTAGGCCAAGTAGTTGATGTTTTCATGAAACACATGAGTTAGATGGTGTTTGGGAGAGTCAATAGATGTTTGTCAAGCACCCACGATGTTTGAAGACTAAAGAAATGATGGTTTAAGAGTTGTAAGCCCATTTGTTCCTTCTCGGTTTATCATGGAATATAAGAACTTCTAGGCCAAGTAGTTGATGTTTTCATGAAACACATGAGTTAGATGGTGTTTGGGAGAGTCAATAGATGTTTGTCAAGCACCCACGATGTTTGAAGACTAAAGAAATGATGGTTTAAGAGTTGTAAGCCCATTTGTTCCTTCTCGGTTTATCATGGAATATAAGAACTTCTAGGCCAAGTAGTTGATGTTTTCATGAAACACATGAGTTAGATGGTGTTTGGGAGAGTCAATAGATGTTTGTCAAGCACCCACGATGTTTGAAGACTAAAGAAATGATGGTTTAAGAGTTGTAAGCCCATTTGTTCCTTCTCGGTTTATCATGGAATATAAGAACTTCTAGGCCAAGTAGTTGATGTTTTCATGAAACACATGAGTTAGATGGTGTTTGGGAGAGTCAATAGATGTTTGTCAAGCACCCACGATGTTTGAAGACTAAAGAAATGATGGTTTAAGAGTTGTAAGCCCATTTGTTCCTTCTCGGTTTATCATGGAATATAAGAACTTCTAGGCCAAGTAGTTGATGTTTTCATGAAACACATGAGTTAGATGGTGTTTGGGAGAGTCAATAGATGTTTGTCAAGCACCCACGATGTTTGAAGACTAAAGAAATGATGGTTTAAGAGTTGTAAGCCCATTTGTTCCTTCTCGGTTTATCATGGAATATAAGAACTTCTAGGCCAAGTAGTTGATGTTTTCATGAAACACATGAGTTAGATGGTGTTTGGGAGAGTCAATAGATGTTTGTCAAGCACCCACGATGTTTGAAGACTAAAGAAATGATGGTTTAAGAGTTGTAAGCCCATTTGTTCCTTCTCGGTTTATCATGGAATATAAGAACTTCTAGGCCAAGTAGTTGATGTTTTCATGAAACACATGAGTTAGATGGTGTTTGGGAGAGTCAATAGATGTTTGTCAAGCACCCACGATGTTTGAAGACTGAAGAAATGGTGGTTTAAGAGTTGTAAGCCCATTTGTTCCTTCTCGGTTTATCATGGAATATAAGAACTTCTAGGCCAAGTAGTTGATGTTTTCATGAAACACATGAGTTAGATGGTGTTTGGGAGAGTCAATAGATGTTTGTCAAGCACCCACGATGTTTGAAGACTAAAGAAATGATGGTTTAAGAGTTGTAAGCCCATTTGTTCCTTCTCGGTTTATCATGGAATATAAGAACTTCTAGGCCAAGTAGTTGATGTTTTCATGAAACACATGAGTTAGATGGTGTTTGGGAGAGTCAATAGATGTTTGTCAAGCACCCACGATGTTTGAAGACTAAAGAAATGATGGTTTAAGAGTTGTAAGCCCATTTGTTCCTTCTCGGTTTATCATGGAATATAAGAACTTCTAGGCCAAGTAGTTGATGTTTTCATGAAACACATGAGTTAGATGGTGTTTGGGAGAGTCAATAGATGTTTGTCAAGCACCCACGATGTTTGAAGACTAAAGAAATGATGGTTTAAGAGTTGTAAGCCCATTTGTTCCTTCTCGGTTTATCATGGAATATAAGAACTTCTAGGCCAAGTAGTTGATGTTTTCATGAAACACATGAGTTAGATGGTGTTTGGGAGAGTCAATAGATGTTTGTCAAGCACCCACGATGTTTGAAGACTGAAGAAATGGTGGTTTAAGAGTTGTAAGCCCATTTGTTCCTTCTCGGTTTATCATGGAATATAAGAAATTCTAGGCCAAGTAGTTGATGTTTTCATGAAACACATGAGTTAGATGGTGTTTGGGAGAGTCAATAGATGTTTGTCAAGCACCCACGATGTTTGAAGACTAAAGAAATGATGGTTTAAGAGTTGTAAGCCCATTTGTTCCTTCTCGGTTTATCATGGAATATAAGAACTTCTAGGCCAAGTAGTTGATGTTTTCATGAAACACATGAGTTAGATGGTGTTTGGGAGAGTCAATAGATGTTTGTCAAGCACCCACGATGTTTGAAGACTCGAAGAAATGATGGTTTAAGAGTTGTAAGCCCATTTGTTCCTTCTCGGTTTATCATGGAATATAAGAACTTCTAGGCCAAGTAGTTGATGTTTTCATGAAACACATGAGTTAGATGGTGTTTGGGAGAGTCAATAGATGTTTGTCAAGCACCCACGATGTTTGAAGACTAAAGAAATGATGGTTTAAGAGTTGTAAGCCCATTTGTTCCTTCTCGGTTTATCATGGAATATAAGAACTTCTAGGCCAAGTAGTTGATGTTTTCATGAAACACATGAGTTAGATGGTGTTTGGGAGAGTCAATAGATGTTTGTCAAGCACCCACGATGTTTGAAGACTAAAGAAATGATGGTTTAAGAGTTGTAAGCCCATTTGTTCCTTCTCGGTTTATCATGGAATATAAGAACTTCTAGGCCAAGTAGTTGATGTTTTCATGAAACACATGAGTTAGATGGTGTTTGGGAGAGTCAATAGATGTTTGTCAAGCACCCACGATGTTTGAAGACTAAAGAAATGATGGTTTAAGAGTTGTAAGCCCATTTGTTCCTTCTCGGTTTATCATGGAATATAAGAACTTCTAGGCCAAGTAGTTGATGTTTTCATGAAACACATGAGTTAGATGGTGTTTGGGAGAGTCAATAGATGTTTGTCAAGCACCCACGATGTTTGAAGACTAAAGAAATGATGGTTTAAGAGTTGTAAGCCCATTTGTTCCTTCTCGGTTTATCATGGAATATAAGAACTTCTAGGCCAAGTAGTTGATGTTTTCATGAAACACATGAGTTAGATGGTGTTTGGGAGAGTCAATAGATGTTTGTCAAGCACCCACGATGTTTGAAGACTAAAGAAATGATGGTTTAAGAGTTGTAAGCCCATTTGTTCCTTCTCGGTTTATCATGGAATATAAGAACTTCTAGGCCAAGTAGTTGATGTTTTCATGAAACACATGAGTTAGATGGTGTTTGGGAGAGTCAATAGATGTTTGTCAAGCACCCACGATGTTTGAAGACTAAAGAAATGATGGTTTAAGAGTTGTAAGCCCATTTGTTCCTTCTCGGTTTATCATGGAATATAAGAACTTCTAGGCCAAGTAGTTGATGTTTTCATGAAACACATGAGTTAGATGGTGTTTGGGAGAGTCAATAGATGTTTGTCAAGCACCCACGATGTTTGAAGACTAAAGAAATGATGGTTTAAGAGTTGTAAGCCCATTTGTTCCTTCTCGGTTTATCATGGAATATAAGAACTTCTAGGCCAAGTAGTTGATGTTTTCATGAAACACATGAGTTAGATGGTGTTTGGGAGAGTCAATAGATGTTTGTCAAGCACCCACGATGTTTGAAGACTAAAGAAATGATGGTTTAAGAGTTGTAAGCCCATTTGTTCCTTCTCGGTTTATCATGGAATATAAGAACTTCTAGGCCAAGTAGTTGATGTTTTCATGAAACACATGAGTTAGATGGTGTTTGGGAGAGTCAATAGATGTTTGTCAAGCACCCACGATGTTTGAAGACTAAAGAAATGATGGTTTAAGAGTTGTAAGCCCATTTGTTCCTTCTCGGTTTATCATGGAATATAAGAACTTCTAGGCCAAGTAGTTGATGTTTTCATGAAACACATGAGTTAGATGGTGTTTGGGAGAGTCAATAGATGTTTGTCAAGCACCCACGATGTTTGAAGACTAAAGAAATGATGGTTTAAGAGTTGTAAGCCCATTTGTTCCTTCTCGGTTTATCATGGAATATAAGAACTTCTAGGCCAAGTAGTTGATGTTTTCATGAAACACATGAGTTAGATGGTGTTTGGGAGAGTCAATAGATGTTTGTCAAGCACCCACGATGTTTGAAGACTAAAGAAATGATGGTTTAAGAGTTGTAAGCCCATTTGTTCCTTCTCGGTTTATCATGGAATATAAGAACTTCTAGGCCAAGTAGTTGATGTTTTCATGAAACACATGAGTTAGATGGTGTTTGGGAGAGTCAATAGATGTTTGTCAAGCACCCACGATGTTTGAAGACTAAAGAAATGGTGGTTTAAGAGTTGTAAGCCCATTTGTTCCTTCTCGGTTTATCATGGAATATAAGAACTTCTAGGCCAAGTAGTTGATGTTTTCATGAAACACATGAGTTAGATGGTGTTTGGGAGAGTCAATAGATGTTTGTCAAGCACCCACGATGTTTGAAGACTAAAGAAATGATGGTTTAAGAGTTGTAAGCCCATTTGTTCCTTCTCGGTTTATCATGGAATATAAGAACTTCTAGGCCAAGTAGTTGATGTTTTCATGAAACACATGAGTTAGATGGTGTTTGGGAGAGTCAATAGATGTTTGTCAAGCACCCACGATGTTTGAAGACTAAAGAAATGATGGTTTAAGAGTTGTAAGCCCATTTGTTCCTTCTCGGTTTATCATGGAATATAAGAACTTCTAGGCCAAGTAGTTGATGTTTTCATGAAACACATGAGTTAGATGGTGTTTGGGAGAGTCAATAGATGTTTGTCAAGCACCCACGATGTTTGAAGACTAAAGAAATGATGGTTTAAGAGTTGTAAGCCCATTTGTTCCTTCTCGGTTTATCATGGAATATAAGAACTTCTAGGCCAAGTAGTTGATGTTTTCATGAAACACATGAGTTAGATGGTGTTTGGGAGAGTCAATAGATGTTTGTCAAGCACCCACGATGTTTGAAGACTAAAGAAATGATGGTTTAAGAGTTGTAAGCCCATTTGTTCCTTCTCGGTTTATCATGGAATATAAGAACTTCTAGGCCAAGTAGTTGATGTTTTCATGAAACACATGAGTTAGATGGTGTTTGGGAGAGTCAATAGATGTTTGTCAAGCACCCACGATGTTTGAAGACTAAAGAAATGATGGTTTAAGAGTTGTAAGCCCATTTGTTCCTTCTCGGTTTATCATGGAATATAAGAACTTCTAGGCCAAGTAGTTGATGTTTTCATGAAACACATGAGTTAGATGGTGTTTGGGAGAGTCAATAGATGTTTGTCAAGCACCCACGATGTTTGAAGACTAAAGAAATGATGGTTTAAGAGTTGTAAGCCCATTTGTTCCTTCTCGGTTTATCATGGAATATAAGAACTTCTAGGCCAAGTAGTTGATGTTTTCATGAAACACATGAGTTAGATGGTGTTTGGGAGAGTCAATAGATGTTTGTCAAGCACCCACGATGTTTGAAGACTAAAGAAATGATGGTTTAAGAGTTGTAAGCCCATTTGTTCCTTCTCGGTTTATCATGGAATATAAGAACTTCTAGGCCAAGTAGTTGATGTTTTCATGAAACACATGAGTTAGATGGTGTTTGGGAGAGTCAATAGATGTTTGTCAAGCACCCACGATGTTTGAAGACTAAAGAAATGATGGTTTAAGAGTTGTAAGCCCATTTGTTCCTTCTCGGTTTATCATGGAATATAAGAACTTCTAGGCCAAGTAGTTGATGTTTTCATGAAACACATGAGTTAGATGGTGTTTGGGAGAGTCAATAGATGTTTGTCAAGCACCCACGATGTTTGAAGACTAAAGAAATGATGGTTTAAGAGTTGTAAGCCCATTTGTTCCTTCTCGGTTTATCATGGAATATAAGAACTTCTAGGCCAAGTAGTTGATGTTTTCATGAAACACATGAGTTAGATGGTGTTTGGGAGAGTCAATAGATGTTTGTCAAGCACCCACGATGTTTGAAGACTAAAGAAATGATGGTTTAAGAGTTGTAAGCCCATTTGTTCCTTCTCGGTTTATCATGGAATATAAGAACTTCTAGGCCAAGTAGTTGATGTTTTCATGAAACACATGAGTTAGATGGTGTTTGGGAGAGTCAATAGATGTTTGTCAAGCACCCACGATGTTTGAAGACTAAAGAAATGATGGTTTAAGAGTTGTAAGCCCATTTGTTCCTTCTCGGTTTATCATGGAATATAAGAACTTCTAGGCCAAGTAGTTGATGTTTTCATGAAACACATGAGTTAGATGGTGTTTGGGAGAGTCAATAGATGTTTGTCAAGCACCCACGATGTTTGAAGACTAAAGAAATGATGGTTTAAGAGTTGTAAGCCCATTTGTTCCTTCTCGGTTTATCATGGAATATAAGAACTTCTAGGCCAAGTAGTTGATGTTTTCATGAAACACATGAGTTAGATGGTGTTTGGGAGAGTCAATAGATGTTTGTCAAGCACCCACGATGTTTGAAGACTAAAGAAATGATGGTTTAAGAGTTGTAAGCCCATTTGTTCCTTCTCGGTTTATCATGGAATATAAGAACTTCTAGGCCAAGTAGTTGATGTTTTCATGAAACACATGAGTTAGATGGTGTTTGGGAGAGTCAATAGATGTTTGTCAAGCACCCACGATGTTTGAAGACTAAAGAAATGATGGTTTAAGAGTTGTAAGCCCATTTGTTCCTTCTCGGTTTATCATGGAATATAAGAACTTCTAGGCCAAGTAGTTGATGTTTTCATGAAACACATGAGTTAGATGGTGTTTGGGAGAGTCAATAGATGTTTGTCAAGCACCCACGATGTTTGAAGACTAAAGAAATGATGGTTTAAGAGTTGTAAGCCCATTTGTTCCTTCTCGGTTTATCATGGAATATAAGAACTTCTAGGCCAAGTAGTTGATGTTTTCATGAAACACATGAGTTAGATGGTGTTTGGGAGAGTCAATAGATGTTTGTCAAGCACCCACGATGTTTGAAGACTAAAGAAATGATGGTTTAAGAGTTGTAAGCCCATTTGTTCCTTCTCGGTTTATCATGGAATATAAGAACTTCTAGGCCAAGTAGTTGATGTTTTCATGAAACACATGAGTTAGATGGTGTTTGGGAGAGTCAATAGATGTTTGTCAAGCACCCACGATGTTTGAAGACTAAAGAAATGATGGTTTAAGAGTTGTAAGCCCATTTGTTCCTTCTCGGTTTATCATGGAATATAAGAACTTCTAGGCCAAGTAGTTGATGTTTTCATGAAACACATGAGTTAGATGGTGTTTGGGAGAGTCAATAGATGTTTGTCAAGCACCCACGATGTTTGAAGACTAAAGAAATGATGGTTTAAGAGTTGTAAGCCCATTTGTTCCTTCTCGGTTTATCATGGAATATAAGAACTTCTAGGCCAAGTAGTTGATGTTTTCATGAAACACATGAGTTAGATGGTGTTTGGGAGAGTCAATAGATGTTTGTCAAGCACCCACGATGTTTGAAGACTAAAGAAATGATGGTTTAAGAGTTGTAAGCCCATTTGTTCCTTCTCGGTTTATCATGGAATATAAGAACTTCTAGGCCAAGTAGTTGATGTTTTCATGAAACACATGAGTTAGATGGTGTTTGGGAGAGTCAATAGATGTTTGTCAAGCACCCACGATGTTTGAAGACTAAAGAAATGATGGTTTAAGAGTTGTAAGCCCATTTGTTCCTTCTCGGTTTATCATGGAATATAAGAACTTCTAGGCCAAGTAGTTGATGTTTTCATGAAACACATGAGTTAGATGGTGTTTGGGAGAGTCAATAGATGTTTGTCAAGCACCCACGATGTTTGAAGACTGAAGAAATGGTGGTTTAAGAGTTGTAAGCCCATTTGTTCCTTCTCGGTTTATCATGGAATATAAGAACTTCTAGGCCAAGTAGTTGATGTTTTCATGAAACACATGAGTTAGATGGTGTTTGGGAGAGTCAATAGATGTTTGTCAAGCACCCACGATGTTTGAAGACTAAAGAAATGATGGTTTAAGAGTTGTAAGCCCATTTGTTCCTTCTCGGTTTATCATGGAATATAAGAACTTCTAGGCCAAGTAGTTGATGTTTTCATGAAACACATGAGTTAGATGGTGTTTGGGAGAGTCAATAGATGTTTGTCAAGCACCCACGATGTTTGAAGACTAAAGAAATGATGGTTTAAGAGTTGTAAGCCCATTTGTTCCTTCTCGGTTTATCATGGAATATAAGAACTTCTAGGCCAAGTAGTTGATGTTTTCATGAAACACATGAGTTAGATGGTGTTTGGGAGAGTCAATAGATGTTTGTCAAGCACCCACGATGTTTGAAGACTAAAGAAATGATGGTTTAAGAGTTGTAAGCCCATTTGTTCCTTCTCGGTTTATCATGGAATATAAGAACTTCTAGGCCAAGTAGTTGATGTTTTCATGAAACACATGAGTTAGATGGTGTTTGGGAGAGTCAATAGATGTTTGTCAAGCACCCACGATGTTTGAAGACTAAAGAAATGATGGTTTAAGAGTTGTAAGCCCATTTGTTCCTTCTCGGTTTATCATGGAATATAAGAACTTCTAGGCCAAGTAGTTGATGTTTTCATGAAACACATGAGTTAGATGGTGTTTGGGAGAGTCAATAGATGTTTGTCAAGCACCCACGATGTTTGAAGACTAAAGAAATGATGGTTTAAGAGTTGTAAGCCCATTTGTTCCTTCTCGGTTTATCATGGAATATAAGAACTTCTAGGCCAAGTAGTTGATGTTTTCATGAAACACATGAGTTAGATGGTGTTTGGGAGAGTCAATAGATGTTTGTCAAGCACCCACGATGTTTGAAGACTAAAGAAATGATGGTTTAAGAGTTGTAAGCCCATTTGTTCCTTCTCGGTTTATCATGGAATATAAGAACTTCTAGGCCAAGTAGTTGATGTTTTCATGAAACACATGAGTTAGATGGTGTTTGGGAGAGTCAATAGATGTTTGTCAAGCACCCACGATGTTTGAAGACTAAAGAAATGATGGTTTAAGAGTTGTAAGCCCATTTGTTCCTTCTCGGTTTATCATGGAATATAAGAACTTCTAGGCCAAGTAGTTGATGTTTTCATGAAACACATGAGTTAGATGGTGTTTGGGAGAGTCAATAGATGTTTGTCAAGCACCCACGATGTTTGAAGACTAAAGAAATGATGGTTTAAGAGTTGTAAGCCCATTTGTTCCTTCTCGGTTTATCATGGAATATAAGAACTTCTAGGCCAAGTAGTTGATGTTTTCATGAAACACATGAGTTAGATGGTGTTTGGGAGAGTCAATAGATGTTTGTCAAGCACCCACGATGTTTGAAGACTAAAGAAATGATGGTTTAAGAGTTGTAAGCCCATTTGTTCCTTCTCGGTTTATCATGGAATATAAGAACTTCTAGGCCAAGTAGTTGATGTTTTCATGAAACACATGAGTTAGATGGTGTTTGGGAGAGTCAATAGATGTTTGTCAAGCACCCACGATGTTTGAAGACTGAAGAAATGGTGGTTTAAGAGTTGTAAGCCCATTTGTTCCTTCTCGGTTTATCATGGAATATAAGAACTTCTAGGCCAAGTAGTTGATGTTTTCATGAAACACATGAGTTAGATGGTGTTTGGGAGAGTCAATAGATGTTTGTCAAGCACCCACGATGTTTGAAGACTAAAGAAATGATGGTTTAAGAGTTGTAAGCCCATTTGTTCCTTCTCGGTTTATCATGGAATATAAGAACTTCTAGGCCAAGTAGTTGATGTTTTCATGAAACACATGAGTTAGATGGTGTTTGGGAGAGTCAATAGATGTTTGTCAAGCACCCACGATGTTTGAAGACTAAAGAAATGATGGTTTAAGAGTTGTAAGCCCATTTGTTCCTTCTCGGTTTATCATGGAATATAAGAACTTCTAGGCCAAGTAGTTGATGTTTTCATGAAACACATGAGTTAGATGGTGTTTGGGAGAGTCAATAGATGTTTGTCAAGCACCCACGATGTTTGAAGACTAAAGAAATGATGGTTTAAGAGTTGTAAGCCCATTTGTTCCTTCTCGGTTTATCATGGAATATAAGAACTTCTAGGCCAAGTAGTTGATGTTTTCATGAAACACATGAGTTAGATGGTGTTTGGGAGAGTCAATAGATGTTTGTCAAGCACCCACGATGTTTGAAGACTAAAGAAATGATGGTTTAAGAGTTGTAAGCCCATTTGTTCCTTCTCGGTTTATCATGGAATATAAGAACTTCTAGGCCAAGTAGTTGATGTTTTCATGAAACACATGAGTTAGATGGTGTTTGGGAGAGTCAATAGATGTTTGTCAAGCACCCACGATGTTTGAAGACTAAAGAAATGATGGTTTAAGAGTTGTAAGCCCATTTGTTCCTTCTCGGTTTATCATGGAATATAAGAACTTCTAGGCCAAGTAGTTGATGTTTTCATGAAACACATGAGTTAGATGGTGTTTGGGAGAGTCAATAGATGTTTGTCAAGCACCCACGATGTTTGAAGACTAAAGAAATGATGGTTTAAGAGTTGTAAGCCCATTTGTTCCTTCTCGGTTTATCATGGAATATAAGAACTTCTAGGCCAAGTAGTTGATGTTTTCATGAAACACATGAGTTAGATGGTGTTTGGGAGAGTCAATAGATGTTTGTCAAGCACCCACGATGTTTGAAGACTAAAGAAATGATGGTTTAAGAGTTGTAAGCCCATTTGTTCCTTCTCGGTTTATCATGGAATATAAGAACTTCTAGGCCAAGTAGTTGATGTTTTCATGAAACACATGAGTTAGATGGTGTTTGGGAGAGTCAATAGATGTTTGTCAAGCACCCACGATGTTTGAAGACTAAAGAAATGATGGTTTAAGAGTTGTAAGCCCATTTGTTCCTTCTCGGTTTATCATGGAATATAAGAACTTCTAGGCCAAGTAGTTGATGTTTTCATGAAACACATGAGTTAGATGGTGTTTGGGAGAGTCAATAGATGTTTGTCAAGCACCCACGATGTTTGAAGACTAAAGAAATGATGGTTTAAGAGTTGTAAGCCCATTTGTTCCTTCTCGGTTTATCATGGAATATAAGAACTTCTAGGCCAAGTAGTTGATGTTTTCATGAAACACATGAGTTAGATGGTGTTTGGGAGAGTCAATAGATGTTTGTCAAGCACCCACGATGTTTGAAGACTAAAGAAATGATGGTTTAAGAGTTGTAAGCCCATTTGTTCCTTCTCGGTTTATCATGGAATATAAGAACTTCTAGGCCAAGTAGTTGATGTTTTCATGAAACACATGAGTTAGATGGTGTTTGGGAGAGTCAATAGATGTTTGTCAAGCACCCACGATGTTTGAAGACTAAAGAAATGATGGTTTAAGAGTTGTAAGCCCATTTGTTCCTTCTCGGTTTATCATGGAATATAAGAACTTCTAGGCCAAGTAGTTGATGTTTTCATGAAACACATGAGTTAGATGGTGTTTGGGAGAGTCAATAGATGTTTGTCAAGCACCCACGATGTTTGAAGACTAAAGAAATGATGGTTTAAGAGTTGTAAGCCCATTTGTTCCTTCTCGGTTTATCATGGAATATAAGAACTTCTAGGCCAAGTAGTTGATGTTTTCATGAAACACATGAGTTAGATGGTGTTTGGGAGAGTCAATAGATGTTTGTCAAGCACCCACGATGTTTGAAGACTAAAGAAATGGTGGTTTAAGAGTTGTAAGCCCATTTGTTCCTTCTCGGTTTATCATGGAATATAAGAACTTCTAGGCCAAGTAGTTGATGTTTTCATGAAACACATGAGTTAGATGGTGTTTGGGAGAGTCAATAGATGTTTGTCAAGCACCCACGATGTTTGAAGACTAAAGAAATGATGGTTTAAGAGTTGTAAGCCCATTTGTTCCTTCTCGGTTTATCATGGAATATAAGAACTTCTAGGCCAAGTAGTTGATGTTTTCATGAAACACATGAGTTAGATGGTGTTTGGGAGAGTCAATAGATGTTTGTCAAGCACCCACGATGTTTGAAGACTAAAGAAATGATGGTTTAAGAGTTGTAAGCCCATTTGTTCCTTCTCGGTTTATCATGGAATATAAGAACTTCTAGGCCAAGTAGTTGATGTTTTCATGAAACACATGAGTTAGATGGTGTTTGGGAGAGTCAATAGATGTTTGTCAAGCACCCACGATGTTTGAAGACTAAAGAAATGATGGTTTAAGAGTTGTAAGCCCATTTGTTCCTTCTCGGTTTATCATGGAATATAAGAACTTCTAGGCCAAGTAGTTGATGTTTTCATGAAACACATGAGTTAGATGGTGTTTGGGAGAGTCAATAGATGTTTGTCAAGCACCCACGATGTTTGAAGACTAAAGAAATGATGGTTTAAGAGTTGTAAGCCCATTTGTTCCTTCTCGGTTTATCATGGAATATAAGAACTTCTAGGCCAAGTAGTTGATGTTTTCATGAAACACATGAGTTAGATGGTGTTTGGGAGAGTCAATAGATGTTTGTCAAGCACCCACGATGTTTGAAGACTAAAGAAATGATGGTTTAAGAGTTGTAAGCCCATTTGTTCCTTCTCGGTTTATCATGGAATATAAGAACTTCTAGGCCAAGTAGTTGATGTTTTCATGAAACACATGAGTTAGATGGTGTTTGGGAGAGTCAATAGATGTTTGTCAAGCACCCACGATGTTTGAAGACTAAAGAAACGATGGTTTAAGAGTTGTAAGCCCATTTGTTCCTTCTCGGTTTATCATGGAATATAAGAACTTCTAGGCCAAGTAGTTGATGTTTTCATGAAACACATGAGTTAGATGGTGTTTGGGAGAGTCAATAGATGTTTGTCAAGCACCCACGATGTTTGAAGACTAAAGAAATGATGGTTTAAGAGTTGTAAGCCCATTTGTTCCTTCTCGGTTTATCATGGAATATAAGAACTTCTAGGCCAAGTAGTTGATGTTTTCATGAAACACATGAGTTAGATGGTGTTTGGGAGAGTCAATAGATGTTTGTCAAGCACCCACGATGTTTGAAGACTAAAGAAATGATGGTTTAAGAGTTGTAAGCCCATTTGTTCCTTCTCGGTTTATCATGGAATATAAGAACTTCTAGGCCAAGTAGTTGATGTTTTCATGAAACACATGAGTTAGATGGTGTTTGGGAGAGTCAATAGATGTTTGTCAAGCACCCACGATGTTTGAAGACTAAAGAAATGATGGTTTAAGAGTTGTAAGCCCATTTGTTCCTTCTCGGTTTATCATGGAATATAAGAACTTCTAGGCCAAGTAGTTGATGTTTTCATGAAACACATGAGTTAGATGGTGTTTGGGAGAGTCAATAGATGTTTGTCAAGCACCCACGATGTTTGAAGACTAAAGAAATGATGGTTTAAGAGTTGTAAGCCCATTTGTTCCTTCTCGGTTTATCATGGAATATAAGAACTTCTAGGCCAAGTAGTTGATGTTTTCATGAAACACATGAGTTAGATGGTGTTTGGGAGAGTCAATAGATGTTTGTCAAGCACCCACGATGTTTGAAGACTAAAGAAATGATGGTTTAAGAGTTGTAAGCCCATTTGTTCCTTCTCGGTTTATCATGGAATATAAGAACTTCTAGGCCAAGTAGTTGATGTTTTCATGAAACACATGAGTTAGATGGTGTTTGGGAGAGTCAATAGATGTTTGTCAAGCACCCACGATGTTTGAAGACTAAAGAAATGATGGTTTAAGAGTTGTAAGCCCATTTGTTCCTTCTCGGTTTATCATGGAATATAAGAACTTCTAGGCCAAGTAGTTGATGTTTTCATGAAACACATGAGTTAGATGGTGTTTGGGAGAGTCAATAGATGTTTGTCAAGCACCCACGATGTTTGAAGACTAAAGAAATGATGGTTTAAGAGTTGTAAGCCCATTTGTTCCTTCTCGGTTTATCATGGAATATAAGAACTTCTAGGCCAAGTAGTTGATGTTTTCATGAAACACATGAGTTAGATGGTGTTTGGGAGAGTCAATAGATGTTTGTCAAGCACCCACGATGTTTGAAGACTAAAGAAATGATGGTTTAAGAGTTGTAAGCCCATTTGTTCCTTCTCGGTTTATCATGGAATATAAGAACTTCTAGGCCAAGTAGTTGATGTTTTCATGAAACACATGAGTTAGATGGTGTTTGGGAGAGTCAATAGATGTTTGTCAAGCACCCACGATGTTTGAAGACTAAAGAAATGATGGTTTAAGAGTTGTAAGCCCATTTGTTCCTTCTCGGTTTATCATGGAATATAAGAACTTCTAGGCCAAGTAGTTGATGTTTTCATGAAACACATGAGTTAGATGGTGTTTGGGAGAGTCAATAGATGTTTGTCAAGCACCCACGATGTTTGAAGACTAAAGAAATGATGGTTTAAGAGTTGTAAGCCCATTTGTTCCTTCTCGGTTTATCATGGAATATAAGAACTTCTAGGCCAAGTAGTTGATGTTTTCATGAAACACATGAGTTAGATGGTGTTTGGGAGAGTCAATAGATGTTTGTCAAGCACCCACGATGTTTGAAGACTAAAGAAATGATGGTTTAAGAGTTGTAAGCCCATTTGTTCCTTCTCGGTTTATCATGGAATATAAGAACTTCTAGGCCAAGTAGTTGATGTTTTCATGAAACACATGAGTTAGATGGTGTTTGGGAGAGTCAATAGATGTTTGTCAAGCACCCACGATGTTTGAAGACTAAAGAAATGATGGTTTAAGAGTTGTAAGCCCATTTGTTCCTTCTCGGTTTATCATGGAATATAAGAACTTCTAGGCCAAGTAGTTGATGTTTTCATGAAACACATGAGTTAGATGGTGTTTGGGAGAGTCAATAGATGTTTGTCAAGCACCCACGATGTTTGAAGACTAAATAAATGATGGTTTAAGAGTTGTAAGCCCATTTGTTCCTTCTCGGTTTATCATGGAATATAAGAACTTCTAGGCCAAGTAGTTGATGTTTTCATGAAACACATGAGTTAGATGGTGTTTGGGAGAGTCAATAGATGTTTGTCAAGCACCCACGATGTTTGAAGACTAAAGAAATGATGGTTTAAGAGTTGTAAGCCCATTTGTTCCTTCTCGGTTTATCATGGAATATAAGAACTTCTAGGCCAAGTAGTTGATGTTTTCATGAAACACATGAGTTAGATGGTGTTTGGGAGAGTCAATAGATGTTTGTCAAGCACCCACGATGTTTGAAGACTAAAGAAATGATGGTTTAAGAGTTGTAAGCCCATTTGTTCCTTCTCGGTTTATCATGGAATATAAGAACTTCTAGGCCAAGTAGTTGATGTTTTCATGAAACACATGAGTTAGATGGTGTTTGGGAGAGTCAATAGATGTTTGTCAAGCACCCACGATGTTTGAAGACTAAAGAAATGATGGTTTAAGAGTTGTAAGCCCATTTGTTCCTTCTCGGTTTATCATGGAATATAAGAACTTCTAGGCCAAGTAGTTGATGTTTTCATGAAACACATGAGTTAGATGGTGTTTGGGAGAGTCAATAGATGTTTGTCAAGCACCCACGATGTTTGAAGACTAAAGAAATGATGGTTTAAGAGTTGTAAGCCCATTTGTTCCTTCTCGGTTTATCATGGAATATAAGAACTTCTAGGCCAAGTAGTTGATGTTTTCATGAAACACATGAGTTAGATGGTGTTTGGGAGAGTCAATAGATGTTTGTCAAGCACCCACGATGTTTGAAGACTAAAGAAATGATGGTTTAAGAGTTGTAAGCCCATTTGTTCCTTCTCGGTTTATCATGGAATATAAGAACTTCTAGGCCAAGTAGTTGATGTTTTCATGAAACACATGAGTTAGATGGTGTTTGGGAGAGTCAATAGATGTTTGTCAAGCACCCACGATGTTTGAAGACTAAAGAAATGATGGTTTAAGAGTTGTAAGCCCATTTGTTCCTTCTCGGTTTATCATGGAATATAAGAACTTCTAGGCCAAGTAGTTGATGTTTTCATGAAACACATGAGTTAGATGGTGTTTGGGAGAGTCAATAGATGTTTGTCAAGCACCCACGATGTTTGAAGACTAAAGAAATGATGGTTTAAGAGTTGTAAGCCCATTTGTTCCTTCTCGGTTTATCATGGAATATAAGAACTTCTAGGCCAAGTAGTTGATGTTTTCATGAAACACATGAGTTAGATGGTGTTTGGGAGAGTCAATAGATGTTTGTCAAGCACCCACGATGTTTGAAGACTAAAGAAATGATGGTTTAAGAGTTGTAAGCCCATTTGTTCCTTCTCGGTTTATCATGGAATATAAGAACTTCTAGGCCAAGTAGTTGATGTTTTCATGAAACACATGAGTTAGATGGTGTTTGGGAGAGTCAATAGATGTTTGTCAAGCACCCACGATGTTTGAAGACTAAAGAAATGATGGTTTAAGAGTTGTAAGCCCATTTGTTCCTTCTCGGTTTATCATGGAATATAAGAACTTCTAGGCCAAGTAGTTGATGTTTTCATGAAACACATGAGTTAGATGGTGTTTGGGAGAGTCAATAGATGTTTGTCAAGCACCCACGATGTTTGAAGACTAAAGAAATGGTGGTTTAAGAGTTGTAAGCCCATTTGTTCCTTCTCGGTTTATCATGGAATATAAGAACTTCTAGGCCAAGTAGTTGATGTTTTCATGAAACACATGAGTTAGATGGTGTTTGGGAGAGTCAATAGATGTTTGTCAAGCACCCACGATGTTTGAAGACTAAAGAAATGATGGTTTAAGAGTTGTAAGCCCATTTGTTCCTTCTCGGTTTATCATGGAATATAAGAACTTCTAGGCCAAGTAGTTGATGTTTTCATGAAACACATGAGTTAGATGGTGTTTGGGAGAGTCAATAGATGTTTGTCAAGCACCCACGATGTTTGAAGACTAAAGAAATGATGGTTTAAGAGTTGTAAGCCCATTTGTTCCTTCTCGGTTTATCATGGAATATAAGAACTTCTAGGCCAAGTAGTTGATGTTTTCATGAAACACATGAGTTAGATGGTGTTTGGGAGAGTCAATAGATGTTTGTCAAGCACCCACGATGTTTGAAGACTAAAGAAATGATGGTTTAAGAGTTGTAAGCCCATTTGTTCCTTCTCGGTTTATCATGGAATATAAGAACTTCTAGGCCAAGTAGTTGATGTTTTCATGAAACACATGAGTTAGATGGTGTTTGGGAGAGTCAATAGATGTTTGTCAAGCACCCACGATGTTTGAAGACTAAAGAAATGATGGTTTAAGAGTTGTAAGCCCATTTGTTCCTTCTCGGTTTATCATGGAATATAAGAACTTCTAGGCCAAGTAGTTGATGTTTTCATGAAACACATGAGTTAGATGGTGTTTGGGAGAGTCAATAGATGTTTGTCAAGCACCCACGATGTTTGAAGACTAAAGAAATGATGGTTTAAGAGTTGTAAGCCCATTTGTTCCTTCTCGGTTTATCATGGAATATAAGAACTTCTAGGCCAAGTAGTTGATGTTTTCATGAAACACATGAGTTAGATGGTGTTTGGGAGAGTCAATAGATGTTTGTCAAGCACCCACGATGTTTGAAGACTAAAGAAATGATGGTTTAAGAGTTGTAAGCCCATTTGTTCCTTCTCGGTTTATCATGGAATATAAGAACTTCTAGGCCAAGTAGTTGATGTTTTCATGAAACACATGAGTTAGATGGTGTTTGGGAGAGTCAATAGATGTTTGTCAAGCACCCACGATGTTTGAAGACTAAAGAAATGGTGGTTTAAGAGTTGTAAGCCCATTTGTTCCTTCTCGGTTTATCATGGAATATAAGAACTTCTAGGCCAAGTAGTTGATGTTTTCATGAAACACATGAGTTAGATGGTGTTTGGGAGAGTCAATAGATGTTTGTCAAGCACCCACGATGTTTGAAGACTAAAGAAATGATGGTTTAAGAGTTGTAAGCCCATTTGTTCCTTCTCGGTTTATCATGGAATATAAGAACATCTAGGCCAAGTAGTTGATGTTTTCATGAAACACATGAGTTAGATGGTGTTTGGGAGAGTCAATAGATGTTTGTCAAGCACCCACGATGTTTGAAGACTAAAGAAATGATGGTTTAAGAGTTGTAAGCCCATTTGTTCCTTCTCGGTTTATCATGGAATATAAGAACTTCTAGGCCAAGTAGTTGATGTTTTCATGAAACACATGAGTTAGATGGTGTTTGGGAGAGTCAATAGATGTTTGTCAAGCACCCACGATGTTTGAAGACTAAAGAAATGATGGTTTAAGAGTTGTAAGCCCATTTGTTCCTTCTCGGTTTATCATGGAATATAAGAACTTCTAGGCCAAGTAGTTGATGTTTTCATGAAACACATGAGTTAGATGGTGTTTGGGAGAGTCAATAGATGTTTGTCAAGCACCCACGATGTTTGAAGACTAAAGAAATGATGGTTTAAGAGTTGTAAGCCCATTTGTTCCTTCTCGGTTTATCATGGAATATAAGAACTTCTAGGCCAAGTAGTTGATGTTTTCATGAAACACATGAGTTAGATGGTGTTTGGGAGAGTCAATAGATGTTTGTCAAGCACCCACGATGTTTGAAGACTAAAGAAATGATGGTTTAAGAGTTGTAAGCCCATTTGTTCCTTCTCGGTTTATCATGGAATATAAGAACTTCTAGGCCAAGTAGTTGATGTTTTCATGAAACACATGAGTTAGATGGTGTTTGGGAGAGTCAATAGATGTTTGTCAAGCACCCACGATGTTTGAAGACTAAAGAAATGATGGTTTAAGAGTTGTAAGCCCATTTGTTCCTTCTCGGTTTATCATGGAATATAAGAACTTCTAGGCCAAGTAGTTGATGTTTTCATGAAACACATGAGTTAGATGGTGTTTGGGAGAGTCAATAGATGTTTGTCAAGCACCCACGATGTTTGAAGACTAAAGAAATGATGGTTTAAGAGTTGTAAGCCCATTTGTTCCTTCTCGGTTTATCATGGAATATAAGAACTTCTAGGCCAAGTAGTTGATGTTTTCATGAAACACATGAGTTAGATGGTGTTTGGGAGAGTCAATAGATGTTTGTCAAGCACCCACGATGTTTGAAGACTAAAGAAATGATGGTTTAAGAGTTGTAAGCCCATTTGTTCCTTCTCGGTTTATCATGGAATATAAGAACTTCTAGGCCAAGTAGTTGATGTTTTCATGAAACACATGAGTTAGATGGTGTTTGGGAGAGTCAATAGATGTTTGTCAAGCACCCACGATGTTTGAAGACTAAAGAAATGATGGTTTAAGAGTTGTAAGCCCATTTGTTCCTTCTCGGTTTATCATGGAATATAAGAACTTCTAGGCCAAGTAGTTGATGTTTTCATGAAACACATGAGTTAGATGGTGTTTGGGAGAGTCAATAGATGTTTGTCAAGCACCCACGATGTTTGAAGACTAAAGAAATGATGGTTTAAGAGTTGTAAGCCCATTTGTTCCTTCTCGGTTTATCATGGAATATAAGAACTTCTAGGCCAAGTAGTTGATGTTTTCATGAAACACATGAGTTAGATGGTGTTTGGGAGAGTCAATAGATGTTTGTCAAGCACCCACGATGTTTGAAGACTAAAGAAATGATGGTTTAAGAGTTGTAAGCCCATTTGTTCCTTCTCGGTTTATCATGGAATATAAGAACTTCTAGGCCAAGTAGTTGATGTTTTCATGAAACACATGAGTTAGATGGTGTTTGGGAGAGTCAATAGATGTTTGTCAAGCACCCACGATGTTTGAAGACTAAAGAAATGATGGTTTAAGAGTTGTAAGCCCATTTGTTCCTTCTCGGTTTATCATGGAATATAAGAACTTCTAGGCCAAGTAGTTGATGTTTTCATGAAACACATGAGTTAGATGGTGTTTGGGGGAGTCAATAGATGTTTGTCAAGCACCCACGATGTTTGAAGACTAAAGAAATGATGGTTTAAGAGTTGTAAGCCCATTTGTTCCTTCTCGGTTTATCATGGAATATAAGAACTTCTAGGCCAAGTAGTTGATGTTTTCATGAAACACATGAGTTAGATGGTGTTTGGGAGAGTCAATAGATGTTTGTCAAGCACCCACGATGTTTGAAGACTAAAGAAATGATGGTTTAAGAGTTGTAAGCCCATTTGTTCCTTCTCGGTTTATCATGGAATATAAGAACTTCTAGGCCAAGTAGTTGATGTTTTCATGAAACACATGAGTTAGATGGTGTTTGGGAGAGTCAATAGATGTTTGTCAAGCACCCACGATGTTTGAAGACTAAAGAAATGGTGGTTTAAGAGTTGTAAGCCCATTTGTTCCTTCTCGGTTTATCATGGAATATAAGAACTTCTAGGCCAAGTAGTTGATGTTTTCATGAAACACATGAGTTAGATGGTGTTTGGGAGAGTCAATAGATGTTTGTCAAGCACCCACGATGTTTGAAGACTAAAGAAATGATGGTTTAAGAGTTGTAAGCCCATTTGTTCCTTCTCGGTTTATCATGGAATATAAGAACTTCTAGGCCAAGTAGTTGATGTTTTCATGAAACACATGAGTTAGATGGTGTTTGGGAGAGTCAATAGATGTTTGTCAAGCACCCACGATGTTTGAAGACTAAAGAAATGATGGTTTAAGAGTTGTAAGCCCATTTGTTCCTTCTCGGTTTATCATGGAATATAAGAACTTCTAGGCCAAGTAGTTGATGTTTTCATGAAACACATGAGTTAGATGGTGTTTGGGAGAGTCAATAGATGTTTGTCAAGCACCCACGATGTTTGAAGACTAAAGAAATGATGGTTTAAGAGTTGTAAGCCCATTTGTTCCTTCTCGGTTTATCATGGAATATAAGAACTTCTAGGCCAAGTAGTTGATGTTTTCATGAAACACATGAGTTAGATGGTGTTTGGGAGAGTCAATAGATGTTTGTCAAGCACCCACGATGTTTGAAGACTAAAGAAATGATGGTTTAAGAGTTGTAAGCCCATTTGTTCCTTCTCGGTTTATCATGGAATATAAGAACTTCTAGGCCAAGTAGTTGATGTTTTCATGAAACACATGAGTTAGATGGTGTTTGGGAGAGTCAATAGATGTTTGTCAAGCACCCACGATGTTTGAAGACTAAAGAAATGATGGTTTAAGAGTTGTAAGCCCATTTGTTCCTTCTCGGTTTATCATGGAATATAAGAACTTCTAGGCCAAGTAGTTGATGTTTTCATGAAACACATGAGTTAGATGGTGTTTGGGAGAGTCAATAGATGTTTGTCAAGCACCCACGATGTTTGAAGACTAAAGAAATGATGGTTTAAGAGTTGTAAGCCCATTTGTTCCTTCTCGGTTTATCATGGAATATAAGAACTTCTAGGCCAAGTAGTTGATGTTTTCATGAAACACATGAGTTAGATGGTGTTTGGGAGAGTCAATAGATGTTTGTCAAGCACCCACGATGTTTGAAGACTAAAGAAATGATGGTTTAAGAGTTGTAAGCCCATTTGTTCCTTCTCGGTTTATCATGGAATATAAGAACTTCTAGGCCAAGTAGTTGATGTTTTCATGAAACACATGAGTTAGATGGTGTTTGGGAGAGTCAATAGATGTTTGTCAAGCACCCACGATGTTTGAAGACTAAAGAAATGGTGGTTTTAGAGTTGTAAGCCCATTTGTTCCTTCTCGGTTTATCATGGAATATAAGAACTTCTAGGCCAAGTAGTTGATGTTTTCATGAAACACATGAGTTAGATGGTGTTTGGGAGAGTCAATAGATGTTTGTCAAGCACCCACGATGTTTGAAGACTAAAGAAATGATGGTTTAAGAGTTGTAAGCCCATTTGTTCCTTCTCGGTTTATCATGGAATATAAGAACTTCTAGGCCAAGTAGTTGATGTTTTCATGAAACACATGAGTTAGATGGTGTTTGGGAGAGTCAATAGATGTTTGTCAAGCACCCACGATGTTTGAAGACTAAAGAAATGATGGTTTAAGAGTTGTAAGCCCATTTGTTCCTTCTCGGTTTATCATGGAATATAAGAACTTCTAGGCCAAGTAGTTGATGTTTTCATGAAACACATGAGTTAGATGGTGTTTGGGAGAGTCAATAGATGTTTGTCAAGCACCCACGATGTTTGAAGACTAAAGAAATGATGGTTTAAGAGTTGTAAGCCCATTTGTTCCTTCTCGGTTTATCATGGAATATAAGAACTTCTAGGCCAAGTAGTTGATGTTTTCATGAAACACATGAGTTAGATGGTGTTTGGGAGAGTCAATAGATGTTTGTCAAGCACCCACGATGTTTGAAGACTAAAGAAATGATGGTTTAAGAGTTGTAAGCCCATTTGTTCCTTCTCGGTTTATCATGGAATATAAGAACTTCTAGGCCAAGTAGTTGATGTTTTCATGAAACACATGAGTTAGATGGTGTTTGGGAGAGTCAATAGATGTTTGTCAAGCACCCACGATGTTTGAAGACTAAAGAAATGATGGTTTAAGAGTTGTAAGCCCATTTGTTCCTTCTCGGTTTATCATGGAATATAAGAACTTCTAGGCCAAGTAGTTGATGTTTTCATGAAACACATGAGTTAGATGGTGTTTGGGAGAGTCAATAGATGTTTGTCAAGCACCCACGATGTTTGAAGACTAAAGAAATGATGGTTTAAGAGTTGTAAGCCCATTTGTTCCTTCTCGGTTTATCATGGAATATAAGAACTTCTAGGCCAAGTAGTTGATGTTTTCATGAAACACATGAGTTAGATGGTGTTTGGGAGAGTCAATAGATGTTTGTCAAGCACCCACGATGTTTGAAGACTAAAGAAATGATGGTTTAAGAGTTGTAAGCCCATTTGTTCCTTCTCGGTTTATCATGGAATATAAGAACTTCTAGGCCAAGTAGTTGATGTTTTCATGAAACACATGAGTTAGATGGTGTTTGGGAGAGTCAATAGATGTTTGTCAAGCACCCACGATGTTTGAAGACTAAAGAAATGATGGTTTAAGAGTTGTAAGCCCATTTGTTCCTTCTCGGTTTATCATGGAATATAAGAACTTCTAGGCCAAGTAGTTGATGTTTTCATGAAACACATGAGTTAGATGGTGTTTGGGAGAGTCAATAGATGTTTGTCAAGCACCCACGATGTTTGAAGACTAAAGAAATGATGGTTTAAGAGTTGTAAGCCCATTTGTTCCTTCTCGGTTTATCATGGAATATAAGAACTTCTAGGCCAAGTAGTTGATGTTTTCATGAAACACATGAGTTAGATGGTGTTTGGGAGAGTCAATAGATGTTTGTCAAGCACCCACGATGTTTGAAGACTAAAGAAATGATGGTTTAAGAGTTGTAAGACCATTTGTTCCTTCTCGGTTTATCATGGAATATAAGAACTTCTAGGCCAAGTAGTTGATGTTTTCATGAAACACATGAGTTAGATGGTGTTTGGGAGAGTCAATAGATGTTTGTCAAGCACCCACGATGTTTGAAGACTAAAGAAATGGTGGCTTAAGAGTTGTAAGCCCATTTGTTCCTTCTCGGTTTATCATGGAATATAAGAACTTCTAGGCCAAGTAGTTGATGTTTTCATGAAACACATGAGTTAGATGGTGTTTGGGAGAGTCAATAGATGTTTGTCAAGCACCCACGATGTTTGAAGACTAAAGAAATGATGGTTTAAGAGTTGTAAGCCCATTTGTTCCTTCTCGGTTTATCATGGAATATAAGAACTTCTAGGCCAAGTAGTTGATGTTTTCATGAAACACATGAGTTAGATGGTGTTTGGGAGAGTCAATAGATGTTTGTCAAGCACCCACGATGTTTGAAGACTAAAGAAATGATGGTTTAAGAGTTGTAAGCCCATTTGTTCCTTCTCGGTTTATCATGGAATATAAGAACTTCTAGGCCAAGTAGTTGATGTTTTCATGAAACACATGAGTTAGATGGTGTTTGGGAGAGTCAATAGATGTTTGTCAAGCACCCACGATGTTTGAAGACTAAAGAAATGATGGTTTAAGAGTTGTAAGCCCATTTGTTCCTTCTCGGTTTATCATGGAATATAAGAACTTCTAGGCCAAGTAGTTGATGTTTTCATGAAACACATGAGTTAGATGGTGTTTGGGAGAGTCAATAGATGTTTGTCAAGCACCCACGATGTTTGAAGACTAAAGAAATGATGGTTTAAGAGTTGTAAGCCCATTTGTTCCTTCTCGGTTTATCATGGAATATAAGAACTTCTAGGCCAAGTAGTTGATGTTTTCATGAAACACATGAGTTAGATGGTGTTTGGGAGAGTCAATAGATGTTTGTCAAGCACCCACGATGTTTGAAGACTAAAGAAATGATGGTTTAAGAGTTGTAAGCCCATTTGTTCCTTCTCGGTTTATCATGGAATATAAGAACTTCTAGGCCAAGTAGTTGATGTTTTCATGAAACACATGAGTTAGATGGTGTTTGGGAGAGTCAATAGATGTTTGTCAAGCACCCACGATGTTTGAAGACTAAAGAAATGATGGTTTAAGAGTTGTAAGCCCATTTGTTCCTTCTCGGTTTATCATGGAATATAAGAACTTCTAGGCCAAGTAGTTGATGTTTTCATGAAACACATGAGTTAGATGGTGTTTGGGAGAGTCAATAGATGTTTGTCAAGCACCCACGATGTTTGAAGACTAAAGAAATGGTGGTTTAAGAGTTGTAAGCCCATTTGTTCCTTCTCGGTTTATCATGGAATATAAGAACTTCTAGGCCAAGTAGTTGATGTTTTCATGAAACACATGAGTTAGATGGTGTTTGGGAGAGTCAATAGATGTTTGTCAAGCACCCACGATGTTCGAAGACTAAAGAAATGATGGTTTAAGAGTTGTAAGCCCATTTGTTCCTTCTCGGTTTATCATGGAATATAAGAACTTCTAGGCCAAGCAGTTGATGTTTTCATGAAACACATGAGTTAGATGGTGTTTGGGAGAGTCAATAGATGTTTGTCAAGCACCCACGATGTTTGAAGACTAAAGAAATGATGGTTTAAGAGTTGTAAGCCCATTTGTTCCTTCTCGGTTTATCATGGAATATAAGAACTTCTAGGCCAAGTAGTTGATGTTTTCATGAAACACATGAGTTAGATGGTGTTTGGGAGAGTCAATAGATGTTTGTCAAGCACCCACGATGTTTGAAGACTAAAGAAATGGTGGTTTAAGAGTTGTAAGCCCATTTGTTCCTTCTCGGTTTATCATGGAATATAAGAACTTCTAGGCCAAGTAGTTGATGTTTTCATGAAACACATGAGTTAGATGGTGTTTGGGAGAGTCAATAGATGTTTGTCAAGCACCCACGATGTTTGAAGACTAAAGAAATGATGGTTTAAGAGTTGTAAGCCCATTTGTTCCTTCTCGGTTTATCATGGAATATAAGAACTTCTAGGCCAAGTAGTTGATGTTTTCATGAAACACATGAGTTAGATGGTGTTTGGGAGAGTCAATAGATGTTTGTCAAGCACCCACGATGTTTGAAGACTAAAGAAATGATGGTTTAAGAGTTGTAAGCCCATTTGTTCCTTCTCGGTTTATCATGGAATATAAGAACTTCTAGGCCAAGTAGTTGATGTTTTCATGAAACACATGAGTTAGATGGTGTTTGGGAGAGTCAATAGATGTTTGTCAAGCACCCACGATGTTTGAAGACTAAAGAAATGATGGTTTAAGAGTTGTAAGCCCATTTGTTCCTTCTCGGTTTATCATGGAATATAAGAACTTCTAGGCCAAGTAGTTGATGTTTTCATGAAACACATGAGTTAGATGGTGTTTGGGAGAGTCAATAGATGTTTGTCAAGCACCCACGATGTTTGAAGACTAAAGAAATGGTGGCTTAAGAGTTGTAAGCCCATTTGTTCCTTCTCGGTTTATCATGGAATATAAGAACTTCTAGGCCAAGTAGTTGATGTTTTCATGAAACACATGAGTTAGATGGTGTTTGGGAGAGTCAATAGATGTTTGTCAAGCACCCACGATGTTTGAAGACTAAAGAAATGATGGTTTAAGAGTTGTAAGCCCATTTGTTCCTTCTCGGTTTATCATGGAATATAAGAACTTCTAGGCCAAGTAGTTGATGTTTTCATGAAACACATGAGTTAGATGGTGTTTGGGAGAGTCAATAGATGTTTGTCAAGCACCCACGATGTTTGAAGACTAAAGAAATGATGGTTTAAGAGTTGTAAGCCCATTTGTTCCTTCTCGGTTTATCATGGAATATAAGAACTTCTAGGCCAAGTAGTTGATGTTTTCATGAAACACATGAGTTAGATGGTGTTTGGGAGAGTCAATAGATGTTTGTCAAGCACCCACGATGTTTGAAGACTAAAGAAATGATGGTTTAAGAGTTGTAAGCCCATTTGTTCCTTCTCGGTTTATCATGGAATATAAGAACTTCTAGGCCAAGTAGTTGATGTTTTCATGAAACACATGAGTTAGATGGTGTTTGGGAGAGTCAATAGATGTTTGTCAAGCACCCACGATGTTTGAAGACTAAAGAAATGATGGTTTAAGAGTTGTAAGCCCATTTGTTCCTTCTCGGTTTATCATGGAATATAAGAACTTCTAGGCCAAGTAGTTGATGTTTTCATGAAACACATGAGTTAGATGGTGTTTGGGAGAGTCAATAGATGTTTGTCAAGCACCCACGATGTTTGAAGACTAAAGAAATGATGGTTTAAGAGTTGTAAGCCCATTTGTTCCTTCTCGGTTTATCATGGAATATAAGAACTTCTAGGCCAAGTAGTTGATGTTTTCATGAAACACATGAGTTAGATGGTGTTTGGGAGAGTCAATAGATGTTTGTCAAGCACCCACGATGTTTGAAGACTAAAGAAATGATGGTTTAAGAGTTGTAAGCCCATTTGTTCCTTCTCGGTTTATCATGGAATATAAGAACTTCTAGGCCAAGTAGTTGATGTTTTCATGAAACACATGAGTTAGATGGTGTTTGGGAGAGTCAATAGATGTTTGTCAAGCACCCACGATGTTTGAAGACTAAAGAAATGATGGTTTAAGAGTTGTAAGCCCATTTGTTCCTTCTCGGTTTATCATGGAATATAAGAACTTCTAGGCCAAGTAGTTGATGTTTTCATGAAACACATGAGTTAGATGGTGTTTGGGAGAGTCAATAGATGTTTGTCAAGCACCCACGATGTTTGAAGACTAAAGAAATGGTGGCTTAAGAGTTGTAAGCCCATTTGTTCCTTCTCGGTTTATCATGGAATATAAGAACTTCTAGGCCAAGTAGTTGATGTTTTCATGAAACACATGAGTTAGATGGTGTTTGGGAGAGTCAATAGATGTTTGTCAAGCACCCACGATGTTTGAAGACTAAAGAAATGATGGTTTAAGAGTTGTAAGCCCATTTGTTCCTTCTCGGTTTATCATGGAATATAAGAACTTCTAGGCCAAGTAGTTGATGTTTTCATGAAACACATGAGTTAGATGGTGTTTGGGAGAGTCAATAGATGTTTGTCAAGCACCCACGATGTTTGAAGACTAAAGAAATGATGGTTTAAGAGTTGTAAGCCCATTTGTTCCTTCTCGGTTTATCATGGAATATAAGAACTTCTAGGCCAAGTAGTTGATGTTTTCATGAAACACATGAGTTAGATGGTGTTTGGGAGAGTCAATAGATGTTTGTCAAGCACCCACGATGTTTGAAGACTAAAGAAATGATGGTTTAAGAGTTGTAAGCCCATTTGTTCCTTCTCGGTTTATCATGGAATATAAGAACTTCTAGGCCAAGTAGTTGATGTTTTCATGAAACACATGAGTTAGATGGTGTTTGGGAGAGTCAATAGATGTTTGTCAAGCACCCACGATGTTTGAAGACTAAAGAAATGATGGTTTAAGAGTTGTAAGCCCATTTGTTCCTTCTCGGTTTATCATGGAATATAAGAACTTCTAGGCCAAGTAGTTGATGTTTTCATGAAACACATGAGTTAGATGGTGTTTGGGAGAGTCAATAGATGTTTGTCAAGCACCCACGATGTTTGAAGACTAAAGAAATGATGGTTTAAGAGTTGTAAGCCCATTTGTTCCTTCTCGGTTTATCATGGAATATAAGAACTTCTAGGCCAAGTAGTTGATGTTTTCATGAAACACATGAGTTAGATGGTGTTTGGGAGAGTCAATAGATGTTTGTCAAGCACCCACGATGTTTGAAGACTAAAGAAATGATGGTTTAAGAGTTGTAAGCCCATTTGTTCCTTCTCGGTTTATCATGGAATATAAGAACTTCTAGGCCAAGTAGTTGATGTTTTCATGAAACACATGAGTTAGATGGTGTTTGGGAGAGTCAATAGATGTTTGTCAAGCACCCACGATGTTTGAAGACTAAAGAAATGGTGGTTTAAGAGTTGTAAGCCCATTTGTTCCTTCTCGGTTTATCATGGAATATAAGAACTTCTAGGCCAAGTAGTTGATGTTTTCATGAAACACATGAGTTAGATGGTGTTTGGGAGAGTCAATAGATGTTTGTCAAGCACCCACGATGTTTGAAGACTAAAGAAATGATGGTTTAAGAGTTGTAAGCCCATTTGTTCCTTCTCGGTTTATCATGGAATATAAGAACTTCTAGGCCAAGTAGTTGATGTTTTCATGAAACACATGAGTTAGATGGTGTTTGGGAGAGTCAATAGATGTTTGTCAAGCACCCACGATGTTTGAAGACTAAAGAAATGATGGTTTAAGAGTTGTAAGCCCATTTGTTCCTTCTCGGTTTATCATGGAATATAAGAACTTCTAGGCCAAGTAGTTGATGTTTTCATGAAACACATGAGTTAGATGGTGTTTGGGAGAGTCAATAGATGTTTGTCAAGCACCCACGATGTTTGAAGACTAAAGAAATGATGGTTTAAGAGTTGTAAGCCCATTTGTTCCTTCTCGGTTTATCATGGAATATAAGAACTTCTAGGCCAAGTAGTTGATGTTTTCATGAAACACATGAGTTAGATGGTGTTTGGGAGAGTCAATAGATGTTTGTCAAGCACCCACGATGTTTGAAGACTAAAGAAATGATGGTTTAAGAGTTGTAAGCCCATTTGTTCCTTCTCGGTTTATCATGGAATATAAGAACTTCTAGGCCAAGTAGTTGATGTTTTCATGAAACACATGAGTTAGATGGTGTTTGGGAGAGTCAATAGATGTTTGTCAAGCACCCACGATGTTTGAAGACTGAAGAAATGGTGGTTTAAGAGTTGTAAGCCCATTTGTTCCTTCTCGGTTTATCATGGAATATAAGAACTTCTAGGCCAAGTAGTTGATGTTTTCATGAAACACATGAGTTAGATGGTGTTTGGGAGAGTCAATAGATGTTTGTCAAGCACCCACGATGTTTGAAGACTAAAGAAATGATGGTTTAAGAGTTGTAAGCCCATTTGTTCCTTCTCGGTTTATCATGGAATATAAGAACTTCTAGGCCAAGTAGTTGATGTTTTCATGAAACACATGAGTTAGATGGTGTTTGGGAGAGTCAATAGATGTTTGTCAAGCACCCACGATGTTTGAAGACTAAAGAAATGATGGTTTAAGAGTTGTAAGCCCATTTGTTCCTTCTCGGTTTATCATGGAATATAAGAACTTCTAGGCCAAGTAGTTGATGTTTTCATGAAACACATGAGTTAGATGGTGTTTGGGAGAGTCAATAGATGTTTGTCAAGCACCCACGATGTTTGAAGACTAAAGAAATGATGGTTTAAGAGTTGTAAGCCCATTTGTTCCTTCTCGGTTTATCATGGAATATAAGAACTTCTAGGCCAAGTAGTTGATGTTTTCATGAAACACATGAGTTAGATGGTGTTTGGGAGAGTCAATAGATGTTTGTCAAGCACCCACGATGTTTGAAGACTAAAGAAATGATGGTTTAAGAGTTGTAAGCCCATTTGTTCCTTCTCGGTTTATCATGGAATATAAGAACTTCTAGGCCAAGTAGTTGATGTTTTCATGAAACACATGAGTTAGATGGTGTTTGGGAGAGTCAATAGATGTTTGTCAAGCACCCACGATGTTTGAAGACTAAAGAAATGATGGTTTAAGAGTTGTAAGCCCATTTGTTCCTTCTCGGTTTATCATGGAATATAAGAACTTCTAGGCCAAGTAGTTGATGTTTTCATGAAACACATGAGTTAGATGGTGTTTGGGAGAGTCAATAGATGTTTGTCAAGCACCCACGATGTTTGAAGACTAAAGAAATGATGGTTTAAGAGTTGTAAGCCCATTTGTTCCTTCTCGGTTTATCATGGAATATAAGAACTTCTAGGCCAAGTAGTTGATGTTTTCATGAAACACATGAGTTAGATGGTGTTTGGGAGAGTCAATAGATGTTTGTCAAGCACCCACGATGTTTGAAGACTAAAGAAATGATGGTTTAAGAGTTGTAAGCCCATTTGTTCCTTCTCGGTTTATCATGGAATATAAGAACTTCTAGGCCAAGTAGTTGATGTTTTCATGAAACACATGAGTTAGATGGTGTTTGGGAGAGTCAATAGATGTTTGTCAAGCACCCACGATGTTTGAAGACTAAAGAAATGATGGTTTAAGAGTTGTAAGCCCATTTGTTCCTTCTCGGTTTATCATGGAATATAAGAACTTCTAGGCCAAGTAGTTGATGTTTTCATGAAACACATGAGTTAGATGGTGTTTGGGAGAGTCAATAGATGTTTGTCAAGCACCCACGATGTTTGAAGACTAAAGAAATGATGGTTTAAGAGTTGTAAGCCCATTTGTTCCTTCTCGGTTTATCATGGAATATAAGAACTTCTAGGCCAAGTAGTTGATGTTTTCATGAAACACATGAGTTAGATGGTGTTTGGGAGAGTCAATAGATGTTTGTCAAGCACCCACGATGTTTGAAGACTAAAGAAATGGTGGTTTAAGAGTTGTAAGCCCATTTGTTCCTTCTCGGTTTATCATGGAATATAAGAACTTCTAGGCCAAGTAGTTGATGTTTTCATGAAACACATGAGTTAGATGGTGTTTGGGAGAGTCAATAGATGTTTGTCAAGCACCCACGATGTTTGAAGACTAAAGAAATGATGGTTTAAGAGTTGTAAGCCCATTTGTTCCTTCTCGGTTTATCATGGAATATAAGAACTTCTAGGCCAAGTAGTTGATGTTTTCATGAAACACATGAGTTAGATGGTGTTTGGGAGAGTCAATAGATGTTTGTCAAGCACCCACGATGTTTGAAGACTAAAGAAATGGATGGTTTAAGAGTTGTAAGCCCATTTGTTCCTTCTCGGTTTATCATGGAATATAAGAACTTCTAGGCCAAGTAGTTGATGTTTTCATGAAACACATGAGTTAGATGGTGTTTGGGAGAGTCAATAGATGTTTGTCAAGCACCCACGATGTTTGAAGACTAAAGAAATGATGGTTTAAGAGTTGTAAGCCCATTTGTTCCTTCTCGGTTTATCATGGAATATAAGAACTTCTAGGCCAAGTAGTTGATGTTTTCATGAAACACATGAGTTAGATGGTGTTTGGGAGAGTCAATAGATGTTTGTCAAGCACCCACGATGTTTGAAGACTAAAGAAATGATGGTTTAAGAGTTGTAAGCCCATTTGTTCCTTCTCGGTTTATCATGGAATATAAGAACTTCTAGGCCAAGTAGTTGATGTTTTCATGAAACACATGAGTTAGATGGTGTTTGGGAGAGTCAATAGATGTTTGTCAAGCACCCACGATGTTTGAAGACTAAAGAAATGATGGTTTAAGAGTTGTAAGCCCATTTGTTCCTTCTCGGTTTATCATGGAATATAAGAACTTCTAGGCCAAGTAGTTGATGTTTTCATGAAACACATGAGTTAGATGGTGTTTGGGAGAGTCAATAGATGTTTGTCAAGCACCCACGATGTTTGAAGACTAAAGAAATGATGGTTTAAGAGTTGTAAGCCCATTTGTTCCTTCTCGGTTTATCATGGAATATAAGAACTTCTAGGCCAAGTAGTTGATGTTTTCATGAAACACATGAGTTAGATGGTGTTTGGGAGAGTCAATAGATGTTTGTCAAGCACCCACGATGTTTGAAGACTAAAGAAATGATGGTTTAAGAGTTGTAAGCCCATTTGTTCCTTCTCGGTTTATCATGGAATATAAGAACTTCTAGGCCAAGTAGTTGATGTTTTCATGAAACACATGAGTTAGATGGTGTTCGGGAGAGTCAATAGATGTTTGTCAAGCACCCACGATGTTTGAAGACTAAAGAAATGATGGTTTAAGAGTTGTAAGCCCATTTGTTCCTTCTCGGTTTATCATGGAATATAAGAACTTCTAGGCCAAGTAGTTGATGTTTTCATGAAACACATGAGTTAGATGGTGTTTGGGAGAGTCAATAGATGTTTGTCAAGCACCCACGATGTTTGAAGACTAAAGAAATGATGGTTTAAGAGTTGTAAGCCCATTTGTTCCTTCTCGGTTTATCATGGAATATAAGAACTTCTAGGCCAAGTAGTTGATGTTTTCATGAAACACATGAGTTAGATGGTGTTTGGGAGAGTCAATAGATGTTTGTCAAGCACCCACGATGTTTGAAGACTAAAGAAATGATGGTTTAAGAGTTGTAAGCCCATTTGTTCCTTCTCGGTTTATCATGGAATATAAGAACTTCTAGGCCAAGTAGTTGATGTTTTCATGAAACACATGAGTTAGATGGTGTTTGGGAGAGTCAATAGATGTTTGTCAAGCACCCACGATGTTTGAAGACTAAAGAAATGGTGGCTTAAGAGTTGTAAGCCCATTTGTTCCTTCTCGGTTTATCATGGAATATAAGAACTTCTAGGCCAAGTAGTTGATGTTTTCATGAAACACATGAGTTAGATGGTGTTTGGGAGAGTCAATAGATGTTTGTCAAGCACCCACGATGTTTGAAGACTAAAGAAATGATGGTTTAAGAGTTGTAAGCCCATTTGTTCCTTCTCGGTTTATCATGGAATATAAGAACTTCTAGGCCAAGTAGTTGATGTTTTCATGAAACACATGAGTTAGATGGTGTTTGGGAGAGTCAATAGATGTTTGTCAAGCACCCACGATGTTTGAAGACTAAAGAAATGATGGTTTAAGAGTTGTAAGCCCATTTGTTCCTTCTCGGTTTATCATGGAATATAAGAACTTCTAGGCCAAGTAGTTGATGTTTTCATGAAACACATGAGTTAGATGGTGTTTGGGAGAGTCAATAGATGTTTGTCAAGCACCCACGATGTTTGAAGACTAAAGAAATGATGGTTTAAGAGTTGTAAGCCCATTTGTTCCTTCTCGGTTTATCATGGAATATAAGAACTTCTAGGCCAAGTAGTTGATGTTTTCATGAAACACATGAGTTAGATGGTGTTTGGGAGAGTCAATAGATGTTTGTCAAGCACCCACGATGTTTGAAGACTAAAGAAATGATGGTTTAAGAGTTGTAAGCCCATTTGTTCCTTCTCGGTTTATCATGGAATATAAGAACTTCTAGGCCAAGTAGTTGATGTTTTCATGAAACACATGAGTTAGATGGTGTTTGGGAGAGTCAATAGATGTTTGTCAAGCACCCACGATGTTTGAAGACTAAAGAAATGATGGTTTAAGAGTTGTAAGCCCATTTGTTCCTTCTCGGTTTATCATGGAATATAAGAACTTCTAGGCCAAGTAGTTGATGTTTTCATGAAACACATGAGTTAGATGGTGTTTGGGAGAGTCAATAGATGTTTGTCAAGCACCCACGATGTTTGAAGACTAAAGAAATGATGGTTTAAGAGTTGTAAGCCCATTTGTTCCTTCTCGGTTTATCATGGAATATAAGAACTTCTAGGCCAAGTAGTTGATGTTTTCATGAAACACATGAGTTAGATGGTGTTTGGGAGAGTCAATAGATGTTTGTCAAGCACCCACGATGTTTGAAGACTAAAGAAATGATGGTTTAAGAGTTGTAAGCCCATTTGTTCCTTCTCGGTTTATCATGGAATATAAGAACTTCTAGGCCAAGTAGTTGATGTTTTCATGAAACACATGAGTTAGATGGTGTTTGGGAGAGTCAATAGATGTTTGTCAAGCACCCACGATGTTTGAAGACTAAAGAAATGATGGTTTAAGAGTTGTAAGCCCATTTGTTCCTTCTCGGTTTATCATGGAATATAAGAACTTCTAGGCCAAGTAGTTGATGTTTTCATGAAACACATGAGTTAGATGGTGTTTGGGAGAGTCAATAGATGTTTGTCAAGCACCCACGATGTTTGAAGACTAAAAAATGATGGTTTAAGAGTTGTAAGCCCGTTTTTTCCTTCTCGGTTTATCATGGAATATAAGAACTTCTAGGCCAAGTAGTTGATGTTTTCATGAAACACATGAGTTAGATGGTGTTTGGGAGAGTCAATAGATGTTTGTCAAGCACCCACGATGTTTGAAGACTAAAGAAATGATGGTTTAAGAGTTGTAAGCCCATTTGTTCCTTCTCGGTTTATCATGGAATATAAGAACTTCTAGGCCAAGTAGTTGATGTTTTCATGAAACACATGAGTTAGATGGTGTTTGGGAGAGTCAATAGATGTTTGTCAAGCACCCACGATGTTTGAAGACTAAAGAAATGATGGTTTAAGAGTTGTAAGCCCATTTGTTCCTTCTCGGTTTATCATGGAATATAAGAACTTCTAGGCCAAGTAGTTGATGTTTTCATGAAACACATGAGTTAGATGGTGTTTGGGAGAGTCAATAGATGTTTGTCAAGCACCCACGATGTTTGAAGACTAAAGAAATGATGGTTTAAGAGTTGTAAGCCCATTTGTTCCTTCTCGGTTTATCATGGAATATAAGAACTTCTAGGCCAAGTAGTTGATGTTTTCATGAAACACATGAGTTAGATGGTGTTTGGGAGAGTCAATAGATGTTTGTCAAGCACCCACGATGTTTGAAGACTAAAGAAATGATGGTTTAAGAGTTGTAAGCCCATTTGTTCCTTCTCGGTTTATCATGGAATATAAGAACTTCTAGGCCAAGTAGTTGATGTTTTCATGAAACACATGAGTTAGATGGTGTTTGGGAGAGTCAATAGATGTTTGTCAAGCACCCACGATGTTTGAAGACTAAAGAAATGATGGTTTAAGAGTTGTAAGCCCATTTGTTCCTTCTCGGTTTATCATGGAATATAAGAACTTCTAGGCCAAGTAGTTGATGTTTTCATGAAACACATGAGTTAGATGGTGTTTGGGAGAGTCAATAGATGTTTGTCAAGCACCCACGATGTTTGAAGACTAAAGAAATGATGGTTTAAGAGTTGTAAGCCCATTTGTTCCTTCTCGGTTTATCATGGAATATAAGAACTTCTAGGCCAAGTAGTTGATGTTTTCATGAAACACATGAGTTAGATGGTGTTTGGGAGAGTCAATAGATGTTTGTCAAGCACCCACGATGTTTGAAGACTAAAGAAATGATGGTTTAAGAGTTGTAAGCCCATTTGTTCCTTCTCGGTTTATCATGGAATATAAGAACTTCTAGGCCAAGTAGTTGATGTTTTCATGAAACACATGAGTTAGATGGTGTTTGGGAGAGTCAATAGATGTTTGTCAAGCACCCACGATGTTTGAAGACTAAAGAAATGATGGTTTAAGAGTTGTAAGCCCATTTGTTCCTTCTCGGTTTATCATGGAATATAAGAACTTCTAGGCCAAGTAGTTGATGTTTTCATGAAACACATGAGTTAGATGGTGTTTGGGAGAGTCAATAGATGTTTGTCAAGCACCCACGATGTTTGAAGACTAAAGAAATGATGGTTTAAGAGTTGTAAGCCCATTTGTTCCTTCTCGGTTTATCATGGAATATAAGAACTTCTAGGCCAAGTAGTTGATGTTTTCATGAAACACATGAGTTAGATGGTGTTTGGGAGAGTCAATAGATGTTTGTCAAGCACCCACGATGTTTGAAGACTAAAGAAATGATGGTTTAAGAGTTGTAAGCCCATTTGTTCCTTCTCGGTTTATCATGGAATATAAGAACTTCTAGGCCAAGTAGTTGATGTTTTCATGAAACACATGAGTTAGATGGTGTTTGGGAGAGTCAATAGATGTTTGTCAAGCACCCACGATGTTTGAAGACTAAAGAAATGATGGTTTTAAGAGTTGTAAGCCCATTTGTTCCTTCTCGGTTTATCATGGAATATAAGAACTTCTAGGCCAAGTAGTTGATGTTTTCATGAAACACATGAGTTAGATGGTGTTTGGGAGAGTCAATAGATGTTTGTCAAGCACCCACGATGTTTGAAGACTAAAGAAATGATGGTTTAAGAGTTGTAAGCCCATTTGTTCCTTCTCGGTTTATCATGGAATATAAGAACTTCTAGGCCAAGTAGTTGATGTTTTCATGAAACACATGAGTTAGATGGTGTTTGGGAGAGTCAATAGATGTTTGTCAAGCACCCACGATGTTTGAAGACTAAAGAAATGATGGTTTAAGAGTTGTAAGCCCATTTGTTCCTTCTCGGTTTATCATGGAATATAAGAACTTCTAGGCCAAGTAGTTGATGTTTTCATGAAACACATGAGTTAGATGGTGTTTGGGAGAGTCAATAGATGTTTGTCAAGCACCCACGATGTTTGAAGACTAAAGAAATGATGGTTTAAGAGTTGTAAGCCCATTTGTTCCTTCTCGGTTTATCATGGAATATAAGAACTTCTAGGCCAAGTAGTTGATGTTTTCATGAAACACATGAGTTAGATGGTGTTTGGGAGAGTCAATAGATGTTTGTCAAGCACCCACGATGTTTGAAGACTAAAGAAATGATGGTTTAAGAGTTGTAAGCCCATTTGTTCCTTCTCGGTTTATCATGGAATATAAGAACTTCTAGGCCAAGTAGTTGATGTTTTCATGAAACACATGAGTTAGATGGTGTTTGGGAGAGTCAATAGATGTTTGTCAAGCACCCACGATGTTTGAAGACTAAAGAAATGATGGTTTAAGAGTTGTAAGCCCATTTGTTCCTTCTCGGTTTATCATGGAATATAAGAACTTCTAGGCCAAGTAGTTGATGTTTTCATGAAACACATGAGTTAGATGGTGTTTGGGAGAGTCAATAGATGTTTGTCAAGCACCCACGATGTTTGAAGACTAAAGAAATGATGGTTTAAGAGTTGTAAGCCCATTTGTTCCTTCTCGGTTTATCATGGAATATAAGAACTTCTAGGCCAAGTAGTTGATGTTTTCATGAAACACATGAGTTAGATGGTGTTTGGGAGAGTCAATAGATGTTTGTCAAGCACCCACGATGTTTGAAGACTAAAGAAATGATGGTTTAAGAGTTGTAAGCCCATTTGTTCCTTCTCGGTTTATCATGGAATATAAGAACTTCTAGGCCAAGTAGTTGATGTTTTCATGAAACACATGAGTTAGATGGTGTTTGGGAGAGTCAATAGATGTTTGTCAAGCACCCACGATGTTTGAAGACTAAAGAAATGGTGGCTTAAGAGTTGTAAGCCCATTTGTTCCTTCTCGGTTTATCATGGAATATAAGAACTTCTAGGCCAAGTAGTTGATGTTTTCATGAAACACATGAGTTAGATGGTGTTTGGGAGAGTCAATAGATGTTTGTCAAGCACCCACGATGTTTGAAGACTAAAGAAATGATGGTTTAAGAGTTGTAAGCCCATTTGTTCCTTCTCGGTTTATCATGGAATATAAGAACTTCTAGGCCAAGTAGTTGATGTTTTCATGAAACACATGAGTTAGATGGTGTTTGGGAGAGTCAATAGATGTTTGTCAAGCACCCACGATGTTTGAAGACTAAAGAAATGATGGTTTAAGAGTTGTAAGCCCATTTGTTCCTTCTCGGTTTATCATGGAATATAAGAACTTCTAGGCCAAGTAGTTGATGTTTTCATGAAACACATGAGTTAGATGGTGTTTGGGAGAGTCAATAGATGTTTGTCAAGCACCCACGATGTTTGAAGACTAAAGAAATGATGGTTTAAGAGTTGTAAGCCCATTTGTTCCTTCTCGGTTTATCATGGAATATAAGAACTTCTAGGCCAAGTAGTTGATGTTTTCATGAAACACATGAGTTAGATGGTGTTTGGGAGAGTCAATAGATGTTTGTCAAGCACCCACGATGTTTGAAGACTAAAGAAATGATGGTTTAAGAGTTGTAAGCCCATTTGTTCCTTCTCGGTTTATCATGGAATATAAGAACTTCTAGGCCAAGTAGTTGATGTTTTCATGAAACACATGAGTTAGATGGTGTTTGGGAGAGTCAATAGATGTTTGTCAAGCACCCACGATGTTTGAAGACTAAAGAAATGATGGTTTAAGAGTTGTAAGCCCATTTGTTCCTTCTCGGTTTATCATGGAATATAAGAACTTCTAGGCCAAGTAGTTGATGTTTTCATGAAACACATGAGTTAGATGGTGTTTGGGAGAGTCAATAGATGTTTGTCAAGCACCCACGATGTTTGAAGACTAAAGAAATGATGGTTTAAGAGTTGTAAGCCCATTTGTTCCTTCTCGGTTTATCATGGAATATAAGAACTTCTAGGCCAAGTAGTTGATGTTTTCATGAAACACATGAGTTAGATGGTGTTTGGGAGAGTCAATAGATGTTTGTCAAGCACCCACGATGTTTGAAGACTAAAGAAATGATGGTTTAAGAGTTGTAAGCCCATTTGTTCCTTCTCGGTTTATCATGGAATATAAGAACTTCTAGGCCAAGTAGTTGATGTTTTCATGAAACACATGAGTTAGATGGTGTTTGGGAGAGTCAATAGATGTTTGTCAAGCACCCACGATGTTTGAAGACTAAAGAAATGATGGTTTAAGAGTTGTAAGCCCATTTGTTCCTTCTCGGTTTATCATGGAATATAAGAACTTCTAGGCCAAGTAGTTGATGTTTTCATGAAACACATGAGTTAGATGGTGTTTGGGAGAGTCAATAGATGTTTGTCAAGCACCCACGATGTTTGAAGACTAAAGAAATGATGGTTTAAGAGTTGTAAGCCCATTTGTTCCTTCTCGGTTTATCATGGAATATAAGAACTTCTAGGCCAAGTAGTTGATGTTTTCATGAAACACATGAGTTAGATGGTGTTTGGGAGAGTCAATAGATGTTTGTCAAGCACCCACGATGTTTGAAGACTAAAGAAATGATGGTTTAAGAGTTGTAAGCCCATTTGTTCCTTCTCGGTTTATCATGGAATATAAGAACTTCTAGGCCAAGTAGTTGATGTTTTCATGAAACACATGAGTTAGATGGTGTTTGGGAGAGTCAATAGATGTTTGTCAAGCACCCACGATGTTTGAAGACTAAAGAAATGGTGGTTTAAGAGTTGTAAGCCCATTTGTTCCTTCTCGGTTTATCATGGAATATAAGAACTTCTAGGCCAAGTAGTTGATGTTTTCATGAAACACATGAGTTAGATGGTGTTTGGGAGAGTCAATAGATGTTTGTCAAGCACCCACGATGTTTGAAGACTAAAGAAATGATGGTTTAAGAGTTGTAAGCCCATTTGTTCCTTCTCGGTTTATCATGGAATATAAGAACTTCTAGGCCAAGTAGTTGATGTTTTCATGAAACACATGAGTTAGATGGTGTTTGGGAGAGTCAATAGATGTTTGTCAAGCACCCACGATGTTTGAAGACTAAAGAAATGATGGTTTAAGAGTTGTAAGCCCATTTGTTCCTTCTCGGTTTATCATGGAATATAAGAACTTCTAGGCCAAGTAGTTGATGTTTTCATGAAACACATGAGTTAGATGGTGTTTGGGAGAGTCAATAGATGTTTGTCAAGCACCCACGATGTTTGAAGACTAAAGAAATGATGGTTTAAGAGTTGTAAGCCCATTTGTTCCTTCTCGGTTTATCATGGAATATAAGAACTTCTAGGCCAAGTAGTTGATGTTTTCATGAAACACATGAGTTAGATGGTGTTTGGGAGAGTCAATAGATGTTTGTCAAGCACCCACGATGTTTGAAGACTAAAGAAATGATGGTTTAAGAGTTGTAAGCCCATTTGTTCCTTCTCGGTTTATCATGGAATATAAGAACTTCTAGGCCAAGTAGTTGATGTTTTCATGAAACACATGAGTTAGATGGTGTTTGGGAGAGTCAATAGATGTTTGTCAAGCACCCACGATGTTTGAAGACTAAAGAAATGATGGTTTAAGAGTTGTAAGCCCATTTGTTCCTTCTCGGTTTATCATGGAATATAAGAACTTCTAGGCCAAGTAGTTGATGTTTTCATGAAACACATGAGTTAGATGGTGTTTGGGAGAGTCAATAGATGTTTGTCAAGCACCCACGATGTTTGAAGACTAAAGAAATGATGGTTTAAGAGTTGTAAGCCCATTTGTTCCTTCTCGGTTTATCATGGAATATAAGAACTTCTAGGCCAAGTAGTTGATGTTTTCATGAAACACATGAGTTAGATGGTGTTTGGGAGAGTCAATAGATGTTTGTCAAGCACCCACGATGTTTGAAGACTAAAGAAATGATGGTTTAAGAGTTGTAAGCCCATTTGTTCCTTCTCGGTTTATCATGGAATATAAGAACTTCTAGGCCAAGTAGTTGATGTTTTCATGAAACACATGAGTTAGATGGTGTTTGGGAGAGTCAATAGATGTTTGTCAAGCACCCACGATGTTTGAAGACTAAAGAAATGATGGTTTAAGAGTTGTAAGCCCATTTGTTCCTTCTCGGTTTATCATGGAATATAAGAACTTCTAGGCCAAGTAGTTGATGTTTTCATGAAACACATGAGTTAGATGGTGTTTGGGAGAGTCAATAGATGTTTGTCAAGCACCCACGATGTTTGAAGACTAAAGAAATGATGGTTTAAGAGTTGTAAGCCCATTTGTTCCTTCTCGGTTTATCATGGAATATAAGAACTTCTAGGCCAAGTAGTTGATGTTTTCATGAAACACATGAGTTAGATGGTGTTTGGGAGAGTCAATAGATGTTTGTCAAGCACCCACGATGTTTGAAGACTAAAGAAATGATGGTTTAAGAGTTGTAAGCCCATTTGTTCCTTCTCGGTTTATCATGGAATATAAGAACTTCTAGGCCAAGTAGTTGATGTTTTCATGAAACACATGAGTTAGATGGTGTTTGGGAGAGTCAATAGATGTTTGTCAAGCACCCACGATGTTTGAAGACTAAAGAAATGATGGTTTAAGAGTTGTAAGCCCATTTGTTCCTTCTCGGTTTATCATGGAATATAAGAACTTCTAGGCCAAGTAGTTGATGTTTTCATGAAACACATGAGTTAGATGGTGTTTGGGAGAGTCAATAGATGTTTGTCAAGCACCCACGATGTTTGAAGACTAAAGAAATGATGGTTTAAGAGTTGTAAGCCCATTTGTTCCTTCTCGGTTTATCATGGAATATAAGAACTTCTAGGCCAAGTAGTTGATGTTTTCATGAAACACATGAGTTAGATGGTGTTTGGGAGAGTCAATAGATGTTTGTCAAGCACCCACGATGTTTGAAGACTAAAGAAATGATGGTTTAAGAGTTGTAAGCCCATTTGTTCCTTCTCGGTTTATCATGGAATATAAGAACTTCTAGGCCAAGTAGTTGATGTTTTCATGAAACACATGAGTTAGATGGTGTTTGGGAGAGTCAATAGATGTTTGTCAAGCACCCACGATGTTTGAAGACTAAAGAAATGATGGTTTAAGAGTTGTAAGCCCATTTGTTCCTTCTCGGTTTATCATGGAATATAAGAACTTCTAGGCCAAGTAGTTGATGTTTTCATGAAACACATGAGTTAGATGGTGTTTGGGAGAGTCAATAGATGTTTGTCAAGCACCCACGATGTTTGAAGACTAAAGAAATGATGGTTTAAGAGTTGTAAGCCCATTTGTTCCTTCTCGGTTTATCATGGAATATAAGAACTTCTAGGCCAAGTAGTTGATGTTTTCATGAAACACATGAGTTAGATGGTGTTTGGGAGAGTCAATAGATGTTTGTCAAGCACCCACGATGTTTGAAGACTAAAGAAATGGTGGCTTAAGAGTTGTAAGCCCATTTGTTCCTTCTCGGTTTATCATGGAATATAAGAACTTCTAGGCCAAGTAGTTGATGTTTTCATGAAACACATGAGTTAGATGGTGTTTGGGAGAGTCAATAGATGTTTGTCAAGCACCCACGATGTTTGAAGACTAAAGAAATGATGGTTTAAGAGTTGTAAGCCCATTTGTTCCTTCTCGGTTTATCATGGAATATAAGAACTTCTAGGCCAAGTAGTTGATGTTTTCATGAAACACATGAGTTAGATGGTGTTTGGGAGAGTCAATAGATGTTTGTCAAGCACCCACGATGTTTGAAGACTAAAGAAATGATGGTTTAAGAGTTGTAAGCCCATTTGTTCCTTCTCGGTTTATCATGGAATATAAGAACTTCTAGGCCAAGTAGTTGATGTTTTCATGAAACACATGAGTTAGATGGTGTTTGGGAGAGTCAATAGATGTTTGTCAAGCACCCACGATGTTTGAAGACTAAAGAAATGATGGTTTAAGAGTTGTAAGACCATTTGTTCCTTCTCGGTTTATCATGGAATATAAGAACTTCTAGGCCAAGTAGTTGATGTTTTCATGAAACACATGAGTTAGATGGTGTTTGGGAGAGTCAATAGATGTTTGTCAAGCACCCACGATGTTTGAAGACTAAAGAAATGATGGTTTAAGAGTTGTAAGCCCATTTGTTCCTTCTCGGTTTATCATGGAATATAAGAACTTCTAGGCCAAGTAGTTGATGTTTTCATGAAACACATGAGTTAGATGGTGTTTGGGAGAGTCAATAGATGTTTGTCAAGCACCCACGGTGTTTGAAGACTGAAGAAATGGTGGTTTAAGAGTTGTAAGCCCATTTGTTCCTTCTCGGTTTATCATGGAATATAAGAACTTCTAGGCCAAGTAGTTGATGTTTTCATGAAACACATGAGTTAGATGGTGTTTGGGAGAGTCAATAGATGTTTGTCAAGCACCCACGATGTTTGAAGACTAAAGAAATGATGGTTTAAGAGTTGTAAGCCCATTTGTTCCTTCTCGGTTTATCATGGAATATAAGAACTTCTAGGCCAAGTAGTTGATGTTTTCATGAAACACATGAGTTAGATGGTGTTTGGGAGAGTCAATAGATGTTTGTCAAGCACCCACGATGTTTGAAGACTAAAGAAATGATGGTTTAAGAGTTGTAAGCCCATTTGTTCCTTCTCGGTTTATCATGGAATATAAGAACTTCTAGGCCAAGTAGTTGATGTTTTCATGAAACACATGAGTTAGATGGTGTTTGGGAGAGTCAATAGATGTTTGTCAAGCACCCACGATGTTTGAAGACTAAAGAAATGATGGTTTAAGAGTTGTAAGCCCATTTGTTCCTTCTCGGTTTATCATGGAATATAAGAACTTCTAGGCCAAGTAGTTGATGTTTTCATGAAACACATGAGTTAGATGGTGTTTGGGAGAGTCAATAGATGTTTGTCAAGCACCCACGATGTTTGAAGACTAAAGAAATGATGGTTTAAGAGTTGTAAGCCCATTTGTTCCTTCTCGGTTTATCATGGAATATAAGAACTTCTAGGCCAAGTAGTTGATGTTTTCATGAAACACATGAGTTAGATGGTGTTTGGGAGAGTCAATAGATGTTTGTCAAGCACCCACGATGTTTGAAGACTAAAGAAATGATGGTTTAAGAGTTGTAAGCCCATTTGTTCCTTCTCGGTTTATCATGGAATATAAGAACTTCTAGGCCAAGTAGTTGATGTTTTCATGAAACACATGAGTTAGATGGTGTTTGGGAGAGTCAATAGATGTTTGTCAAGCACCCACGATGTTTGAAGACTAAAGAAATGATGGTTTAAGAGTTGTAAGCCCATTTGTTCCTTCTCGGTTTATCATGGAATATAAGAACTTCTAGGCCAAGTAGTTGATGTTTTCATGAAACACATGAGTTAGATGGTGTTTGGGAGAGTCAATAGATGTTTGTCAAGCACCCACGATGTTTGAAGACTAAAGAAATGATGGTTTAAGAGTTGTAAGCCCATTTGTTCCTTCTCGGTTTATCATGGAATATAAGAACTTCTAGGCCAAGTAGTTGATGTTTTCATGAAACACATGAGTTAGATGGTGTTTGGGAGAGTCAATAGATGTTTGTCAAGCACCCACGATGTTTGAAGACTAAAGAAATGATGGTTTAAGAGTTGTAAGCCCATTTGTTCCTTCTCGGTTTATCATGGAATATAAGAACTTCTAGGCCAAGTAGTTGATGTTTTCATGAAACACATGAGTTAGATGGTGTTTGGGAGAGTCAATAGATGTTTGTCAAGCACCCACGATGTTTGAAGACTAAAGAAATGGTGGCTTAAGAGTTGTAAGCCCATTTGTTCCTTCTCGGTTTATCATGGAATATAAGAACTTCTAGGCCAAGTAGTTGATGTTTTCATGAAACACATGAGTTAGATGGTGTTTGGGAGAGTCAATAGATGTTTGTCAAGCACCCACGATGTTTGAAGACTAAAGAAATGATGGTTTAAGAGTTGTAAGCCCATTTGTTCCTTCTCGGTTTATCATGGAATATAAGAACTTCTAGGCCAAGTAGTTGATGTTTTCATGAAACACATGAGTTAGATGGTGTTTGGGAGAGTCAATAGATGTTTGTCAAGCACCCACGATGTTTGAAGACTAAAGAAATGATGGTTTAAGAGTTGTAAGCCCATTTGTTCCTTCTCGGTTTATCATGGAATATAAGAACTTCTAGGCCAAGTAGTTGATGTTTTCATGAAACACATGAGTTAGATGGTGTTTGGGAGAGTCAATAGATGTTTGTCAAGCACCCACGATGTTTGAAGACTAAAGAAATGATGGTTTAAGAGTTGTAAGCCCATTTGTTCCTTCTCGGTTTATCATGGAATATAAGAACTTCTAGGCCAAGTAGTTGATGTTTTCATGAAACACATGAGTTAGATGGTGTTTGGGAGAGTCAATAGATGTTTGTCAAGCACCCACGATGTTTGAAGACTAAAGAAATGATGGTTTAAGAGTTGTAAGCCCATTTGTTCCTTCTCGGTTTATCATGGAATATAAGAACTTCTAGGCCAAGTAGTTGATGTTTTCATGAAACACATGAGTTAGATGGTGTTTGGGAGAGTCAATAGATGTTTGTCAAGCACCCACGATGTTTGAAGACTAAAGAAATGATGGTTTAAGAGTTGTAAGCCCATTTGTTCCTTCTCGGTTTATCATGGAATATAAGAACTTCTAGGCCAAGTAGTTGATGTTTTCATGAAACACATGAGTTAGATGGTGTTTGGGAGAGTCAATAGATGTTTGTCAAGCACCCACGATGTTTGAAGACTAAAGAAATGATGGTTTAAGAGTTGTAAGCCCATTTGTTCCTTCTCGGTTTATCATGGAATATAAGAACTTCTAGGCCAAGTAGTTGATGTTTTCATGAAACACATGAGTTAGATGGTGTTTGGGAGAGTCAATAGATGTTTGTCAAGCACCCACGATGTTTGAAGACTAAAGAAATGATGGTTTAAGAGTTGTAAGACCATTTGTTCCTTCTCGGTTTATCATGGAATATAAGAACTTCTAGGCCAAGTAGTTGATGTTTTCATGAAACACATGAGTTAGATGGTGTTTGGGAGAGTCAATAGATGTTTGTCAAGCACCCACGATGTTTGAAGACTAAAGAAATGATGGTTTAAGAGTTGTAAGCCCATTTGTTCCTTCTCGGTTTATCATGGAATATAAGAACTTCTAGGCCAAGTAGTTGATGTTTTCATGAAACACATGAGTTAGATGGTGTTTGGGAGAGTCAATAGATGTTTGTCAAGCACCCACGATGTTTGAAGACTAAAGAAATGATGGTTTAAGAGTTGTAAGCCCATTTGTTCCTTCTCGGTTTATCATGGAATATAAGAACTTCTAGGCCAAGTAGTTGATGTTTTCATGAAACACATGAGTTAGATGGTGTTTGGGAGAGTCAATAGATGTTTGTCAAGCACCCACGATGTTTGAAGACTAAAGAAATGATGGTTTAAGAGTTGTAAGCCCATTTGTTCCTTCTCGGTTTATCATGGAATATAAGAACTTCTAGGCCAAGTAGTTGATGTTTTCATGAAACACATGAGTTAGATGGTGTTTGGGAGAGTCAATAGATGTTTGTCAAGCACCCACGATGTTTGAAGACTAAAGAAATGATGGTTTAAGAGTTGTAAGCCCATTTGTTCCTTCTCGGTTTATCATGGAATATAAGAACTTCTAGGCCAAGTAGTTGATGTTTTCATGAAACACATGAGTTAGATGGTGTTTGGGAGAGTCAATAGATGTTTGTCAAGCACCCACGATGTTTGAAGACTAAAGAAATGATGGTTTAAGAGTTGTAAGCCCATTTGTTCCTTCTCGGTTTATCATGGAATATAAGAACTTCTAGGCCAAGTAGTTGATGTTTTCATGAAACACATGAGTTAGATGGTGTTTGGGAGAGTCAATAGATGTTTGTCAAGCACCCACGATGTTTGAAGACTAAAGAAATGATGGTTTAAGAGTTGTAAGCCCATTTGTTCCTTCTCGGTTTATCATGGAATATAAGAACTTCTAGGCCAAGTAGTTGATGTTTTCATGAAACACATGAGTTAGATGGTGTTTGGGAGAGTCAATAGATGTTTGTCAAGCACCCACGATGTTTGAAGACTAAAGAAATGATGGTTTAAGAGTTGTAAGCCCATTTGTTCCTTCTCGGTTTATCATGGAATATAAGAACTTCTAGGCCAAGTAGTTGATGTTTTCATGAAACACATGAGTTAGATGGTGTTTGGGAGAGTCAATAGATGTTTGTCAAGCACCCACGATGTTTGAAGACTAAAGAAATGGTGGCTTAAGAGTTGTAAGCCCATTTGTTCCTTCTCGGTTTATCATGGAATATAAGAACTTCTAGGCCAAGTAGTTGATGTTTTCATGAAACACATGAGTTAGATGGTGTTTGGGAGAGTCAATAGATGTTTGTCAAGCACCCACGATGTTTGAAGACTAAAGAAATGATGGTTTAAGAGTTGTAAGCCCATTTGTTCCTTCTCGGTTTATCATGGAATATAAGAACTTCTAGGCCAAGTAGTTGATGTTTTCATGAAACACATGAGTTAGATGGTGTTTGGGAGAGTCAATAGATGTTTGTCAAGCACCCACGATGTTTGAAGACTAAAGAAATGATGGTTTAAGAGTTGTAAGCCCATTTGTTCCTTCTCGGTTTATCATGGAATATAAGAACTTCTAGGCCAAGTAGTTGATGTTTTCATGAAACACATGAGTTAGATGGTGTTTGGGAGAGTCAATAGATGTTTGTCAAGCACCCACGATGTTTGAAGACTAAAGAAATGATGGTTTAAGAGTTGTAAGCCCATTTGTTCCTTCTCGGTTTATCATGGAATATAAGAACTTCTAGGCCAAGTAGTTGATGTTTTCATGAAACACATGAGTTAGATGGTGTTTGGGAGAGTCAATAGATGTTTGTCAAGCACCCACGATGTTTGAAGACTAAAGAAATGATGGTTTAAGAGTTGTAAGCCCATTTGTTCCTTCTCGGTTTATCATGGAATATAAGAACTTCTAGGCCAAGTAGTTGATGTTTTCATGAAACACATGAGTTAGATGGTGTTTGGGAGAGTCAATAGATGTTTGTCAAGCACCCACGATGTTTGAAGACTAAAGAAATGATGGTTTAAGAGTTGTAAGCCCATTTGTTCCTTCTCGGTTTATCATGGAATATAAGAACTTCTAGGCCAAGTAGTTGATGTTTTCATGAAACACATGAGTTAGATGGTGTTTGGGAGAGTCAATAGATGTTTGTCAAGCACCCACGATGTTTGAAGACTAAAGAAATGATGGTTTAAGAGTTGTAAGCCCATTTGTTCCTTCTCGGTTTATCATGGAATATAAGAACTTCTAGGCCAAGTAGTTGATGTTTTCATGAAACACATGAGTTAGATGGTGTTTGGGAGAGTCAATAGATGTTTGTCAAGCACCCACGATGTTTGAAGACTAAAGAAATGATGGTTTAAGAGTTGTAAGCCCATTTGTTCCTTCTCGGTTTATCATGGAATATAAGAACTTCTAGGCCAAGTAGTTGATGTTTTCATGAAACACATGAGTTAGATGGTGTTTGGGAGAGTCAATAGATGTTTGTCAAGCACCCACGATGTTTGAAGACTAAAGAAATGATGGTTTAAGAGTTGTAAGCCCATTTGTTCCTTCTCGGTTTATCATGGAATATAAGAACTTCTAGGCCAAGTAGTTGATGTTTTCATGAAACACATGAGTTAGATGGTGTTTGGGAGAGTCAATAGATGTTTGTCAAGCACCCACGATGTTTGAAGACTAAAGAAATGATGGTTTAAGAGTTGTAAGCCCATTTGTTCCTTCTCGGTTTATCATGGAATATAAGAACTTCTAGGCCAAGTAGTTGATGTTTTCATGAAACACATGAGTTAGATGGTGTTTGGGAGAGTCAATAGATGTTTGTCAAGCACCCACGATGTTTGAAGACTAAAGAAATGGTGGTTTAAGAGTTGTAAGCCCATTTGTTCCTTCTCGGTTTATCATGGAATATAAGAACTTCTAGGCCAAGTAGTTGATGTTTTCATGAAACACATGAGTTAGATGGTGTTTGGGAGAGTCAATAGATGTTTGTCAAGCACCCACGATGTTTGAAGACTAAAGAAATGATGGTTTAAGAGTTGTAAGCCCATTTGTTCCTTCTCGGTTTATCATGGAATATAAGAACTTCTAGGCCAAGTAGTTGATGTTTTCATGAAACACATGAGTTAGATGGTGTTTGGGAGAGTCAATAGATGTTTGTCAAGCACCCACGATGTTTGAAGACTAGAAATGATGGTTTAAGAGTTGTAAGCCCATTTGTTCCTTCTCGGTTTATCATGGAATATAAGAACTTCTAGGCCAAGTAGTTGATGTTTTCATGAAACACATGAGTTAGATGGTGTTTGGGAGAGTCAATAGATGTTTGTCAAGCACCCACGATGTTTGAAGACTAAAGAAATGATGGTTTAAGAGTTGTAAGCCCATTTGTTCCTTCTCGGTTTATCATGGAATATAAGAACTTCTAGGCCAAGTAGTTGATGTTTTCATGAAACACATGAGTTAGATGGTGTTTGGGAGAGTCAATAGATGTTTGTCAAGCACCCACGATGTTTGAAGACTAAAGAAATGATGGTTTAAGAGTTGTAAGCCCATTTGTTCCTTCTCGGTTTATCATGGAATATAAGAACTTCTAGGCCAAGTAGTTGATGTTTTCATGAAACACATGAGTTAGATGGTGTTTGGGAGAGTCAATAGATGTTTGTCAAGCACCCACGATGTTTGAAGACTAAAGAAATGGTGGTTTAAGAGTTGTAAGCCCATTTGTTCCTTCTCGGTTTATCATGGAATATAAGAACTTCTAGGCCAAGTAGTTGATGTTTTCATGAAACACATGAGTTAGATGGTGTTTGGGAGAGTCAATAGATGTTTGTCAAGCACCCACGATGTTTGAAGACTAAAGAAATGATGGTTTAAGAGTTGTAAGCCCATTTGTTCCTTCTCGGTTTATCATGGAATATAAGAACTTCTAGGCCAAGTAGTTGATGTTTTCATGAAACACATGAGTTAGATGGTGTTTGGGAGAGTCAATAGATGTTTGTCAAGCACCCACGATGTTTGAAGACTAAAGAAATGATGGTTTAAGAGTTGTAAGCCCATTTGTTCCTTCTCGGTTTATCATGGAATATAAGAACTTCTAGGCCAAGTAGTTGATGTTTTCATGAAACACATGAGTTAGATGGTGTTTGGGAGAGTCAATAGATGTTTGTCAAGCACCCACGATGTTTGAAGACTAAAGAAATGATGGTTTAAGAGTTGTAAGCCCATTTGTTCCTTCTCGGTTTATCATGGAATATAAGAACTTCTAGGCCAAGTAGTTGATGTTTTCATGAAACACATGAGTTAGATGGTGTTTGGGAGAGTCAATAGATGTTTGTCAAGCACCCACGATGTTTGAAGACTAAAGAAATGATGGTTTAAGAGTTGTAAGCCCATTTGTTCCTTCTCGGTTTATCATGGAATATAAGAACTTCTAGGCCAAGTAGTTGATGTTTTCATGAAACACATGAGTTAGATGGTGTTTGGGAGAGTCAATAGATGTTTGTCAAGCACCCACGATGTTTGAAGACTAAAGAAATGGTGGCTTAAGAGTTGTAAGCCCATTTGTTCCTTCTCGGTTTATCATGGAATATAAGAACTTCTAGGCCAAGTAGTTGATGTTTTCATGAAACACATGAGTTAGATGGTGTTTGGGAGAGTCAATAGATGTTTGTCAAGCACCCACGATGTTTGAAGACTAAAGAAATGATGGTTTAAGAGTTGTAAGCCCATTTGTTCCTTCTCGGTTTATCATGGAATATAAGAACTTCTAGGCCAAGTAGTTGATGTTTTCATGAAACACATGAGTTAGATGGTGTTTGGGAGAGTCAATAGATGTTTGTCAAGCACCCACGATGTTTGAAGACTAAAGAAATGATGGTTTAAGAGTTGTAAGCCCATTTGTTCCTTCTCGGTTTATCATGGAATATAAGAACTTCTAGGCCAAGTAGTTGATGTTTTCATGAAACACATGAGTTAGATGGTGTTTGGGAGAGTCAATAGATGTTTGTCAAGCACCCACGATGTTTGAAGACTAAAGAAATGATGGTTTAAGAGTTGTAAGCCCATTTGTTCCTTCTCGGTTTATCATGGAATATAAGAACTTCTAGGCCAAGTAGTTGATGTTTTCATGAAACACATGAGTTAGATGGTGTTTGGGAGAGTCAATAGATGTTTGTCAAGCACCCACGATGTTTGAAGACTAAAGAAATGATGGTTTAAGAGTTGTAAGCCCATTTGTTCCTTCTCGGTTTATCATGGAATATAAGAACTTCTAGGCCAAGTAGTTGATGTTTTCATGAAACACATGAGTTAGATGGTGTTTGGGAGAGTCAATAGATGTTTGTCAAGCACCCACGATGTTTGAAGACTAAAGAAATGATGGTTTAAGAGTTGTAAGCCCATTTGTTCCTTCTCGGTTTATCATGGAATATAAGAACTTCTAGGCCAAGTAGTTGATGTTTTCATGAAACACATGAGTTAGATGGTGTTTGGGAGAGTCAATAGATGTTTGTCAAGCACCCACGATGTTTGAAGACTAAAGAAATGGTGGTTTAAGAGTTGTAAGCCCATTTGTTCCTTCTCGGTTTATCATGGAATATAAGAACTTCTAGGCCAAGTAGTTGATGTTTTCATGAAACACATGAGTTAGATGGTGTTTGGGAGAGTCAATAGATGTTTGTCAAGCACCCACGATGTTTGAAGACTAAAGAAATGATGGTTTAAGAGTTGTAAGCCCATTTGTTCCTTCTCGGTTTATCATGGAATATAAGAACTTCTAGGCCAAGTAGTTGATGTTTTCATGAAACACATGAGTTAGATGGTGTTTGGGAGAGTCAATAGATGTTTGTCAAGCACCCACGATGTTTGAAGACTAAAGAAATGATGGTTTAAGAGTTGTAAGCCCATTTGTTCCTTCTCGGTTTATCATGGAATATAAGAACTTCTAGGCCAAGTAGTTGATGTTTTCATGAAACACATGAGTTAGATGGTGTTTGGGAGAGTCAATAGATGTTTGTCAAGCACCCACGATGTTTGAAGACTAAAGAAATGATGGTTTAAGAGTTGTAAGCCCATTTGTTCCTTCTCGGTTTATCATGGAATATAAGAACTTCTAGGCCAAGTAGTTGATGTTTTCATGAAACACATGAGTTAGATGGTGTTTGGGAGAGTCAATAGATGTTTGTCAAGCACCCACGATGTTTGAAGACTAAAGAAATGATGGTTTAAGAGTTGTAAGCCCATTTGTTCCTTCTCGGTTTATCATGGAATATAAGAACTTCTAGGCCAAGTAGTTGATGTTTTCATGAAACACATGAGTTAGATGGTGTTTGGGAGAGTCAATAGATGTTTGTCAAGCACCCACGATGTTTGAAGACTAAAGAAATGGTGGTTTAAGAGTTGTAAGCCCATTTGTTCCTTCTCGGTTTATCATGGAATATAAGAACTTCTAGGCCAAGTAGTTGATGTTTTCATGAAACACATGAGTTAGATGGTGTTTGGGAGAGTCAATAGATGTTTGTCAAGCACCCACGATGTTTGAAGACTAAAGAAATGATGGTTTAAGAGTTGTAAGCCCATTTGTTCCTTCTCGGTTTATCATGGAATATAAGAACTTCTAGGCCAAGTAGTTGATGTTTTCATGAAACACATGAGTTAGATGGTGTTTGGGAGAGTCAATAGATGTTTGTCAAGCACCCACGATGTTTGAAGACTAAAGAAATGATGGTTTAAGAGTTGTAAGCCCATTTGTTCCTTCTCGGTTTATCATGGAATATAAGAACTTCTAGGCCAAGTAGTTGATGTTTTCATGAAACACATGAGTTAGATGGTGTTTGGGAGAGTCAATAGATGTTTGTCAAGCACCCACGATGTTTGAAGACTAAAGAAATGATGGTTTAAGAGTTGTAAGCCCATTTGTTCCTTCTCGGTTTATCATGGAATATAAGAACTTCTAGGCCAAGTAGTTGATGTTTTCATGAAACACATGAGTTAGATGGTGTTTGGGAGAGTCAATAGATGTTTGTCAAGCACCCACGATGTTTGAAGACTAAAGAAATGATGGTTTAAGAGTTGTAAGCCCATTTGTTCCTTCTCGGTTTATCATGGAATATAAGAACTTCTAGGCCAAGTAGTTGATGTTTTCATGAAACACATGAGTTAGATGGTGTTTGGGAGAGTCAATAGATGTTTGTCAAGCACCCACGATGTTTGAAGACTAAAGAAATGATGGTTTAAGAGTTGTAAGCCCATTTGTTCCTTCTCGGTTTATCATGGAATATAAGAACTTCTAGGCCAAGTAGTTGATGTTTTCATGAAACACATGAGTTAGATGGTGTTTGGGAGAGTCAATAGATGTTTGTCAAGCACCCACGATGTTTGAAGACTAAAGAAATGGTGGTTTAAGAGTTGTAAGCCCATTTGTTCCTTCTCGGTTTATCATGGAATATAAGAACTTCTAGGCCAAGTAGTTGATGTTTTCATGAAACACATGAGTTAGATGGTGTTTGGGAGAGTCAATAGATGTTTGTCAAGCACCCACGATGTTTGAAGACTAAAGAAATGATGGTTTAAGAGTTGTAAGCCCATTTGTTCCTTCTCGGTTTATCATGGAATATAAGAACTTCTAGGCCAAGTAGTTGATGTTTTCATGAAACACATGAGTTAGATGGTGTTTGGGAGAGTCAATAGATGTTTGTCAAGCACCCACGATGTTTGAAGACTAAAGAAATGATGGTTTAAGAGTTGTAAGCCCATTTGTTCCTTCTCGGTTTATCATGGAATATAAGAACTTCTAGGCCAAGCAGTTGATGTTTTCATGAAACACATGAGTTAGATGGTGTTTGGGAGAGTCAATAGATGTTTGTCAAGCACCCACGATGTTTGAAGACTAAAGAAACGATGGTTTAAGAGGTGTAAGCCCATTTGTTCCTTCTCGGTTTATCATGGAATATAAGAACTTCTAGGCCAAGTAGTTGATGTTTTCATGAAACACATGAGTTAGATGGTGTTTGGGAGAGTCAATAGATGTTTGTCAAGCACCCACGATGTTTGAAGACTAAAGAAATGATGGTTTAAGAGTTGTAAGCCCATTTGTTCCTTCTCGGTTTATCATGGAATATAAGAACTTCTAGGCCAAGTAGTTGATGTTTTCATGAAACACATGAGTTAGATGGTGTTTGGGAGAGTCAATAGATGTTTGTCAAGCACCCACGATGTTTGAAGACTAAAGAAATGATGGTTTAAGAGTTGTAAGCCCATTTGTTCCTTCTCGGTTTATCATGGAATATAAGAACTTCTAGGCCAAGCAGTTGATGTTTTCATGAAACACATGAGTTAGATGGTGTTTGGGAGAGTCAATAGATGTTTGTCAAGCACCCACGATGTTTGAAGACTAAAGAAATGATGGTTTAAGAGTTGTAAGCCCATTTGTTCCTTCTCGGTTTATCATGGAATATAAGAACTTCTAGGCCAAGTAGTTGATGTTTTCATGAAACACATGAGTTAGATGGTGTTTGGGAGAGTCAATAGATGTTTGTCAAGCACCCACGATGTTTGAAGACTAAAGAAATGATGGTTTAAGAGTTGTAAGCCCATTTGTTCCTTCTCGGTTTATCATGGAATATAAGAACTTCTAGGCCAAGTAGTTGATGTTTTCATGAAACACATGAGTTAGATGGTGTTTGGGAGAGTCAATAGATGTTTGTCAAGCACCCACGATGTTTGAAGACTGAAGAAATGGTGGTTTAAGAGTTGTAAGCCCATTTGTTCCTTCTCGGTTTATCATGGAATATAAGAACTTCTAGGCCAAGTAGTTGATGTTTTCATGAAACACATGAGTTAGATGGTGTTTGGGAGAGTCAATAGATGTTTGTCAAGCACCCACGATGTTTGAAGACTAAAGAAATGATGGTTTAAGAGTTGTAAGCCCATTTGTTCCTTCTCGGTTTATCATGGAATATAAGAACTTCTAGGCCAAGTAGTTGATGTTTTCATGAAACACATGAGTTAGATGGTGTTTGGGAGAGTCAATAGATGTTTGTCAAGCACCCACGATGTTTGAAGACTAAAGAAATGATGGTTTAAGAGTTGTAAGCCCATTTGTTCCTTCTCGGTTTATCATGGAATATAAGAACTTCTAGGCCAAGTAGTTGATGTTTTCATGAAACACATGAGTTAGATGGTGTTTGGGAGAGTCAATAGATGTTTGTCAAGCACCCACGATGTTTGAAGACTAAAGAAATGGTGGCTTAAGAGTTGTAAGCCCATTTGTTCCTTCTCGGTTTATCATGGAATATAAGAACTTCTAGGCCAAGTAGTTGATGTTTTCATGAAACACATGAGTTAGATGGTGTTTGGGAGAGTCAATAGATGTTTGTCAAGCACCCACGATGTTTGAAGACTAAAGAAATGATGGTTTAAGAGTTGTAAGCCCATTTGTTCCTTCTCGGTTTATCATGGAATATAAGAACTTCTAGGCCAAGTAGTTGATGTTTTCATGAAACACATGAGTTAGATGGTGTTTGGGAGAGTCAATAGATGTTTGTCAAGCACCCACGATGTTTGAAGACTAAAGAAATGGTGGTTTAAGAGTTGTAAGCCCATTTGTTCCTTCTCGGTTTATCATGGAATATAAGAACTTCTAGGCCAAGTAGTTGATGTTTTCATGAAACACATGAGTTAGATGGTGTTTGGGAGAGTCAATAGATGTTTGTCAAGCACCCACGATGTTTGAAGACTAAAGAAATGATGGTTTAAGAGTTGTAAGCCCATTTGTTCCTTCTCGGTTTATCATGGAATATAAGAACTTCTAGGCCAAGTAGTTGATGTTTTCATGAAACACATGAGTTAGATGGTGTTTGGGAGAGTCAATAGATGTTTGTCAAGCACCCACGATGTTTGAAGACTAAAGAAATGATGGTTTAAGAGTTGTAAGCCCATTTGTTCCTTCTCGGTTTATCATGGAATATAAGAACTTCTAGGCCAAGTAGTTGATGTTTTCATGAAACACATGAGTTAGATGGTGTTTGGGAGAGTCAATAGATGTTTGTCAAGCACCCACGATGTTTGAAGACTAAAGAAATGGTGGTTTAAGAGTTGTAAGCCCATTTGTTCCTTCTCGGTTTATCATGGAATATAAGAACTTCTAGGCCAAGTAGTTGATGTTTTCATGAAACACATGAGTTAGATGGTGTTTGGGAGAGTCAATAGATGTTTGTCAAGCACCCACGATGTTTGAAGACTAAAGAAATGATGGTTTAAGAGTTGTAAGCCCATTTGTTCCTTCTCGGTTTATCATGGAATATAAGAACTTCTAGGCCAAGTAGTTGATGTTTTCATGAAACACATGAGTTAGATGGTGTTTGGGAGAGTCAATAGATGTTTGTCAAGCACCCACGATGTTTGAAGACTAAAGAAATGATGGTTTAAGAGTTGTAAGCCCATTTGTTCCTTCTCGGTTTATCATGGAATATAAGAACTTCTAGGCCAAGTAGTTGATGTTTTCATGAAACACATGAGTTAGATGGTGTTTGGGAGAGTCAATAGATGTTTGTCAAGCACCCACGATGTTTGAAGACTAAAGAAATGATGGTTTAAGAGTTGTAAGCCCATTTGTTCCTTCTCGGTTTATCATGGAATATAAGAACTTCTAGGCCAAGTAGTTGATGTTTTCATGAAACACATGAGTTAGATGGTGTTTGGGAGAGTCAATAGATGTTTGTCAAGCACCCACGATGTTTGAAGACTAAAGAAATGATGGTTTAAGAGTTGTAAGCCCATTTGTTCCTTCTCGGTTTATCATGGAATATAAGAACTTCTAGGCCAAGTAGTTGATGTTTTCATGAAACACATGAGTTAGATGGTGTTTGGGAGAGTCAATAGATGTTTGTCAAGCACCCACGATGTTTGAAGACTAAAGAAATGATGGTTTAAGAGTTGTAAGCCCATTTGTTCCTTCTCGGTTTATCATGGAATATAAGAACTTCTAGGCCAAGTAGTTGATGTTTTCATGAAACACATGAGTTAGATGGTGTTTGGGAGAGTCAATAGATGTTTGTCAAGCACCCACGATGTTTGAAGACTAAAGAAATGATGGTTTAAGAGTTGTAAGCCCATTTGTTCCTTCTCGGTTTATCATGGAATATAAGAACTTCTAGGCCAAGTAGTTGATGTTTTCATGAAACACATGAGTTAGATGGTGTTTGGGAGAGTCAATAGATGTTTGTCAAGCACCCACGATGTTTGAAGACTAAAGAAACGATGGTTTAAGAGTTGTAAGCCCATTTGTTCCTTCTCGGTTTATCATGGAATATAAGAACTTCTAGGCCAAGTAGTTGATGTTTTCATGAAACACATGAGTTAGATGGTGTTTGGGAGAGTCAATAGATGTTTGTCAAGCACCCACGATGTTTGAAGACTAAAGAAATGGTGGTTTAAGAGTTGTAAGCCCATTTGTTCCTTCTCGGTTTATCATGGAATATAAGAACTTCTAGGCCAAGTAGTTGATGTTTTCATGAAACACATGAGTTAGATGGTGTTTGGGAGAGTCAATAGATGTTTGTCAAGCACCCACGATGTTTGAAGACTAAAGAAATGATGGTTTAAGAGTTGTAAGCCCATTTGTTCCTTCTCGGTTTATCATGGAATATAAGAACTTCTAGGCCAAGTAGTTGATGTTTTCATGAAACACATGAGTTAGATGGTGTTTGGGAGAGTCAATAGATGTTTGTCAAGCACCCACGATGTTTGAAGACTAAAGAAATGATGGTTTAAGAGTTGTAAGCCCATTTGTTCCTTCTCGGTTTATCATGGAATATAAGAACTTCTAGGCCAAGTAGTTGATGTTTTCATGAAACACATGAGTTAGATGGTGTTTGGGAGAGTCAATAGATGTTTGTCAAGCACCCACGATGTTTGAAGACTAAAGAAATGATGGTTTAAGAGTTGTAAGCCCATTTGTTCCTTCTCGGTTTATCATGGAATATAAGAACTTCTAGGCCAAGTAGTTGATGTTTTCATGAAACACATGAGTTAGATGGTGTTTGGGAGAGTCAATAGATGTTTGTCAAGCACCCACGATGTTTGAAGACTAAAGAAATGATGGTTTAAGAGTTGTAAGCCCATTTGTTCCTTCTCGGTTTATCATGGAATATAAGAACTTCTAGGCCAAGTAGTTGATGTTTTCATGAAACACATGAGTTAGATGGTGTTTGGGAGAGTCAATAGATGTTTGTCAAGCACCCACGATGTTTGAAGACTAAAGAAATGGTGGTTTAAGAGTTGTAAGCCCATTTGTTCCTTCTCGGTTTATCATGGAATATAAGAACTTCTAGGCCAAGTAGTTGATGTTTTCATGAAACACATGAGTTAGATGGTGTTTGGGAGAGTCAATAGATGTTTGTCAAGCACCCACGATGTTTGAAGACTAAAGAAATGATGGTTTAAGAGTTGTAAGCCCATTTGTTCCTTCTCGGTTTATCATGGAATATAAGAACTTCTAGGCCAAGTAGTTGATGTTTTCATGAAACACATGAGTTAGATGGTGTTTGGGAGAGTCAATAGATGTTTGTCAAGCACCCACGATGTTTGAAGACTAAAGAAATGATGGTTTAAGAGTTGTAAGCCCATTTGTTCCTTCTCGGTTTATCATGGAATATAAGAACTTCTAGGCCAAGTAGTTGATGTTTTCATGAAACACATGAGTTAGATGGTGTTTGGGAGAGTCAATAGATGTTTGTCAAGCACCCACGATGTTTGAAGACTAAAGAAATGATGGTTTAAGAGTTGTAAGCCCATTTGTTCCTTCTCGGTTTATCATGGAATATAAGAACTTCTAGGCCAAGTAGTTGATGTTTTCATGAAACACATGAGTTAGATGGTGTTTGGGAGAGTCAATAGATGTTTGTCAAGCACCCACGATGTTTGAAGACTAAAGAAATGATGGTTTAAGAGTTGTAAGCCCATTTGTTCCTTCTCGGTTTATCATGGAATATAAGAACTTCTAGGCCAAGTAGTTGATGTTTTCATGAAACACATGAGTTAGATGGTGTTTGGGAGAGTCAATAGATGTTTGTCAAGCACCCACGATGTTTGAAGACTAAAGAAATGATGGTTTAAGAGTTGTAAGCCCATTTGTTCCTTCTCGGTTTATCATGGAATATAAGAACTTCTAGGCCAAGTAGTTGATGTTTTCATGAAACACATGAGTTAGATGGTGTTTGGGAGAGTCAATAGATGTTTGTCAAGCACCCACGATGTTTGAAGACTAAAGAAATGATGGTTTAAGAGTTGTAAGCCCATTTGTTCCTTCTCGGTTTATCATGGAATATAAGAACTTCTAGGCCAAGTAGTTGATGTTTTCATGAAACACATGAGTTAGATGGTGTTTGGGAGAGTCAATAGATGTTTGTCAAGCACCCACGATGTTTGAAGACTGAAGAAATGGTGGTTTAAGAGTTGTAAGCCCATTTGTTCCTTCTCGGTTTATCATGGAATATAAGAACTTCTAGGCCAAGTAGTTGATGTTTTCATGAAACACATGAGTTAGATGGTGTTTGGGAGAGTCAATAGATGTTTGTCAAGCACCCACGATGTTTGAAGACTAAAGAAATGGTGGCTTAAGAGTTGTAAGCCCATTTGTTCCTTCTCGGTTTATCATGGAATATAAGAACTTCTAGGCCAAGTAGTTGATGTTTTCATGAAACACATGAGTTAGATGGTGTTTGGGAGAGTCAATAGATGTTTGTCAAGCACCCACGATGTTTGAAGACTAAAGAAATGATGGTTTAAGAGTTGTAAGCCCATTTGTTCCTTCTCGGTTTATCATGGAATATAAGAACTTCTAGGCCAAGTAGTTGATGTTTTCATGAAACACATGAGTTAGATGGTGTTTGGGAGAGTCAATAGATGTTTGTCAAGCACCCACGATGTTTGAAGACTAAAGAAATGATGGTTTAAGAGTTGTAAGCCCATTTGTTCCTTCTCGGTTTATCATGGAATATAAGAACTTCTAGGCCAAGTAGTTGATGTTTTCATGAAACACATGAGTTAGATGGTGTTTGGGAGAGTCAATAGATGTTTGTCAAGCACCCACGATGTTTGAAGACTAAAGAAATGATGGTTTAAGAGTTGTAAGCCCATTTGTTCCTTCTCGGTTTATCATGGAATATAAGAACTTCTAGGCCAAGTAGTTGATGTTTTCATGAAACACATGAGTTAGATGGTGTTTGGGAGAGTCAATAGATGTTTGTCAAGCACCCACGATGTTTGAAGACTAAAGAAATGATGGTTTAAGAGTTGTAAGCCCATTTGTTCCTTCTCGGTTTATCATGGAATATAAGAACTTCTAGGCCAAGTAGTTGATGTTTTCATGAAACACATGAGTTAGATGGTGTTTGGGAGAGTCAATAGATGTTTGTCAAGCACCCACGATGTTTGAAGACTAAAGAAATGGTGGTTTAAGAGTTGTAAGCCCATTTGTTCCTTCTCGGTTTATCATGGAATATAAGAACTTCTAGGCCAAGTAGTTGATGTTTTCATGAAACACATGAGTTAGATGGTGTTTGGGAGAGTCAATAGATGTTTGTCAAGCACCCACGATGTTTGAAGACTAAAGAAATGATGGTTTAAGAGTTGTAAGCCCATTTGTTCCTTCTCGGTTTATCATGGAATATAAGAACTTCTAGGCCAAGTAGTTGATGTTTTCATGAAACACATGAGTTAGATGGTGTTTGGGAGAGTCAATAGATGTTTGTCAAGCACCCACGATGTTTGAAGACTAAAGAAATGATGGTTTAAGAGTTGTAAGCCCATTTGTTCCTTCTCGGTTTATCATGGAATATAAGAACTTCTAGGCCAAGTAGTTGATGTTTTCATGAAACACATGAGTTAGATGGTGTTTGGGAGAGTCAATAGATGTTTGTCAAGCACCCACGATGTTTGAAGACTAAAGAAATGATGGTTTAAGAGTTGTAAGCCCATTTGTTCCTTCTCGGTTTATCATGGAATATAAGAACTTCTAGGCCAAGTAGTTGATGTTTTCATGAAACACATGAGTTAGATGGTGTTTGGGAGAGTCAATAGATGTTTGTCAAGCACCCACGATGTTTGAAGACTAAAGAAACGATGGTTTAAGAGGTGTAAGCCCATTTGTTCCTTCTCGGTTTATCATGGAATATAAGAACTTCTAGGCCAAGTAGTTGATGTTTTCATGAAACACATGAGTTAGATGGTGTTTGGGAGAGTCAATAGATGTTTGTCAAGCACCCACGATGTTTGAAGACTAAAGAAATGATGGTTTAAGAGTTGTAAGCCCATTTGTTCCTTCTCGGTTTATCATGGAATATAAGAACTTCTAGGCCAAGTAGTTGATGTTTTCATGAAACACATGAGTTAGATGGTGTTTGGGAGAGTCAATAGATGTTTGTCAAGCACCCACGATGTTTGAAGACTAAAGAAATGGTGGTTTTAGAGTTGTAAGCCCATTTGTTCCTTCTCGGTTTATCATGGAATATAAGAACTTCTAGGCCAAGTAGTTGATGTTTTCATGAAACACATGAGTTAGATGGTGTTTGGGAGAGTCAATAGATGTTTGTCAAGCACCCACGATGTTTGAAGACTAAAGAAATGATGGTTTAAGAGTTGTAAGCCCATTTGTTCCTTCTCGGTTTATCATGGAATATAAGAACTTCTAGGCCAAGTAGTTGATGTTTTCATGAAACACATGAGTTAGATGGTGTTTGGGAGAGTCAATAGATGTTTGTCAAGCACCCACGATGTTTGAAGACTAAAGAAATGATGGTTTAAGAGTTGTAAGCCCATTTGTTCCTTCTCGGTTTATCATGGAATATAAGAACTTCTAGGCCAAGTAGTTGATGTTTTCATGAAACACATGAGTTAGATGGTGTTTGGGAGAGTCAATAGATGTTTGTCAAGCACCCACGATGTTTGAAGACTAAAGAAATGGTGGTTTAAGAGTTGTAAGCCCATTTGTTCCTTCTCGGTTTATCATGGAATATAAGAACTTCTAGGCCAAGTAGTTGATGTTTTCATGAAACACATGAGTTAGATGGTGTTTGGGAGAGTCAATAGATGTTTGTCAAGCACCCACGATGTTTGAAGACTAAAGAAATGATGGTTTAAGAGTTGTAAGCCCATTTGTTCCTTCTCGGTTTATCATGGAATATAAGAACTTCTAGGCCAAGTAGTTGATGTTTTCATGAAACACATGAGTTAGATGGTGTTTGGGAGAGTCAATAGATGTTTGTCAAGCACCCACGATGTTTGAAGACTAAAGAAATGATGGTTTAAGAGTTGTAAGCCCATTTGTTCCTTCTCGGTTTATCATGGAATATAAGAACTTCTAGGCCAAGTAGTTGATGTTTTCATGAAACACATGAGTTAGATGGTGTTTGGGAGAGTCAATAGATGTTTGTCAAGCACCCACGATGTTTGAAGACTAAAGAAATGATGGTTTAAGAGTTGTAAGCCCATTTGTTCCTTCTCGGTTTATCATGGAATATAAGAACTTCTAGGCCAAGTAGTTGATGTTTTCATGAAACACATGAGTTAGATGGTGTTTGGGAGAGTCAATAGATGTTTGTCAAGCACCCACGATGTTTGAAGACTAAAGAAATGATGGTTTAAGAGTTGTAAGCCCATTTGTTCCTTCTCGGTTTATCATGGAATATAAGAACTTCTAGGCCAAGTAGTTGATGTTTTCATGAAACACATGAGTTAGATGGTGTTTGGGAGAGTCAATAGATGTTTGTCAAGCACCCACGATGTTTGAAGACTAAAGAAATGATGGTTTAAGAGTTGTAAGCCCATTTGTTCCTTCTCGGTTTATCATGGAATATAAGAACTTCTAGGCCAAGTAGTTGATGTTTTCATGAAACACATGAGTTAGATGGTGTTTGGGAGAGTCAATAGATGTTTGTCAAGCACCCACGATGTTTGAAGACTAAAGAAATGATGGTTTAAGAGTTGTAAGCCCATTTGTTCCTTCTCGGTTTATCATGGAATATAAGAACTTCTAGGCCAAGTAGTTGATGTTTTCATGAAACACATGAGTTAGATGGTGTTTGGGAGAGTCAATAGATGTTTGTCAAGCACCCACGATGTTTGAAGACTAAAGAAATGATGGTTTAAGAGTTGTAAGCCCATTTGTTCCTTCTCGGTTTATCATGGAATATAAGAACTTCTAGGCCAAGTAGTTGATGTTTTCATGAAACACATGAGTTAGATGGTGTTTGGGAGAGTCAATAGATGTTTGTCAAGCACCCACGATGTTTGAAGACTAAAGAAATGATGGTTTAAGAGTTGTAAGCCCATTTGTTCCTTCTCGGTTTATCATGGAATATAAGAACTTCTAGGCCAAGTAGTTGATGTTTTCATGAAACACATGAGTTAGATGGTGTTTGGGAGAGTCAATAGATGTTTGTCAAGCACCCACGATGTTTGAAGACTAAAGAAATGATGGTTTAAGAGTTGTAAGCCCATTTGTTCCTTCTCGGTTTATCATGGAATATAAGAACTTCTAGGCCAAGTAGTTGATGTTTTCATGAAACACATGAGTTAGATGGTGTTTGGGAGAGTCAATAGATGTTTGTCAAGCACCCACGATGTTTGAAGACTAAAGAAATGATGGTTTAAGAGTTGTAAGCCCATTTGTTCCTTCTCGGTTTATCATGGAATATAAGAACTTCTAGGCCAAGTAGTTGATGTTTTCATGAAACACATGAGTTAGATGGTGTTTGGGAGAGTCAATAGATGTTTGTCAAGCACCCACGATGTTTGAAGACTAAAGAAATGATGGTTTAAGAGTTGTAAGCCCATTTGTTCCTTCTCGGTTTATCATGGAATATAAGAACTTCTAGGCCAAGTAGTTGATGTTTTCATGAAACACATGAGTTAGATGGTGTTTGGGAGAGTCAATAGATGTTTGTCAAGCACCCACGATGTTTGAAGACTAAAGAAATGGTGGTTTAAGAGTTGTAAGCCCATTTGTTCCTTCTCGGTTTATCATGGAATATAAGAACTTCTAGGCCAAGTAGTTGATGTTTTCATGAAACACATGAGTTAGATGGTGTTTGGGAGAGTCAATAGATGTTTGTCAAGCACCCACGATGTTTGAAGACTAAAGAAATGATGGTTTAAGAGTTGTAAGCCCATTTGTTCCTTCTCGGTTTATCATGGAATATAAGAACTTCTAGGCCAAGTAGTTGATGTTTTCATGAAACACATGAGTTAGATGGTGTTTGGGAGAGTCAATAGATGTTTGTCAAGCACCCACGATGTTTGAAGACTAAAGAAATGATGGTTTAAGAGTTGTAAGCCCATTTGTTCCTTCTCGGTTTATCATGGAATATAAGAACTTCTAGGCCAAGTAGTTGATGTTTTCATGAAACACATGAGTTAGATGGTGTTTGGGAGAGTCAATAGATGTTTGTCAAGCACCCACGATGTTTGAAGACTAAAGAAATGATGGTTTAAGAGTTGTAAGCCCATTTGTTCCTTCTCGGTTTATCATGGAATATAAGAACTTCTAGGCCAAGTAGTTGATGTTTTCATGAAACACATGAGTTAGATGGTGTTTGGGAGAGTCAATAGATGTTTGTCAAGCACCCACGATGTTTGAAGACTAAAGAAATGATGGTTTAAGAGTTGTAAGCCCATTTGTTCCTTCTCGGTTTATCATGGAATATAAGAACTTCTAGGCCAAGTAGTTGATGTTTTCATGAAACACATGAGTTAGATGGTGTTTGGGAGAGTCAATAGATGTTTGTCAAGCACCCACGATGTTTGAAGACTAAAGAAATGATGGTTTAAGAGTTGTAAGCCCATTTGTTCCTTCTCGGTTTATCATGGAATATAAGAACTTCTAGGCCAAGTAGTTGATGTTTTCATGAAACACATGAGTTAGATGGTGTTTGGGAGAGTCAATAGATGTTTGTCAAGCACCCACGATGTTTGAAGACTGAAGAAATGGTGGTTTAAGAGTTGTAAGCCCATTTGTTCCTTCTCGGTTTATCATGGAATATAAGAACTTCTAGGCCAAGTAGTTGATGTTTTCATGAAACACATGAGTTAGATGGTGTTTGGGAGAGTCAATAGATGTTTGTCAAGCACCCACGATGTTTGAAGACTAAAGAAATGATGGTTTAAGAGTTGTAAGCCCATTTGTTCCTTCTCGGTTTATCATGGAATATAAGAACTTCTAGGCCAAGCAGTTGATGTTTTCATGAAACACATGAGTTAGATGGTGTTTGGGAGAGTCAATAGATGTTTGTCAAGCACCCACGGTGTTTGAAGACTGAAGAAATGATGGTTTAAGAGTTGTAAGCCCATTTGTTCCTTCTCGGTTTATCATGGAATATAAGAACTTCTAGGCCAAGTAGTTGATGTTTTCATGAAACACATGAGTTAGATGGTGTTTGGGAGAGTCAATAGATGTTTGTCAAGCACCCACGATGTTTGAAGACTAAAGAAATGATGGTTTAAGAGTTGTAAGACCATTTGTTCCTTCTCGGTTTATCATGGAATATAAGAACTTCTAGGCCAAGTAGTTGATGTTTTCATGAAACACATGAGTTAGATGGTGTTTGGGAGAGTCAATAGATGTTTGTCAAGCACCCACGATGTTTGAAGACTAAAGAAATGATGGTTTAAGAGTTGTAAGCCCATTTGTTCCTTCTCGGTTTATCATGGAATATAAGAACTTCTAGGCCAAGTAGTTGATGTTTTCATGAAACACATGAGTTAGATGGTGTTTGGGAGAGTCAATAGATGTTTGTCAAGCACCCACGATGTTTGAAGACTAAAGAAATGATGGTTTAAGAGTTGTAAGCCCATTTGTTCCTTCTCGGTTTATCATGGAATATAAGAACTTCTAGGCCAAGTAGTTGATGTTTTCATGAAACACATGAGTTAGATGGTGTTTGGGAGAGTCAATAGATGTTTGTCAAGCACCCACGATGTTTGAAGACTAAAGAAATGATGGTTTAAGAGTTGTAAGCCCATTTGTTCCTTCTCGGTTTATCATGGAATATAAGAACTTCTAGGCCAAGTAGTTGATGTTTTCATGAAACACATGAGTTAGATGGTGTTTGGGAGAGTCAATAGATGTTTGTCAAGCACCCACGATGTTTGAAGACTAAAGAAATGATGGTTTAAGAGTTGTAAGCCCATTTGTTCCTTCTCGGTTTATCATGGAATATAAGAACTTCTAGGCCAAGTAGTTGATGTTTTCATGAAACACATGAGTTAGATGGTGTTTGGGAGAGTCAATAGATGTTTGTCAAGCACCCACGATGTGTTGAAGACTAAAGAAATGATGGTTTAAGAGTTGTAAGCCCATTTGTTCCTTCTCGGTTTATCATGGAATATAAGAACTTCTAGGCCAAGTAGTTGATGTTTTCATGAAACACATGAGTTAGATGGTGTTTGGGAGAGTCAATAGATGTTTGTCAAGCACCCACGATGTTTGAAGACTAAAGAAATGATGGTTTAAGAGTTGTAAGCCCATTTGTTCCTTCTCGGTTTATCATGGAATATAAGAACTTCTAGGCCAAGTAGTTGATGTTTTCATGAAACACATGAGTTAGATGGTGTTTGGGAGAGTCAATAGATGTTTGTCAAGCACCCACGATGTTTGAAGACTAAAGAAATGATGGTTTAAGAGTTGTAAGCCCATTTGTTCCTTCTCGGTTTATCATGGAATATAAGAACTTCTAGGCCAAGTAGTTGATGTTTTCATGAAACACATGAGTTAGATGGTGTTTGGGAGAGTCAATAGATGTTTGTCAAGCACCCACGATGTTTGAAGACTAAAGAAATGATGGTTTAAGAGTTGTAAGCCCATTTGTTCCTTCTCGGTTTATCATGGAATATAAGAACTTCTAGGCCAAGTAGTTGATGTTTTCATGAAACACATGAGTTAGATGGTGTTTGGGAGAGTCAATAGATGTTTGTCAAGCACCCACGATGTTTGAAGACTAAAGAAATGATGGTTTAAGAGTTGTAAGCCCATTTGTTCCTTCTCGGTTTATCATGGAATATAAGAACTTCTAGGCCAAGTAGTTGATGTTTTCATGAAACACATGAGTTAGATGGTGTTTGGGAGAGTCAATAGATGTTTGTCAAGCACCCACGATGTTTGAAGACTAAAGAAATGATGGTTTAAGAGTTGTAAGCCCATTTGTTCCTTCTCGGTTTATCATGGAATATAAGAACTTCTAGGCCAAGTAGTTGATGTTTTCATGAAACACATGAGTTAGATGGTGTTTGGGAGAGTCAATAGATGTTTGTCAAGCACCCACGATGTTTGAAGACTAAAGAAATGATGGTTTAAGAGTTGTAAGCCCATTTGTTCCTTCTCGGTTTATCATGGAATATAAGAACTTCTAGGCCAAGTAGTTGATGTTTTCATGAAACACATGAGTTAGATGGTGTTTGGGAGAGTCAATAGATGTTTGTCAAGCACCCACGATGTTTGAAGACTAAAGAAATGATGGTTTAAGAGTTGTAAGCCCATTTGTTCCTTCTCGGTTTATCATGGAATATAAGAACTTCTAGGCCAAGTAGTTGATGTTTTCATGAAACACATGAGTTAGATGGTGTTTGGGAGAGTCAATAGATGTTTGTCAAGCACCCACGATGTTTGAAGACTAAAGAAATGATGGTTTAAGAGTTGTAAGCCCATTTGTTCCTTCTCGGTTTATCATGGAATATAAGAACTTCTAGGCCAAGTAGTTGATGTTTTCATGAAACACATGAGTTAGATGGTGTTTGGGAGAGTCAATAGATGTTTGTCAAGCACCCACGATGTTTGAAGACTAAAGAAATGATGGTTTAAGAGTTGTAAGCCCATTTGTTCCTTCTCGGTTTATCATGGAATATAAGAACTTCTAGGCCAAGTAGTTGATGTTTTCATGAAACACATGAGTTAGATGGTGTTTGGGAGAGTCAATAGATGTTTGTCAAGCACCCACGATGTTTGAAGACTGAAGAAATGGTGGTTTAAGAGTTGTAAGCCCATTTGTTCCTTCTCGGTTTATCATGGAATATAAGAACTTCTAGGCCAAGTAGTTGATGTTTTCATGAAACACATGAGTTAGATGGTGTTTGGGAGAGTCAATAGATGTTTGTCAAGCACCCACGATGTTTGAAGACTAAAGAAATGATGGTTTAAGAGTTGTAAGCCCATTTGTTCCTTCTCGGTTTATCATGGAATATAAGAACTTCTAGGCCAAGTAGTTGATGTTTTCATGAAACACATGAGTTAGATGGTGTTTGGGAGAGTCAATAGATGTTTGTCAAGCACCCACGATGTTTGAAGACTAAAGAAATGATGGTTTAAGAGTTGTAAGCCCATTTGTTCCTTCTCGGTTTATCATGGAATATAAGAACTTCTAGGCCAAGTAGTTGATGTTTTCATGAAACACATGAGTTAGATGGTGTTTGGGAGAGTCAATAGATGTTTGTCAAGCACCCACGATGTTTGAAGACTAAAGAAATGGTGGTTTAAGAGTTGTAAGCCCATTTGTTCCTTCTCGGTTTATCATGGAATATAAGAACTTCTAGGCCAAGTAGTTGATGTTTTCATGAAACACATGAGTTAGATGGTGTTTGGGAGAGTCAATAGATGTTTGTCAAGCACCCACGATGTTTGAAGACTAAAGAAATGATGGTTTAAGAGTTGTAAGCCCATTTGTTCCTTCTCGGTTTATCATGGAATATAAGAACTTCTAGGCCAAGTAGTTGATGTTTTCATGAAACACATGAGTTAGATGGTGTTTGGGAGAGTCAATAGATGTTTGTCAAGCACCCACGATGTTTGAAGACTCGAAGAAATGGTGGTTTAAGAGTTGTAAGCCCATTTGTTCCTTCTCGGTTTATCATGGAATATGCTAACTTCTTGGCTTAAGTAGTTGATGTTTTCATGAAACACATGAGTTAGATGGTGTCTGGGAGAGTCAATAGATGTTTGTCAAGCACCTCACGATGATACTAAGACTTAAAGAAACATGGAGCTTAAGAGTTGTAAGACCATTTGGTTCCTTCTGGGCTTATCATGGAATATAAGAACTTCTAGGCCAAGTAGTTGATGTTTTCATGAAACACATGAGTTAGATGATGGTGTTTGGGAGAGTCAATAGATGTTTGTCAAGCAACTACGATGATTTGAAGACTCAAGAAATGATGGTTTAAGAGTTGTAAGCCCATTTGTTCCTTCACGGTTTATCATGGATTATAAGAACTTCTAGGACAAGTAGTTGATGTTTTTATGAAACACATGAGTTAGATAGGGACAGAAATGAAAGCTAATAGATGTTTCACAAGCACCCACGGTATTTGAAGATCGAAGAAATGATGGTTTAAGAAAGTGTGGTTTTCCATTTGTTCCTTACTCAGCTTATCATGGAATATAAGAACTTCTAGGACAAGTAATGATGATGTTTTCTATGAAACACGTGAGTTAGATGGTGTTCTAGAGAAATAATAGATGCCTGTCAAGCACCCACGATGTTTGAAGACTAAAGAAATAATGGTTTAAAAGTTGTAAGACCATTTGTTCCTTCTACATTTTAGTTATGGAATATAAGAACTTCTGAAGCCAAGTAGTTGATGTTTTCATGAAACACACGAAAGTTAGATGGTGTTCGGGAGTAGTCAACAGATGTTTGTCAAGCACCCACGATTGTGCTGGAGACTCAAGAAACGTATGGTTTAAGAGTCAGAAGCCCATTCGTTCCTTATCGGTTTATCGTGGAATATAAGAACTTAAGATGCAAGCGCAGTTGATGTTTTCAAGTGAAAGCATACGTAGTTGGGATTGGTGTTTCAGAGTAGTCAATAGATGTTTGTCAAGCAATCACTATGTTTGAAGACTAAAGAAAAACGATGGCTTCACAGTTGTAAGCCCATTTGTTCCTTCTCTGCTATCATGGAATACACAAACCCTCTAGTGCCAAGTAGTTGATGCTTTCATGAAACACAATGAAGTATATTTTGGTTTTTGTGGAGAGTCAATAGATGCTTGTCAAGCACCCACTGAAGATTTGGAAGACTCAAGAAATGATGGTTTAAGAGCCTGTAAGCCCATTTGTTCCTTATCGGTTTATCATGTAATATGCTAACTTCTAAACAAAGAAGTTGATGTTTTCAAGGAACACATGAGTTAGATGGCGTAAGCCCGAGAGTCAATAGATGTTTCATTGTCAAGCACCCACGATGCATTCAAGACCGAAGAAACGATGGTTTCGGCGAGTTGTAAGCCCATTTGTTCCTTATCGGCTTATCGCGGGAATATGTGGAACTTCTAGGACAAGTAGTTGATGTTTTCACGAAAACACATGAGTTAGATGGTGTTTCGGAGAGTCAATAGATGTTTGTCAAGCACCCACGGTGTTTCAAGACTCAAGAAATTGTGGTTTAAGAGTTGTAAGCCCATTTGTTCCTTCTCGGTTTATCATGGAATATAAGAAATTCTAGGCCAAGTAGTTGATACAGCCATGAAAACACATGAGTTACATGGTGTTTGGGAGAGTCAATAGATGCTTTGTCAAGCAACTGCCTGGTTTCAAGAACTAAAGAAATTGCGGGTTTTAAGAAAAATAGAAGCCCATTTGTTCCTTCCTCGGTTTATCATGCAACATAAGAACTTCTTGGCCAAGGAGTTGATGTTTTCATGAAACACATGAGTTAGATGGTGTTCTGAGAGCCTGGAAGATGTTTGTCAAGCACCCACGATGTTTGGAAGACTAAAGAAATTGTAGTGGTTTAAGAGCTTAGTAAGACCATTTGTTCCTTCTCATATCATGGAATATAAGAACTTCTAGGCCAAGTAGTTGATGCTTTCATGAACTCACATGAGTTAGATGCAGGCCTGTAGAGTCAACAGATGTTTGTCAAGCACCCACGATGTTTGAAGACTAAAGAAATGATGGTAGTTTAAGGAGTTGTAAGCCCATTTGTTCCTTCTCGGTTTATCATGGAATATAAGAACTTCTAGGCCAAGCAGCTTGATGTTTTCAAGAAACACATGAGTTGGGATGGTGTTTGGGGGAGAGGTCAATAGATGTTTGTCAAGCAATCTACTTATGTTTGAAGACTCAAGAAATGGTGTGGTTTTAGAGTTGTAAGCCCATTTGTTTCTTATCGGTTTATCGTGGAATATAAGAACTTCTGTGCTGCTAGCTTGATGTTTTCATGAAACATGCTATGAGTTAGATGGTGTTAGGGAGAGTCAATAGATGTTTGTTTAAGCACCTACCATGTTTGAAGACTAAAGAAATGATGGTTTAAGAGTTGTAAGCACCATTTGTTCCTTCTCGGTTTATCATGGAATATAAAGGAACTTCTAGCCGCCAAGTAGTTGATGTTTTCTGCTGAAAGCGACATGAGTTACGTGGTGTTCGGGGAGAGTCAATAGATGTTTGCCGTAAGCACCCACGGTGTTTAGAAGATCAAAGGAAATGGTGGTTTAAGAGTTGCAAGTCACCCATTTGTTCCTTCTATTATCATGGAATATAAGAACTTCTTGGCCATGGTAGTCAAGCGTTTTCATGAAACACAATACGAAGCTAGATGGTGTCTGGGAGAGTCAATAGATGTTTGTCAAGCACCCAATGATGTTTGAAGACTAAAGAAATGATGGTTTAAGAGTTGTAAGCAGACCATTTGTTCCTTCTCGGTTTATCATGTAAATATAAGAACTTGTAGGCCAAGTAGTTGATGCTTTCGCTAAACACAATAGCACAAAGTGTTTGGGATAGTCAATAGATGTTTGTCAAGCACTCACGATATTTGAAGACTCAAGAAATGATGGCTTTAGTGGTTGTAAGTTTCTCCATTTGTTCCTTATCGGTTTATCGTGGAATATAAGAACTTCTTGACAAGTAGTCGATGTTTTCATGAAACACACGAAAGCTAGATGCAGGTTCGGGAGTAGTCACGTATAAGTCATTGTCAAGCACCCACTTGATGCCTGAAGACTCAAGGAAATGCAGGTTTGAAGAGTTTGTAAGCCCATTTGTTCCTTTCCTGTTTATCATGGAATATAAGAAATTCTAGGCCAAGTAGTTGATGTTTTCATGAAACAACACAGCTGGCACACGGTAATTGGGAGAGTCAATGCATGTTTCACAAGCACCCACTTGGTTCAAGACCAAGAAATGGTGGTTTAAGAGTTGTAAGCCCATTTGTTCCTTCTCGGTTGATCATGGAATATAAGAACTTCTCTTGGCCAAGGAGTTGATGTTTTCATGAAACACATGAAAGCATGGTGTCTAGTGAGTCACTGGGACAAGTTATCAAGCACCCACGATGTTTGAAGACTATAGAAATGATGGCTAAGAGTTGTAAGACCATTTGTTCCTTCCTCAGTTTATCATGGAATATAAGAACTTCTAGGCCAAGTAGTTGATGTTTTCATGAACTACATGAGTTGGATGGTGTCTGGGGAGAATCAATAGATGTTTCACAAGCAATCTACCGTAGTGTTTCAGAACACTAAAGAAACGATGGTTTACAAAGCCAAGCCCATTTTGTCTCTTCCTCGGTTTATCATAAATATAAGAACCTCTAGGCCAAGCGCTTGATGTTTTCATGAAAACACATGTGAGTTAGATGGTATCAGAGTCAATAGATGCTTATCCATACCCACGATGTTTCAAGACCTAAGAAATGGTGGCTTTGTGAGCTGTAAGCTCCAGCCTGTTCCTTATCAGTTTATCGTGGAATATAAGAACCCCTAGGCCAAGTAGTTGGGATGTTTTCATGTCACATGAGTTAGATATACCTGGGAGAGTCAATAGATGTTTGTCAAGCACCCACGATGCTTCGAAGACTAAAGAAATTGATGGCTTCAAGAGTTGTAAAGACCATTTGTTCCTTCTTGCTTATCATGGAATATAAGAACTTCTAGGCCAAGTAGTTGATGTTTTCATGAAGCACATGAGTTAGATGGTGTTCGAGAGTCAATAGATGTTTAAGCCAAGCACCCACGATGTTTTAAAGACTCAAGAAATGATGGTATACAGAGCTGTGTGCCCATTTGTTCCTTCTCGGCTTATCATGGAATATAAAGAACTTCTAGGCCAAGTAGTTGATGTTTTACGCAGTTGAAACACATGAGTTAGATGGTGTCTCGAGAGTCAATAGATGTTTGTCAAGCACCCACGATGGTTTTGAAGACTAAAGAAAATGATGGTTTAAGAGTTGTAAGACCATTTGTTCCTTCTCGGCTTATCATGGAATATAAGAACTTCTAGGCCAAGTAGTTGTCGCTTTCACAACACATGAGTTAGATGGTGTTTCGGAGAGTTAATAGATGTTTGTCAAGATCCCACGATGTTTGAAGACTAAAATAAACGATGGTTTGGCAGGTGTAAGCCCATTTGCCCTTCTCGGTTTATCACAACATGCTAACTTCTGTGCCAAGTAGTTGATGTTTTCGCGAAACACATGAGCGATGGTGTCTGGGGAGAGTCAATAGATGTTTGTCAAGCACCCACGATGTTTTAAGTGACTGAAGAAATGATGGTTTAAGAGTTGTAAGTCTAGTTTTGTTTCTTACTCCGCTTATCGTGGAATATAAGAACTTCTAAGACAAGTAGCTGATGTTTTCATGAAGCATAATAGTTAGATGGTGTTCGGGAGAGTCAATAGATGTTTGTCAAGCACCCACGATGTACCAAGAGAACTAAAGAAACGATGGTTTAAGAGGTGTAAGCCCATTTGTTCCTTCTCGGTTTATCATGGAATATGTTGTCCCCTAGGCCAAGCAGCTTGATGTTTCTCATGAAACACATGAGTTAGATGGTGTTTTGTGAGAGCCAATAGATGTTCTTGTCAAGCACCTACCAGATGTGTTGAAGACTCAAGAAATGATGGTTTAAAGAGTTGTAAGCCCATTTGTTCCTTATCGGTTTATCGGGAATATAAGAACTTCTAAAGGCCAAGTAGCTTGATGTTTTCATGAAACACAATGAGTTGGGATGGTGTTCGGGAGAGTCAATAGATGTTTGTCAAGCAATCTACCGTATTCAAGACCCAAGAAATTAGATGGTTTAAGAGCGTAAGCCCATTTGTTCCTTATCGGGTTTATCATGGAATATAAGAACTTCTTGGACAAGTAGTTGATGTTTTCTGGCGAAACATGAGTTAGACGGTGTTCGGGAGAGTCAATAGATGTTTGTCAAGCAATCTAATGTGCAGCTTGAAGACTCAAGAAATGGTGGTTTAAGAGTTGTAAGCCCATTTGTTCCTTCTCGGTTTATCATGGAATAGTAAGAAATTCTAGGCCAAGTAGTTGATGTTTTCATGAAACACATGAGTTACATGGTGTTTGGGAGAGAGTCAATAGACGTTTGTCAAGCACCCACGGTAAGCCTTCAAGACTCAAGAAATGGTGGTTTAAGAGTTGTAAGCCCATTCGTTCCTTCCTCGGTTTATCATGGAATATAAGAACTTCTTGGCCAAGGAGTTGGATGTTTTCAAGTGAAACACATGAGATAGATGGTGTCTCTAAAAGAGTCAATAGATGTTTGTCAAGCACCCACGATGTTTGAAGACTAAAGAAACGATGGTTTAAAGTAGAGTTGTAAGCACATTTGTTCCTTCTCAGTTTATCATGGAATATAAGAACTTCTTGCCAAGTAGTTGATGTTTTCATGAAACACATGAGTTAGATGGTGTCTTGGGAGAGTCATATTAGATGTTTTGTCAAGCACCATTCATGTTTGAAGACTAAAGAAATGATGGTTTAAGAGTCAGAAGACCATTTGTTCCTTCTCGGCTTATTTATGGAATATAAGAACTTCTAGGCCAAGTAGTTGCTGGGGCTTTCTTCAAGAAACATACGAAAGTTGTATGGTGTTTCGGAGAGTTAATAGATGTTTGTCAAGATCCCACGACAAGTTTGTGAAGACTAAAGAAACGATGGTTTTAAGAGGTGTAAGCCCATTTGTTCCTTCTCTGCTTATCATTAAATATAAGAACTTCTAGGCCACAAGCAGTTGATGTTTTCATGAAACACATGAGTTAGATGGTAAGCCTGGGAGTGTCAATAGATGTTTGTCAAGCAATCACGATGTTTGAAGCCAGAAGAATTGAACAGGTTTAAGAGATGTAAGCTTCATTTGTTCCTTCTCGGCTTATCATGGAACATAAGAACTTCTGAGCCAAGTAGTTGATGTTTTAAGGAAGCACATGAGTTAGATGGTGCCTGGGAGAGTCAATAGATGTTTGTCAAGCAATCTACGATGTTTGAAGACTAAAGAAATGGTGGTTTAAAGAGTTGTAAGCCCATTTGTTCCTTCACATAGTTATCATGGATTATAAGAACTTCTAGGACAAGTAGTTGATGTTTTCATGAAACACATGAGTTAGATGGTGTTCTGGGAGAGTCAATAGATGTTTGTCAAGCAACCCACGATGTTTGAAGACTAAAAGAAATGATGGTTTAAAGAGTTGTAAGACCATTTGTTCCTTCTCGTTTATCATGGAATATAAGAACTTCTAGGCCAAGTAGTTGATGTTTTCATTGAAAACACATGAGTTAGATGGTGTTTGGGAGAGTCAATAGATGTTTGTCAAGCACCCACGTTTTATGTTCAAGACTAAAGAAATGTATGGTTTAAGAGTTGTAAGCCCATTTGTTCCTTCACGAGGTTTATCATGTGATTATAAGAACTTCTAGGACAAGTAGTTGATGTTTTCATGAAACACAATGAGTTAGACTGGTGTTCTGGGAAAGTCAATAGATGTTTGTCAAGCACCCACGATATTTGAAGACTCAAGAAATGATGGTTTAAGAGTTGTAAGCCCATTTGTTCCCTTATTCGTTTATCATGGAATATAAGAACTTCTAGCTGCTAAAGCAGCTTGATGTTTTCATGGAAACACATGAGTTAGCATGGTGTTTGGGAGAGTCAATAGATGTGACGCTTGTCAAGCACCCACGATGTTTGAAGACTAAAGAAACGATGGTTTAAGAGGTGTAAGCCCCTTTGTTCCTTCCTCGGTTTATCATGGAATAGTAAGAACTTCTAGGCCAAGCAAGCTGATGTTTTCATGAAAACACATGAGTTAGATGGTGTTTGGGAGAGTCAATAGATGTTTGGTTTCAAGCACCCACTAGATGTTTGTAAGACCAAGAAATGATGGTTTAAGAGTTGTAAGCCCATTTGTTCCTTATCGGGTTTATCGTGGAATATAAGAACTTCTAGGCCAAGTAGTTAGATGTTTTCTGCTGAAGCAACATGAGTTAGATGGTGTTTGGGAGAGTCAATAGATGTTTGTCAAGCACCCACGATGTTTGAAGACTAAAGAAATGATGGTTTAAGAGAGTTGTAAGAGAGCATTTTGTTCCTTCTCGGTTTATCATGGAATATAAGAAACTTCTAGGCCAAGCAAAGCTTGATGTTTTCATGAAACACATGAGTTAGATGGTGTTTGGGAGAGTCAATAGGATGTTTGTCAAGCACCCACGATGCTTCTGAAGACTAAAGAAATGATGGTTTAAGAGTTGTAAGAGCATTTGTTCCTTCTCGGTTTATCATGGAATATAAGAACTTCTAGGCCAAGCAGTTGATGTTTTCATGAAACACATGTAGTTAGATGGTGTTTGGGAGAGTCAATAGACTTTTGTCAAGCAACCCATCGATGTTTGGAAGACTAAAGAAACGATGGTTTGAGAAGAGTTGTAAGAGCATTTGTTCCTTCTCGGTTTATCATGGAATATAAGAACTTAGCTTGCTAGCTTGATGTTTTCATGGAAGCACATGAGTTAGATGGTGTTTGGGAGAGTCAATAGATGTTTGTCAAGCACCTACACTGATGCTTGAAGACTAAAGAAATGGATGGTTTAAGAGTTGTAAGCCCATTCTGTCTCCTTCTCGCTTTATCATGGAATATAAGAACTTCTAGGGCTAAGCAAAGCTTGACATGTTTTCATGGAAACACATGAGTTAGATGGTGTTTCCGGGAGAGTCAATAGATGTTTGTCAAGATCCTACCACGATGTTTGGAAGACTAAAGAAACTGATGGTTTAAGAGGTGTAAGCCCATTTGTTCCTTCTGGTTTATCATGGAATATAAAAGAACTTTGTGCTTGTGCTGGGCGTTGATGTTTTCTCTATGAAAACACATGAGTTAGATGGTGTTTCGGGAGGTCAATAGATGTTTGTCAAGCACCCACGGTGTCTTGGCTCAAAGACCCCAAGAAATTAAGTGGTTTAAGAGATGTAAGCCCATTTGTTCCTTCTCGGTTTATCATGGAATATAAGAACTTCTAGGCCAAGTGAAGTTGATGTTTTCATGAAGCACATGAGTTAGATGGTGTTTGGGAGAGCTCAACAGATGTTTGTCAAGCACCCACGATGTTTGAAGACTAAAGAAAATGATGGTTTGAAGAGTTGTAAGAGCATTTGTTCCTTCTCGGTTTATCATGTGAATATAAGAACTTCTAGGCCAAGCAAGCTTGATGTTTTCATGAAAACACAATTTGAGTTAGATGGTGTTTGGGAGAGTCAATAGACGTTTAATGCTCAAGCACCCACGATGTTTGAAGACTAAAGAAACGATGGTTTAAGAGGTGTAAGCCCCTTTGTTCCTTCCCCTCGGTTTATCATGGAATATAAGAACTTCTAGGCCAAGCAGCTTGATGTTTTTATGAAACACATGAAAGTTAGACATGGTGTTTTGGGAGAGTCAATAGATGTTTGTCAAGCACCCACTCGGTATTTGAAGACTCAAGAAATGATGGTTTAAGAGTTGTAAGCCCATTTGTTCCTTCCCCTCGGTTTATCATGGAATATAAGAACTTCTAGGCCAAGGCGTTGATGTTTTTATGAAACACATGAGTTAGATGGTGTTTGGGGAGTAGTCAATAGATGTTTGGTTGCAAGCACCCACGGTGTTTGAAGACTCAGAAATGGTGGTTTAAGAGATGTAAGCCCATTTGTTCCTTCTCGGCTTATCATGGAATATAAGAACTTCTAGGCCAAGTAGTTGATGTTTTCATGGAAGCACATGAGTTAGATGGTGTTTGGGAGAGTCAATAGATGTTTGTCAAGCACCCACGATGTTTGAAGACTAAAGAAATGATGGTTTAAGAGTTGTGTAAGAGCATTTGTTCCTTCCTCAGTTTATCATGGAATATAAGAACTTCTAGCTGCCAAGTAGTTTAGATGTTTTCATGAAACACATGTAGTTAGATGGTGTTTGGGAGAGTCAATAGATGTTTGTCAAGCACCCACGATGTTCGAAGACTAAAGAAATGATGGTTTAAGAGTTGTAAGAGCATTTGTTCCTTCTCGGTTTATCATTGGAATATAAGAACTTCTAGCTGCCAAGCAGCTTGGATGTTTTCATGAAACACATGAGTTGGGAGATGGTGTTTGGGAGAGTCAATAGACGACGTTGTCCAAAGCAATCTACACGATGTTTCCAAAGACTAAAGAAACGATGGTTTAAGAGTTGTAAGAGCATTTGTTCCTTCTCTCGGTTTATCACAATGGAATATAAGAACTTCTAGGCCAAGCAAAGCTTGATGTTTTCATGAAGCACAATGAAAGTCAGATTAAGTGTTTGGGAGAGTCAATAGATGTTTGTCAAGCACCTACGTATGCTTTGAAGACTAAAGAAATGATGGTTTAAGAGTTGTAAGCTCCATTTGTTCCTTCTCAAGCCTTATCTATCATGGGGAATATAAGAACTTCTAGGCTACAAGGGGGCTGATGTTTTCATGAGACACATGAAAGTTGTAGATGGTGTTCGGGAGCAGTCAATAGATGTTTGTCAAGCAACCCACCGATGTTTGAAGACTAAAGAAATGATGGTTTAAGAGTTGTAAGCCCATTTGTTCCTTCCTCGGTTTATCATGGAATATAAGAACTTTCGTAGGCCAAGCAGCTTGATGTTTTCATGAAACACATGAGTTGGGAGAGCAGGTGTTTGGGGAGTAGGTCAAATAGATGTTTATCAAGCACCCACGAATGTGTGTGAAGATCAAGAAATGGTGGTTTAAGAGTTCTAAGGCCATTTGTTCCTCTTCTCGGCTTATCATGGAATATAAGAACTTCTAGGCCAAGTAGTTGATGTTTTCTATGAAACACATGAGTTAGATGGTAAGTTCTGGGAGAGTCAATAGATGTTTGTCAAGCACCCACTAAAAGGTATTTGAAGACCAAGAAATGATGGTTTAGTAGAGTTTGTAAGCCCATTTGTTCCTTCACGGTTTATCATGGATTATAGGAACTTCTAGGACAAGTAGTTGATGTTTTCAATGAAACACATGAGTTAGATGGTGTTCTAGAGAGTCAATAGATGTTGCTGGCTTCAAGCAATCTACACGATGTTTGAAGACTAAAGAAATGATGGTTTAAGAGTTGTAAGACCATTTGTTCCTTCTCGGTTTATCATGGAATATAAGAACTTTCTAGGCCAAGTAGTTGATGTTTTGATGAAACACATGAGTTAGATGGTGTTTGGGAGAGTCAATAGATGTTTGTTCAAGCACCCACGTATGTTCAAGACTAAAGAAATGATGGTTTAAGAGTTGGGTAAGCCCATTTGTTCCTTCTCTGTTTATCATGGAATATAAGAACTTCTAGGCCAAGCATTGATGTTTTCTATAAGAAATGCACATGAGTTAGATGGTGTTTGGGAGAGTCAATGACGATGTTTACAAGCACCCACTTGATTGAAGACTCGAAGAAATGGTGGTTTCAAGAGTTGTAAGCACATTTGTTCCTTCTCGTTTATCATGGAATATAAGAACTTCTAGGCCAAGTAGTTGATGTTTTCAATGAAACACATGAGTTAGATACGGTGTTTGGGGAGAGTCAATAGATGTTTGTCAAGCACCCACTTTATTTGAAAGATCAAGAAATGATGGTTTAAGAGTTGTAAGCCCATTTGTTCCTCTTCACGGTTTATCATGGATTATAAGAACTTCTAGGCTATAAGTAGTTGATAAGTTTCTTCATGAAACACAATTTTTGAGTTAGATGGTAAGTTCTGGGAGAGTCAATAGATGCTTTGTCTAAGCAATCCCACTAGTATTTGGAAGACTCGAAGAAATGATGGTTTAAGAGTTGTAAGCCCATTTGTTCCTTCACGGTTTATCATGGATTATAGGAACTTCTAGGACAAGTAGTTGATAAGTTTTCTTAAGAAACATGAATGAGTTAGATGGTGTTCGGGAGAGTCAATAGATGTTTGTCAAGCAATCTCCACGATGGCGTTTGAAGACTAAAGAAATGATGGTTTAAGAGTTGTAAGACCATTTGTTCCTTCTCGGTTTATCATGGAATATAAGAACTTCTAGGCCAAGTAGTTGATGCTTTTGATGGTGAAACACATGAGTTAGATGGTGTTTGGGAGAGTCAATAGATGTTTGTCAAGCAACCCACCGATGTTCAAGACTAAAGAAATGATGGTTTAAGAGTTGTAAGCCCATTTGTTCCTTCTCGGTTTATCATGGAATATAAGAACTTCTAGGCCAAGCAGTTGATGTTTTCATGAAACACATGAGTTAGATGGTGTTTGGGAGAGTCAATAGATGTTTATCAAGCACCCACCAGTGATTTGAAGACTCTAAGAAATGGTGGTTTAAGAGTTGTAAGGGCCACATTTGTTCCTTCTCGGTTTATCATGGAATATAAGAACTTCTAGGCCAAGTAGCTTGATGTTTTCATGAAACACATGAGTTAGATGGTGTTTGGGAGGAGTCAATAGATGTTTGTCAAGACCACCCACGATGTTTGAAGACTCAAGAAATGATGGCTTTAAGAGTTGTAAGCTCCATTTGTTCTCTTCACTTCGCTTATCATGGGATTATAAGAACTTCTAGTTGCCAAGTAGCTTGATAAGCTTCATGAAACACATGAGTTAGATGGTGTTTGGGAAAGTCAATAGATGTAAGTTGTCACAAGCTACCCACGATGCTTGTAAAGACTCAAGAAATGATTGGTTTAAGAGTTGTAAGCTTCCATTTGTTCCTTATCGGTTTATCATGGAATATAAGAACTTGCTAGGCCAAGTAGCTTGATGCTTTTCTATGAAACACATGAGTTAGATGGTGTTTGGGAGAGTCAATAGACGCTTGTCAAGCACCTACTGCATGGTTTGAAGACTAAAGAAACGATGGTTTCAAGAGGTGTGCCCATTTTGTTCCCTTACTCGGTTTATCATGGGAATATAAGAACTTCTAGCTGCCAAGCAAAGTTGATGTTTTCTATGAAACACATGAGTTAGACTGCCGTTTGGGAGTGAGTCAATATGATGTTTGTCAAGCACCCGCACGATGCATTTGAAGACTCAAGAAATGATGGCTTTCTAAGAGTTGTAAGCCCATTTGTTCCTTCTGGGCTTATCATGGAATATGGCAAGAACTTCTAGGAAAGCAAAGTAGCTTGATGTCTGTTTTCTATGAAAACACAATGAGTTAGATGGTGTTTCGGGAGAGTCAATAGATGTTTGTCAAGCACCCACGATGTTTGAAGACTAAAGAAATGGTGGTTTCTAAGAGGTGTAAGCCCATTTGTTCCTTCTCGGTTTATCATGGAATAGTAAAGAACTTCTAGGCCAAGTAGTTGATAAGTTTCTCATGAAGCACATGAGTTAGATGGTGCTTTGGGAGAGTCAATAGATGTTTGTCACAGCTACAAGACCACGATGTTTGAAGACTAAAGAAAATGATGGTGGTTTAAGAGTTGTAAGCCCATTTGTTCCTTTTCCTCGGTTTATCATGGAATATAAGAACTTCTAGGCCAAGTAGCTTGATGTTTTCATGAAACACATGAGGTTAGGATTATGGTGTTTGGGAGAGTCAATAGGATGCTTTATCAAGCACTCCACTTCGTGTGTGAAGACTCAAGAAATGGTGGTTTAAGGCAGTTGTAAGGCCATTTGTTCCTTCCTCGGTTTATCATGGAATATAAGAACTTCTAGGCCAAGTAGTTGATGTTTTCATGAAACTACTACGAGTTAGATGGTGTCTTGGGAGAGTCAATCAGATATTTGTCAAGCACCCAACTTATGCTCAAGACTAAAGAAATGATGGTTTAAGAGTTGTAAGCCCATTTGTTCCTCTTCCTCGGTTTATCAGTGTGAATATAAGTAACTTCTAGGCCAAGCCAGCTGATGTTTTCATGAAACACATGCAGTTAGATGGACTGTTTGGGAGAGTCTAATGAGATGTCATTGTCAAGCACCCACGATGTATTCTGAAGATCAAGAAATGATGGTTTAAGTAGTTGTAAGCCCATTTGTTCCTTTCCACGGTTTATCATCATGGATTATAAGAACTTCTAGGCCAAGTGTAGTTGATAAGTTTTCATGAAACACACGAGTTGGGATGGTGTTCTGGGAGAGTCAATAGATGTTTGTCAAGCACCCACGGTATTTGAAGACTGTTAAAGAAATGATGGTTTAAGAGCTTGTTGCAGTTCCCATTTGTTCCTTCCACTTGGGTTTATCATGGATTATAGGAACTTCTAGGCCAAGTAAAGTTGATGTTTTCATGAAACACAATGAAAGTTAGATGGTGTTTGGGAGTAGTCAAATAGATGTTTGTCAAGCAACCCACGATGTTTCTGAAGACTAAAGAAATGATGGTTTAAGAGTTGTAAGACCATTTGTTCCTTCCTCGGTTTATCATGGAATATAAGAACTTCTAGGCCAAGTAGTTGATGTTTTGATGAAACACAATGAAGTTAGATGGTGTTTGGGAGAGTCAATAGATGTCATTGTCACACCCACGATGTTCGAAGACTAAAGAAATGATGGTTTAAGAGTTGTAAGCCCATTTGTTCCTTTTCTCGACATTTATCATGGAATATAAAGAACTTCTAGGCCAAGCAGTTGACTAAGTTTTCATGCGAAACACAATGAGTTAGATGGTGTTTGGGCCGTCGAGAGTCAATGGGGACATAAGTTTACTGGCCAAGCACCCACTTCGGTGATTGAAGATCAAGAAATGGTGGTTTAAGAGTTGTAAGCGCCATTTGTTCCTTACTTCGGTTTATCATGGGAATATAAGAACTTCTAGGCCAAGTAGGGCTTGATGTTTTCATGAAAAACACAATGAGTTAAGCATGGTGTTTGTCAGGAGAGTCAACAGATGTTTGTCAAGCAATCCTTACTCGCATGTTTTGAAGACTCAAGAAATGATGGTTTAAGAGTTGTAAGCCCATTCTGTTCCTTCACGGTTTATCATGGATTATAAGAACTTCTAGGACAAGTTGCGGGGTTGATGTTTCTTGAAACACATGAGTTAGATGGTGTTTGGGAGAGTCAATAGATGTTTGTCAAGCACCCACGATGTTTGAAGACTAAAGAAATGATGGTTTAAGAGTTGTAAGCCCATTTGTTCCTTCTCGGTTTATCATGGAATATAAGAACTTCTAGGCCAAGCAGTTGATGTTTTCATGAAACACATGAGTTAGATGGTGTTTGGGAGAGTCAATAGATGTTTGTCAAGCACCCACGATGTTTGAAGACTAAAGAAACGATGGTTTAAGAGGTGTAAGCCCATTTGTTCCTTCTCGGTTTATCATGGAATATAAGAACTTCTAGGCCAAGCAGTTGATGTTTTCATGAAACACATGAGTTAGATGGTGTTTGGGGAGTCAATAGATGTTTGTCAAGCACCCACGGTATTTGAAGACTGAAGAAATGATGGTTTAAGAGTTGTAAGCCCATTTGTTCCTTCTCGGTTTATCATGGAATATAAGAACTTCTAGGCCAAGTAGTTGATGTTTTCATGAAGCACATGAGTTAGATGGTGTTTGGGAGAGTCAATAGATGTTTGTCAAGCACCCACGATGTTTGAAGACTAAAGAAATGATGGTTTAAGAGTTGTAAGCCCATTTGTTCCTTCTCGGTTTATCATGGAATATAAGAACTTCTAGGCCAAGTAGTTGATGTTTTCATGAAGCACATGAGTTAGATGGTGTTTGGGAGAGTCAATAGATGTTTGTCAAGCACCCACGATGTTTGAAGACTAAAGAAATGATGGTTTAAGAGTTGTAAGCCCATTTGTTCCTTCTCGGTTTATCATGGAATATAAGAACTTCTAGGCCAAGCAGTTGATGTTTTCATGAAACACATGAGTTAGATGGTGTTTGGGAGAGTCAATAGATGTTTGTCAAGCACCCACGATGTTTGAAGACTGAAGAAATGGTGGTTTAAGAGTTGTAAGCCCATTTGTTCCTTCTCGGTTTATCATGGAATATAAGAACTTCTAGGCCAAGTAGTTGATGTTTTCATGAAACACACGAGTTAGATGGTGTTTGGGAGAGTCAATAGATGTTTGTCAAGCACCCACGATGTTCGAAGACTAAAGAAATGATGGTTTAAGAGTTGTAAGAGCATTTGTTCCTTCTCGGTTTATCATGGAATATAAGAACTTCTAGGCCAAGCAGTTGATGTTTTCATGAAACACATGAGTTAGATGGTGTTTGGGAGAGTCAATAGATGTTTGTCAAGCACCCACGATGTTTGAAGACTAAAGAAATGATGGTTTAAGAGTTGTAAGAGCATTTGTTCCTTCTCGGTTTATCATGGAATATAAGAACTTCTAGGCCAAGCAGTTGATGTTTTCATGAAACACATGAGTTAGATGGTGTTTGGGAGAGTCAATAGATGTTTGTCAAGCACCCACGATGTTTGAAGACTAAAGAAATGATGGTTTAAGAGTTGTAAGAGCATTTGTTCCTTCTCGGTTTATCATGGAATATAAGAACTTCTAGGCCAAGCAGTTGATGTTTTCATGAAGCACATGAGTTAGATGGTGTTTGGGAGAGTCAATAGATGTTTGTCAAGCACCCACGATGCTTGAAGACTAAAGAAATGATGGTTTAAGAGTTGTAAGCCCATTTGTTCCTTCTCAGTTTATCATGGAATATAAGAACTTCTAGGCCAAGCAGTTGATGTTTTCATGAAACACATGAGTTAGATGGTGTTTGGGAGAGTCAATAGATGTTTGTCAAGATCCCACGATGTTTGAAGACTAAAGAAACGATGGTTTAAGAGGTGTAAGCCCATTTGTTCCTTCTCGGTTTATCATGGAATATAAGAACTTCTAGGCCAAGCAGTTGATGTTTTCATGAAACACATGAGTTAGATGGTGTTTGGGAGAGTCAATAGATGTTTGTCAAGCACCCACGGTGTTTGAAGACTGAAGAAATGGTGGTTTAAGAGATGTAAGCCCATTTGTTCCTTCTCGGTTTATCATGGAATATAAGAACTTCTAGGCCAAGTAGTTGATGTTTTCATGAAGCACATGAGTTAGATGGTGTTTGGGAGAGTCAATAGATGTTTGTCAAGCACCCACGATGTTTGAAGACTAAAGAAATGATGGTTTAAGAGTTGTAAGCCCATTTGTTCCTTCTCGGTTTATCATGGAATATAAGAACTTCTAGGCCAAGTAGTTGATGTTTTCATGAAACACATGAGTTAGATGGTGTTTGGGAGAGTCAATAGATGTTTGTCAAGCACCCACGATGTTTGAAGACTAAAGAAATGATGGTTTAAGAGTTGTAAGACCATTTGTTCCTTCTCGGTTTATCATGGAATATAAGAACTTCTAGGCCAAGTAGTTGATGTTTTCATGAAACACATGAGTTAGATGGTGTTTGGGAGAGTCAATAGATGTTTGTCAAGCACCCACGGTATTTGAAGACTGAAGAAATGATGGTTTAAGAGTTGTAAGCCCATTTGTTCCTTCACGGTTTATCATGGATTATAAGAACTTCTAGGCCAAGTAGTTGATGTTTTCATGAAACACATGAGTTAGATGGTGTTCGGGAGAGTCAATAGATGTTTGTCAAGCACCCACGATGTTTGAAGACTAAAGAAATGATGGTTTAAGAGTTGTAAGACCATTTGTTCCTTCTCGGTTTATCATGGAATATAAGAACTTCTAGGCCAAGTAGTTGATGTTTTGATGAAACACATGAGTTAGATGGTGTTTGGGAGAGTCAATAGATGTTTGTCAAGCACCCACGATGTTTGAAGACTAAAGAAATGATGGTTTAAGAGTTGTAAGACCATTTGTTCCTTCTCGGTTTATCATGGAATATAAGAACTTCTAGGACAAGTAGTTGATGTTTTCATGAAACACATGAGTTAGATGGTGTTTGGGAAAGTCAATAGATGTTTGTCAAGCACCCACGGTATTTGAAGACTGAAGAAATGATGGTTTAAGAGTTGTAAGCCCATTTGTTCCTTATCGGTTTATCATGGAATATAAGAACTTCTAGGCCAAGTAGTTGATGTTTTCATGAAGCACATGAGTTAGATGGTGTTTGGGAGAGTCAATAGATGTTTGTCAAGCACCCACGATGTTTGAAGACTGAAGAAATGGTGGTTTAAGAGTTGTAAGCCCATTTGTTCCTTCTCGGTTTATCATGGAATATAAGAACTTCTAGGCCAAGTAGTTGATGTTTTCATGAAACACATGAGTTAGATGGTGTTTGGGAGAGTCAATAGATGTTTGTCAAGCACCCACGATGTTTGAAGACTAAAGAAATGATGGTTTAAGAGTTGTAAGCCCATTTGTTCCTTCTCGGCTTATCACGGAATATAAGAACTTCTAGGCCAAGCAGTTGATGTTTTCATGAAACACATGAGTTAGATGGTGTTTGGGAGAGTCAATAGATGTTTATCAAGCACCCACGGTGTGTGAAGACTGAAGAAATGGTGGTTTAAGAGTTGTAAGGCCATTTGTTCCTTCTCGGTTTATCATGGAATATAAGAACTTCTAGGCCAAGTAGTTGATGTTTTCATGAAACACACGAGTTAGATGGTGTTTGGGAGAGTCAATAGATATTTGTCAAGCACCCACGATGTTCGAAGACTAAAGAAATGATGGTTTAAGAGTTGTAAGAGCATTTGTTCCTTCTCGGTTTATCATGGAATATAAGAACTTCTAGGCCAAGCAGTTGATGTTTTCATGAAACACATGAGTTAGATGGTGTTTGGGAGAGTCAATAGATGTTTGTCAAGCACCCACGATGTTTGAAGACTAAAGAAATGATGGTTTAATAGTTGTAAGAGCATTTGTTCCTTCTCGGTTTATCATGGAATATAAGAACTTCTAGGCCAAGCAGTTGATGTTTTCATGAAACACATGAGTTAGATGGTGTTTGGGAGAGTCAATAGACGTTTGTCAAGCACCCACGATGTTTGAAGACTAAAGAAACGATGGTTTAAGAGTTGTAAGAGCATTTGTTCCTTCTCGGTTTATCATGGAATATAAGAACTTCTAGGCCAAGCAGTTGATGTTTTCATGAAGCACATGAGTTAGATGGTGTTTGGGAGAGTCAATAGATGTTTGTCAAGTTGACCCACTCGATGCTTGAAGAAGACTCGTAAGAAATGATGGCATTTAAGAGTTGTAGGCCCATTTGTTCCTTCCTCGCCAGCTTACTCATGGAATATAAGAACTTCTAGGCCAAGG